>PVIA01000957.1:0-333269 GCA_004024845.1 Tonatia bakeri
GGGCTGGATTGGGAGTAAAGGGGAGAAAACTGTACTTGAACAATGATTAAAATAAAATTTAGCCCTGGCTGGTGTGGCTCAGTGGATTGAGTGCTGGACTGCGAAGCAGAGGTTTGCTGGTTCGATTCCCAGTCAGGGCACATGCCTGGGTTGGAGGCCAGGTTCCCCAGTGGAGGGAGCATGAGAAGCAACCACACATTGATGTTTCTCTCCCTCTCTTTCTCCTTCCCTTCCCCTCTGTCTAAAAATAAATAAATAATATTAAAAAATTAAAAACAAACAAAAAACATATACTCTGTATCTCCCGGACCAAAAAAAAAAAGAAGAAGAAGGGGCTGGAAAGAAGTATTCCTAGTCATGAAAGGCAAGGACCTACATCCCAGATTGCTCTATCCAGCAAAGCTTTCATTTACAATGGAAAGGCAGATAAAGTGCTTCTCAGATAAGGTCAAGTTAAAGGAGTTCATTGTCACCAAGCCCTTATTATATGAAATGTTAAAGGAACTTACCTAAGAAAAAGAAGATTAAAAATATGAACAGTAAAAAAAAGTAATCAAATGGAGGGTTAGCAACAGGGAAGTGGGAGGAGGAGAGAGGGGGAAAAGATACAGAGAATAAGTAGCATAGACAATAGGTAGAAAATAGGGGGAGGGTAAGAATAGTATGGGAAATGTAGACACTAAAGAACTTATGACACATGGACATGAACTAAAGGGGGGAATGTGGGTGGGAGGGGATGGGCAGGGTGGAAGGGAGTGAAGGGGGAAAATGGGACAACTGTAATAGCATAATCAATAAAATAAAGAATTTTAAAAAAGAAATAACTTTATTTAGTTTGGGAGAGTGGGTAGGTATCCAGTCACAGAACTTCTGGAATTGCTTCTTGGTGCCAGTAGCCTTGGAGGCCTTGAGAATGTTGAAATGCAAGGTCTTGCTCAGGGGCCGACACTCATTTTGACAATGTCACCGATCTGAACGTCTCTGAAGCAAGGGGACAGGTGCACTGACGTGTTCCTGTGGCGCTTCTCAAAGCAGTTGTACTTTCCAATGTAGTGGAGGTAGTCTTGGTGGAGGACTATGGTCCTCTGCATCTTCATCTTGGTTGCCACACCTTGGGGGAGGGGACAGATTGTGGGTCGGGTTCTCTGGGAAAGGGAGCCACAGCAGCCCAAGGCATGCTGGGAACTACTGAGCAGGGTTTTCAAGAAACTGCACTTCTGGCATTCCCAGAGTTTTATAATTCTAGCTTTTATTATATTTAAGTATTTGACCCACCTCAGTGAACTTTTTGACTATGGCATAACGTAAGGGTCCAATTTAATTCTTTTGCATGTGGACATACAGGTTTCCCAGCACCATTAGTTGAAAATAACTGTCTCCCATCGAGTGGTCTTAGCACCTGTGTTGAAATCAGTTGACTATACATTCAAGGGTGTGCTTCTGGCTCCATATTCTACCCCATTGGTCTGTATGTCTATCCTTCAGCCAATACCACACTGCTTTATGGTAGCTTTGTAATAAGTTTTGAAATCAGGAACTGTGAGTCCTCCAACTTTGACCTTTTTAAAGATTGTTTTGGCTATTCAGAATCCCTTGAGATTCCACTTGAATTTTAGGATAGATATTTCTGTTTCTGAAAAAAATGCCATTGAGATTTTGATAAAGATTTCATTGAATCTGTACTTCTGATTGGATAATATTGTCATCTTAATGATATTAAGTCTTCCAATCCATGGACACAGGATTTTCTATTTATTTATGTCTTTTTAAATTTCTTTCATCAATGTTTTGTCATTTTCAGTGAACAAGTCATTTACCTCCTTGATTAAATCTATTTCCAAATATTTTATTATTTTTGACGCTACTTTATTTATTTATTTTTAAAGATTTTATTTATTTATTTTTAGAGAGGGAAGGGAGAGAGAGAGAGAGAGAGAGAGAGAGAGAGAGAGAGAGAGAGAGAGAGAGAGAGAGAGAAACATCAGTGTGTGGTTGCTAGGGGACATGGCCTGCAACCTAGGCATGTGCCCTGACTGGGAATCGAACCTGCGATGCCTGGTTCACAGCCGCGCTCAATCCACTGAGCTACACCAGCCAGGGCTTGACGCTACTTTAAATGCAATTGTTAATTTCTGTGTTGTATGCCTCATTGTCAATGTATAGACATGCAATTAATTTTTGTGTGTTCATTTTGTATCCCTCAAGTTCGCTGAATTCTTTTATTATCTTTAAAAGTTTTTTGTGGAGTCTTTAGAGGTTTGTACATATAAGATAATGTCATCTCCAAACAGAGATAATTCTACTTTTTTTTCCTGCCTAATTTTTTTGACTAGAACTAATACTATGTTGAATAGAAAGGGCAAAAACAATCAATCATCCTTAATTTGTTCCTCATCTTAGAAGAAAATCTTTCAGTCTTTTATAATAATGTCTAATGTTAACCCTGGGTTGCTCATATCTGACCTTTATCATGTATAGAAAGTTTTTTGTATTCCTAGTGTACTGAGTGCTTTTATCATGAAAGGGTGCTGAATTTTGTCAGGTTTTTTGACATCCATATAGATGACTGTGTGCTTTCTTCCCTTCCATCTATTAATGTGGATATTGAGTCATTTTCATATGTTGAAACATCACTGCGTTCTAGGAATAAATCCTACTTGGTCTTGGAGTATAATCCTTTCATTATACTGCTGGTTTTGATTTGCTAGCTTTTCCTTAAGGGTTTTGAATAATAATAAAAAAGAATATTTGTCTGTAGTTTTCTTTTAGTGTCTTTGTCTGGCTTTGGTGTCAGGGTAATGCATGCCTATAAAACAAGTCAGGAAGTGTTCCTTCAGTTTTTGGGGAAGAATTTGAGAAGGGTTGGTGTTAATTCTTCTTTAAATATTTGGTGGAATTCATGTCCAAAGCCATTTGGTTTAGGGCTTTTAGGGGCAAGGGGGGTTTCTTTGTGTGTGTGTTTTTAAAGATTTTATGTATTTTTAGAGGGGAAAGGAAAGATAAAGAGAGGGACAGAAACATCCATCAGTTGCCTCTCACATATCCTGAACCAGAGACATGGCCTACAACCCAAGCATATGCCCTGACTGGGAATCGAACCAGACCCTTTGGTTTGCAGGCCAGCACTCAATCCACTGACCCATACCAGCCAGAGCAGGGGAGGTTGTTGATTATTGATTTAATATCTTTACTGGCTATAGGTCTGTTGCAATTTTCTATTTCTTCTTGAGTCAGCTTAGCTAATTCATGCACTTCTAAAAATTTGTCCATTTCATCTAAGTTATCCAATTTGTTGGTGTACCAATGTTCATAGTATTCTTTGATGATGCTTTCTATTTGTTTTAAAATAGATAATGATATTTCCATTTCTGATTTTTGTGACTTAAATTTTTACTTCTATTCGTCTTAGTCAATCTAACTAACCATTTGTCAATCATGTTGGTTTTTTCAAAGAACCAAATTTTGGTTTAATTAATTTTTTTTGTATTTTCTCTATTTTAAATGTCTGCTTTAGTCTTTATTATTTCCTTTCTCCTGATACCTTTGATGTATATTGCTCTCCTCTTTCTGTTTCCTTCAGATATAAAGTTAGAATTAAAAGATCTTTCTTCTTTTTCTTAAGATTTATTTTATTATTTAAGGGGGGAAGGGAGGGAGAAAGAGAGGGAGAGAAACATCAGTGTGTGGTTGCCTCTCACACACCGCCCACCGGGAACCTGGCTCACACCCCAGGCATGTGCCCTAGACTGGGAATCGAACTGGCAACCTTTTTGTTTGCAGGGTGATGCTCAATCCACTGTGACACACCAGCCAGTGCCTTTCATATTTTGATTCCCTTCTCATTTCCTTTTGTGTATATTGTATAGATATTTTATTTGTGGTTACCATGGGTTTTATATATAATAGTTTAAAGTTATAACAATCTAAGTGAATTGACACCAACCTATCTTCCATCACATACAAAACCTCTACTCTTAGTTGGTCTGAAGGTTGTAGGTTATTGTTAAATTGATTAACCAAACCTGTACCCTTAGCTCTGCCCCCATTATCAATCTCACAAATTGTATCTTTATAAATATGAGCCCAATAACACATATTTAAAATTATTTTAGGTTATTGTGCTTTAAAACCTATAGAAAATGTAAAATGGAATTACAGTCCAAATTTATAATATCAGCTTATGTATTTGCTCATGTATTTACCTTTACCAGGGATCTTTATGTCTTTATGTGGCTTTGAGTTACTACCGTTTGGTGTCCTTTCATCAACCTAAAGGATCACCTTTAGCATTTCCTGTAGGGCAGGTTTAATCATAATGAATTACCCTCAGATTTTGTTTATCTGAGAGTGTCTTAATTTCTTCCAATTTTCAAAAGACAGTTTTGCCAGAAATAGTGTTCTCAACTGTCTCAAGGGTTTTGTTTTTCCTTTCAGTAATTTGCATATATCAACTAGTTGCCTTCTGGTCTCCAAGATTTTTGTTGAGACATTAGTTGATAATCATAATGAAGGTAACTTCTTCCCGAAAAGTTGCTTCTCCTTTGCTACTTTCACTTTGTCTTGGCTTTCAACGGTGTCTTTGTTTCTCTTTGTATTCTACAGGTTTATGTCTTGTGGCTTTTGTTGGGATTTTTGGACTTACAGATTTGTCTTTCATAAAATTTGAAGCATTTCCATTCATTACTTTTTCTTTTTTTTATTTTATTTTAATCATTGTTCAAGTATAGTTTTCTCCCCTTTACTCCCAATCCAGCCCACCCACACCGCCCTCCCAACTTCCCTCCCATTACTGCCCTCCCCCTAGTTTTTTATCCATGTCATTACTTTTTCAAATATTCTCTCTGCCCCATTTTCCTCTCTCTTATCCTTCTGGGTTCCCATCATACATATGTTGGCTTGTTTGATGCTAGCTCATAAGTCCGTCAGCCTGTGTTCACTTTTCTTCATTTGTTTTTCTTTCTGCTCCTCAGATTTATTTGTATTATCATGTCTATATATTTGCTGATTCTTTCTCCTTCCTGCACAGACTTGATGTTGAATCCCTATAGTGAGCTTTTTTAGTTATTGTACTTTTCAGCCCCAGGAATTCTGTTTGATTGTTTTTTTAATAATATGTATGTCTTTGAGAAAATGCAGACAACTGTAATTGGACAACAATGAAGTAATAATAATAATAATATTTATGTCTTTGTTGGTATTATCATTTAGTTGATATACCATTTTTTTAATTTTTTTCACTTCTTTGTTCATGTTTTCTTTTCAGCACATTTAGTATAATTGTTTTAAAGACATTGTCTATTAAGTCTGATATCTGGGCTTCTTCAGGGATGGTTTCTGTAATTTTGTTCTTCTGAATGAATGATGTTTCCTGTTTCTTTATATGCCTTGTGACTTTTTTTGTTGTTGAAAATTGGACATTTGATAATTTTTTATAGATTATATTTATTTTTAGAGAGAGGGGAAGGGAAGGAGAAAGACACAGAGAAACATCAGTGTGTGCTTGCCTCTCATGTGCTTCCCCCGGGGACCTAGCCTGCAAACCCAGGCATGTGGCCTGACTGGGAATTGAACCAGTGACCTTTTGGTTCACAGGCCAGCACTCAGTCCATTGAACCACACCAGCGAGGGCCATTTGACTATTATAATGTAATTCTGGAAATCAGATTTTCATCTTTCTGTGTTTCCTTATTTTTCTTGTTGTTGACGATGATTATAGTAGTCCATTTAACTTTTCTGAATTATTTTGCAAAGGCTGTTCTTTGTCATGTGTCATCAATGAGTTTTCTGTTCTTATAGGTCATGTTCAGCTAATATTTTGACAGAGATTTCCTTTAGAATGAACAGCTGAGAGACAACCCTCTCCACACACACACACACACAAAAGGAGAGATCAACCACCTCTTCTGGTATTTACAGATTGGCTCTCCACTGGCACACTTCCTCACCTCTTAGCTAGGATTGCGCTGTGCCCAGGGATCAGATCAAAGTAAAAGCTTAGGGTCTTCTGAGGTCTTTTCTGAGAATGCATCTTGCCTGGGCATGTGCATGACTTTTGAAATTTCCCCATATACCTGGCTGATTTCCAATGTCCTGGTTTCTGAAAGAGTATGTATCATCACTGTTTCTTCTCTGGACCTTAGAAGGTTTTTTTGTATGTCTCCACCCATAACCTTTTGCCCCAGAGGCCTGTATGTTTGTCGTTGCCTTGTACCCTTTACAATCAATGCCTGCTATGCTGTGTGCATTCCTTTTTTTTTAAGATTTAAAATTATTTTTAGACAGAGGGGAAGGATGGGAGAAAGAGAGGGAGAGAAACATCAATGTGTGGTTGCCTCTCACACACCCCTTCTGGGGACCAGGCCCGCAAACCAGGCATGTGCTCTGACCAGGAATTGAACCAGTGATCCTTTGGTTTGCAGGCTGGCGCTCAATCCACTGAGCTACACCAGCCAGGGCATGCCATGTGCATTCTGAGTTATGCAAAATAGAGACATGTACCTTGATTAGTCCTTCAGGTATTTCCTAGATGTATTATAACAGATGTACTATGTTTGGGTCTCCATCTTCCAATTCAAGGGAGGGATCTGGGAGTGGGGTTCCGTCTGCTAAAGACTATGACCAGTCTGTTGTACTGAGGAGGGGTTGGGGCATGGGTGAGTAAAATTGGTGCAAAACTTTCCCACCCTTTTGGAGATGACTTTTGCTTGGTTGGATGTTCACTTGGTTGTCATAAATCTGGACTGCTTTCCTGAGGTCCAGCAAAGTTGGCTCAGACAGTTCCTTGTTTTCTCAATATTTCTTTGGATAAATGAGGGCTTGGAACATCCTAATTTACCATTTGCTGACCTTCCCTGTCCATTTAGCATACTTTAATTGCAAATGCAGTAGACAGTGTTCCCTAACCTCCCTGAACAATTTTCTGAACTTTTGTGCAGTTGATCTTTGGAGAAGATTGGCAAAGTTTGAAAAATTCTATGGTCTTAGGCCCATGTATTCTCTGGGCCTGATTCTTCTCTTCTGTAAAAACACATGGTGGTGAAATGTAGAGCTTGGTGAGGTGGTCTTATAAGTCCCTTTCAGCTTTGAAGACCTGCTTATGTGATCCTGTTCCCCTAGCTCTGTGACCCCATGTGGCAGTCAGTGTTTAGGTTCCATCTCAACCCTCAGCCTAGGCTGAGAGGCCTCCAGGCATAACACGGTCACCTTAGTGGTATGTACCTGCCTTTCCAGTTTGGAAGTGGAGACATGAAGCTGAAGGTAACAGAACATTCTCTTCTGAAATAACTTGGCTTTGTGTTTGTTGTGTGAAAAAACTAAATCTGTTTTGTTGGACTTTTATTATGATCTTTTTTTTCCTGGGTTTTGGATATACTGCCTCTGTGAGTCTACTGGAAATGTTGGTGTTTGTATTTATTTAAAAGAAGTTAGTCCTGGCCCTGGCTGGCATAGCTCAGTGGATTGAGGGCGGGCTGCGAACCAGGCATCGCAGGTTCGATTCCCAGTCAGGGCACATGCCTGGGTTGCAGGCCATGTCCCCCAGCAACCGCACATTGATGTTTCTCTCTCTCCCCCTCTCCCTTCCCTCTCTAAAAATAAATAAATAAAATCTTTTTAAAAAAATTATTTAAAAGAAGTTAGTCCTGGCTGGTGTGGGTCAGTGGACTGAGCACCAGCCTTTGAGCCAAAGGGTTGCTGGTTCGATTCCCAGGCAGGACACATTGATGTTTTGCTCCCTCTCTTTCTCTTTCCCCTCCTCTCTGTCTAAAAATAAATAAATAAAATCTTTTAAAAAAAAGAGGTCAGTCAGAAACATCTCTTGTTCCCCTAAAGAGAACTTTCTATGAGTCCTCTGGCAAGACATTGAGTGGTAGCTACTTTGGGGGGTAGCCTCAGTTTCAATATCTATAAATACAGTCTACAGAATAGGGACTCCCCAAAAGCCCTTGAACTTCGAATTTGGGGATTATCTGTGCACTGCTGTAAGTCCAGAAATAAATGAAACCAGAAAGGAAAGGCAGGGAAAACATACAAGAGCAACTGCCACGTGATCTTACTTTCTGTAGTTATCCTTCCCCTCTCCACAGAACCAGGTAGTTTTAGCATCTTCCTCTAGGTCTTTGGCATCATACACTTGCTTCCAACAGAGAGGCCATGGTGGTTCTCAGCAAGACAGGCACTAGATTGTTCCTTAAAAACACGCACAGCAGACTAGGAATTCTATCCTAACTCTGATTTTTCCTCTGTGTCTTTGAGCAAATGGCTTTATTTTTCTGGGCTGCTGTTTCCTTTTCTATACCTTGGACTTACTACTTTCTCTCCTGTATCACTCTATAGCATGTTAAAATGAGGACATGTTAAAAATTAGGAAGAAATAGGCATAAATTACTGCATCAAAGGGAGTTCCAGGGCTGTGGAAGCATCTCTTTGCTTCAACTGGCAGCTGGGTCAAGGGAGTAAGGAACTAAAAGCTAAGCTGCAGAAAGAGAACAACTGGTTACTAGGGGCCAAAAGAGGAGCTGAGGCAGGGTGGTGTTTCTGTCAGACTCTGAAAATATCCACTCTCACAGGGCTCTTACATACTGAGAATTCTAGTTCTCATTCTGCAGATGGGGAAAATGTGGCTCACAGAGAGGGGAAGGATGTGCTTAACGTCCCAGTGGGAGTCCGGGCCTCTGGGCTGCCAGGCTATCAATCTTTCTAGCACATCACAGCCCAGCCTGCCCATCCAAAAGGAACACTGTGATGTTCTTGAAAAAGCAATAGCCTTGCAGCCCAACGGGAAAGTCACTAGCTGCAAGTCTTATATCTAATAGGTTTCCTATTTCTTTGCCTAGTGCCTTCGCCACTTAGAAGCAACAAAGAATACTACCTGAAGGTCAGTCAGGATTTGTGCAGAGGTAAGAGGGGAAGGAGAGTATGCTAGGCATAGAAGCCCGCATGACCTGAAACAAGGTTGAGGGGCCAGAGAACTGAGTAGGGCATGGATGTTGGACAGGCTGGCTGGACTGAAGGTCTGTATCAAGGAATAGGATCAGACTGTGTCAACCTTTTTGTTCTTGAAAGTCTATCAGGAAGGAAGGGTGACTGACTTTCCAAAGGTTAGCTAGAGGGCTGACTTACAGTCACCTGACAGTCTAGCTCTGGATTGTCTGGAGCCTGTGACTCTATGGCTGCCTAAGCCAGGGGCCTGCCATTACAGACATATCCATCAGATGGCACTGCCGTGTTATTTTGAAATGCTGGCACTCAAGAGACTTGGATTTTATCTCCAGGTACTCCTACTCCTACTCCTTTCTCAAGCTAGTCCCACTATGTATATCCATCTATCGCCCGCTTTCACCTTTTTTAGATCTCTTTCACTCCTCTCAGTGTTCAGGGTGTGGGTTCTCATTCATGGAGTCAACCCTCACCTCTCTGCAGAAGATGCCCATGTGCATTCATTCCAGAATCTTTCCAAGTCCCTACTTGGAGCCAAGCATATAAGTATGAAATGGTTACTGCTTTTACAATGGCCTTTAGGTAGAGTGTGGGAGAGACACATACACAAGCCCCACACAGTAGGAGGAAAGCTAGGACAGAGGTGTGAGTAAAGCATTTATGGGGCCTCAGAGGTTAATGAATATTGATGTTCGGAGGGGGGGGAGGAACCAGAATTAGAAATGTACATTGAAGAAGGAATAGATTTGAATGGTGTAGGAGAGGATGAAAAGCTAAGCTGCAAGGGGAACAAGCATATCAAGTCTTGGGTTAGGCCATTTCCTGAGACTCATTTGTAAAATAGGGACAATTGCAGTTTCTTATGCACAGTTGCAAAATTCCAAAAAAAATCTGAAAACCATACCTTAATTTCATTTTGAGCCCCTAAATTAACTTGATGTCAATATCGGCACTGGCATGAGATTATTAGAGTCATATACCATTTAATGTGAATATTGATACACATTGCTACAGAAATATTAATGTATTTGATCATGTAGTACTACCCTAGAGCTTGTTGGAGGCATTTTATAATATTTATCACTTATATCTTAACAAATCTGAAAACCTTTCAATTCTAAAATAGATAAAAATTTATAGGATTTACATTAAGGGACTGTACCTGTATTACCTGCATTATAGTTTTTTTTTAAATGATTAATTGAATCATATAAAGAGCTTGAAACAGTGTTTGGTTCATAACAAAACTCAAAATACATTAATTGTTGTTGTTGTAATTTTGGCTACATTATACAGGAATTTGATTGCAAATTTAGGGGTTTTAGATTTTATATCTAGGGAGCTAGCACCGTATTATTCGGACCATAAGACGCACCTAGGTTTTAGAGGAAAATAGGGAAAAAATTTTTTGAGGCAAAAAATGTGGTAAAATATTTAATAACATAAATAACATAATATTTCACCAATATAAGTGTAAACAGAACTCAACAGCAGCATTAACAACCATTATTCCTCCCAAATTTGTGGGGGTGAGGAGGGAGTACATCTTATAGTCTGAAAAATATGGTAAAAGCTTTTGAAGGAGGGAGAAATATGATCCCATTTTTATAAAAAGTTATCTCGATGATATTATGGTGTTTATGGTGGGTAGGGGTTTGGGCTCAGACACACCACAGAGAGAACAATTAGAAGCATTTTGTAATAACACTGGTGTAAGTGACAGATGATGAAGGCCTTAATTAGGAAAATGCAGAGAAAGGGATGAGTTCAAGACATTTCTCATACAGAATATGCAAGAGTTGGTGATGTAGAGGGTGAGAAAGAAGACACAGCAAAAAAAAATGGCATTTCTACCTTCAGAAACAGTGTTGAGTGTAGTGATAAAAATGAGTTTGGTCTCATTACCTTCCCCATGCAAGAGGGGGAATGGAACCTATTTCATTTTAAGACTTGCTAAGGCGTACATGGTGAATTAGGAAAAGTGCTTTTTCTAAATCCAGGTGTCCTGCCCCTGTGCTGATCTGTCCCCTTCACTGTATGGAAGCTCTTGGCATGTTGGGAAAATGCTGACCAAGTTTGAGGGTTCCTATGTTGGTTCTGTACAGGCGGTAGTGACACCCTCTAGACTCCCACTTCATGTTCCTCTGCCTACTTGGTGTGCTCTCTGCTGCTGGAAAGCTGTCAGTCATTTCCTGACCCTTAGTGAAGAAGCATCAGAGTTCATTCATTGCTTCCTTATGGCGGAGGATGCAAAGGTGCCCCTATGCTGGCACTTCTAGACATTCCCTGACTCCTCCAGGAAATGTTTACATTTGTATTTATCTATGTATCTAATCCCCTTTCTTGCTTCCCTTAGCCTATCCTGAGGAAAGGATCAGAATCCACCATTTATTTTTTAAATGTATTTTATTGATTATGCTATTACGGTTGTCCCATTTTTCCCTCCCCTTTATTCCTTTCTGCCCTGTACCCCTCCTCCCACCATCATTCCCTGACCTTAGTTCATGTCCATGGGTCATGCATATAAGTTCTTTGGCTTCTCCATTAATTTCCTATACTGTTCTTAACCTCCCCTGTCTACTTTGTACCTACCATTTATGCTTCTTATTCCCTGTACCTTTTCCCCCTTTCTCCCCGCTGATAACCCTCCATGTGATCTCCTTGTCCGTGATTCTGTTCCTCTTCTAGTTGTTTAAAATTCACCATTTTGTTCTCAGGTGAAAGCCAGGCAGGGGTCTCTATCTGAGCTATTCTAAGTTTGCCATTTCACTGTTGAAAGAAAAATCAAATCTCAGGAGGGTAGCTGGAGAAGTTCTCAACACACACGGGCTTGCCAGGAACCATATCGAAGATGACAGCATCACCAGACTTCAAAAACTTTGGGCCATCTTCCAGCTTTTTCCCAGAACAAGATCAGTCTTCTTCCTCAGCTCAGCAAATATGCAAACAATGTGAGCTGTGCAACAGTCCAGTGCAGGGGCATGTCCAGTGCTGATCTGGCCTGGATGGTTCAGGATGGTCACCTGAGCTGTGAAGCCAGCTGCTTCCATTAGTGGGACATTTTTGCTCTCACCAGCCACATTACTTGATGAACATCTCTGACAGACACATTCTTGACATTGAAGCCCACATTGTTCCCAAGAAGACCTTTACTTAAAACTTCATGGTGCATTTCCAGTCAGTTGTAAGATTGACTGGAACAAAGGTGACTGTCATGCCCGGTTTAAGAACACCAGATTCCACTCAGCCCACGGGGACAGTACCAGTGCTACCAATGTTGTAGACATCCTGAAGGGGCAGATGCAGGGGCTCGTCAGTTGGATGAGTTGGTGGCAGGATGTAATGCAGAGCTCAAGCAGCGTGGTTCCACGGTGTTGACATCTTTACAGGTCACTTTCCATCCCTGGAACAAGGCATGTTAGCACTTGGCTCCAGCATGTTGTCGCCATTCCAACCAGAAATTGGCACAAATGCTACTGTGTCAGGGTCGTAGCTAATTTGTTAATGTAGGTGCTGGCTTCTTTTTTAAATTAAATTTATTGGGGCAGCATTGCTTAATAAAATTATATTGGTGTCTGACTTACCTAAGAACCATATGATTTCATTCATATGTGGGATATAAAACTGAAACTCATAGACACAGACAGCAGTATGGCGGTGACCAGAGGGAAGGGGTAGGCAAGGTAGTAAAGGGTAAAGGGGACCAAATACATGGCACAGCAAAGTCCCCAATTTATTATTCTGTTTTCCCACATTGTCTTCTAGCTCCCGAAGCTAGCAGAGCAGAGGACAGCACATACTGTTTCCCAAGTTCAGCCCTTCTTTAGTATTGGGTTTCATTCATTATTTAACTTAGCATCATACTTCAAGGTTTCGAGTAACCAAAGACTTTGGTAAAGTTTTTGCTGAAAAATTCATGCAGAAGCTCTTACAACACTATTTATCTCTAGTTAAACTGTTTTAACAAGGATATTTACATTACTCCTAAAGATTTCATGAAACTTTAAAGTGATTAGTTATTATCTTATTTTTCTTCCTGACAAATTGTGTAACTGAGAAAATATGAGCTTATTTAACTAATAAACCCAGATACAATAGGAGTGGTATGTTTGCATTTTTGTATAGCACTAATAACTCTAAATACATTCCTGTTTTCTTTAAACCAACAACCTTAAGTCAGCTTTAATTTACTAAAAATTAATCCTAAAAAAATAAAAAAATAAGGGTGGTAATGGGAGGGAAGATGGGAGGGACAGGTGGGTGGGCTGGATTGGGAGTAAAGGGGAGAAAACTGTACTTGAACAATGATTAAAATAAAATTAAAAAAATAATAAATAAACAAAGATTAATCTTAGATCACATGCACTGAAAAAGCATTTGGGTTAATTTTCATTGTATTTTTATTGATTCATATAGGTGCATATTTGTTTTTAAGCTGATTGAATAGGGCTCCTTTACAGTCTAATTTTGAGTTTACAAATTAATTTTGGCCATGCTATCCAGAGGTAGAAAAATACCATTATCTATAACATACATTAACATATATAAACACAGAGATCGCGTATCTTTCATTTATTTTTCATTTTAAAATATTGGTTATGTTTTAGGTATGACAATATAAAACTCAGAAGAAAAATTGTATCCAAATTATGTTCCTGACAGATGGAGTCTTTTTGAAGCTTTTTGAAGCTTTTACATTTCAATCAAAGAATGTCTTCCATGTCTGAGAGTTTTGAGATCCTCTCTTTTAAGGGTGCCTGTTAAGGTGGATTTAACTAAACAATGATTCTACCTTTTGAAGAAGATGGATGACTTACTAGGAAGCTTAAGCAAACAGAAACAGAACAGAACAAAAATTAATAGAAAGCAAGTGTGCACATTAAATTTGGAAGGCTCAGAATGCAAATAGAGTGGCTTCAGAAGGTCTGAATTTAAAGGGACAGGTATTTCTAGAGGTGGGGAAGAGATGGCACTGGAAGTGGAGACTGAGTAAACCATGGTGACCACTTCCCTCCCCCGGAAACAGAGAAGATGGGCGAGGGGAAAAGAGGCCTCAGAAGCCATTTCAACTTTTTCTTCCCAATTGTTCACCTATATTAATTTAGAGTCCTGAATATATTTGGAAGCCTCAGGATACTAATTAAAATAGGTATACCATTCAGTTTGTTTGATTTGAAGCCACAGTTTTCCAATTTAGTGTTGAGAAAAGCAATTTTTGTGTCAACAGTTGCACATAATGGCCAATTCAGTCATAAATTATCCAGGGTAATAATTTGTAGGATGAGGGCCCATAATTTTCGAATGTCAGGAGTTCCAGAAGATGGCTGCTTAGCAACCATTGCTTTTGAACATGAACTCCCAATTTTAGAAGGAGTACTCTGACAGAGGGATAGAGGAGAAATTACTCACCAGACAGCCATATTAAGTCTCACAGACAAAACCAGACGTGTAGGTTAAGACTCATATACAAAAGCCAGCAACAGGGGAACCCCAAAGAAACCTGAGATTTGACCAGTGCGGGAGGTTTGAGTCCAGGAGCATTTGCCCAGCCAATCTGGGACCACTGAGACTACAGATCACAATGGACCCTTGTACATACCTTATTCAAACCATTGACCCCGCTTTTCACACCATGAATGTTAACCACTAAAGATTTGAGGCTGTAAAATAAATTAACCATTTATTTAGGTTCTTAAAGGATTCAAAGCTGAGAGGTATAGATTCAGGGTTTATAAAGGCAAAAAACAACAAAATATAATTCTTTCATGCAAATATAGGTTTGCTGGCTAGGTTCTCTTGGATTGGTTAGTTCCAATATGCAAATGAGGGGGGCAGAAACTACAAGCAAGGCAGTCAAGTCCATATGTGTCCATATGGCAGTTATTACAGGATGTTTGTGACTCTACGATGTTTATGAGTTCTGGATGTTTATAGCTTGGCCTTGAGCTGAGTTTAGCAACAGGCATAGCAACTTAATAGCAGTTCTGAGCACAGAGGCACAAGATGTGTGGAGGCCCCACTTCCCTAATACACTCCAGACTCGATTTTAAGGGACTCTGTTGCCATGTTTATTTCATTTTATTAGTATTTTTCTTTTTAACAGCCAGATGACTTTGGAATCTTTGTGAGGTCAAATCCTGGTTCTCCCACTTGTTAGCTGTGTGAACCTGTCACATGTAGTGAACCTTTTTGCACCTCAGTTTTGTCATCTGGGAAATGAGTCATAACCACTTTCCTATGATTGTTGGGAGCTGTAACTGGGATGGATACTCTTATGCATCACCTCATATGTCATGGAGGAGATTTAACTATTGGATGATGGTTTGGACTAGATGGCTATTTAGAAATCTTTCAACTTTGAGGATCCGTGCTTTTTCTGAAGATTTTGTTCCTCTGATCTCTGCAACATCCAAATTATCAGAATGCGTGGCTTAAAGCTCTGACTTTACCACTTGATCACACACTTAAAATGTTATGAAGTATTATACATGTAAAACAGTATATAAAACATCTATGTGCAGCTTAAAGAATGTTCATTAAATGATTACTCATATGTCCAACATCTTGTTTCAGAAATAGAACATTATTTTGTAAAAGATTTTGTTTATTTACTTTTAGAAGAGGGGAAGGGAGGGACAAAGAGGGAGAAAACATCAATGTGTGAGAGAAACAGCAATTGGTTGCCTCTTGCATACCCCCAACTGGGGACCTGGCCCACAACCCAGGCATGTGCCCTGACTGGGAATCGAACCGGTGACTCTTCATTTTGCAGGCCATCACTCAATCCACTGAGCTACACCAGCCAGAGTGAAATAGAGCATTAATGCAAAGGACCATAGAAGTCCCCTACGTGCCTCTGGTGACATCCTTCTCTCGTTCACCCTGAGTTAACCATTACCTTGAATTTTGTGGTAATCATTCTTTCATTTTTTTCCCATCTAAGCATATAGTTTTAAACACCATGTTGTTTAGGTATGCACGTTTTTGAATTATATATAAATCATACTTTGTTTCTGAGTGTTACACCTACATGTGTATAGTTTGTTCTTTTCCATGGCTGTGTGATATTCCAATCATTTGAATACACAACTTTATCCATTCTCCCATTAAGAGATAATGGGGTTGCTTCTAGTTTGGAGCTATGACAAGCATAGCTGCTATGAACACTCTAGTGCCCAACTTTCTGGGTACACATGTAGGAGCGTCTTCAGTATATTCCCAAGAGTGTCATTGTTGGGTTCTAAGCTCAGCAGACACTCATATTTACTAGATAAGACAAATAGTTTCACAACATGGTTGTTCCCACTTGTATCACAATGAAAATTTCCTTTACTACATATTTACAAAGGTGTCTCTTGGTGGGTTTAATTATTTTCATTTCCCTGATTACTAATTAGGCTGAGCATATTTTCCATATTTTATGACCCATTAATATTTTCTCTTTCTGCCCTGGCTGGTGTAGCTCAGTGGACTGAGCACCAGTCTGGGAACCAAAGGGTTGTCGGTTTGAGTCCCAGTCAGGCCACATGCCTGGGTTGCAGGCCAGGTCCCCAGTAAGGGACACATGAGAGGCAACTGCACATGGATGTTTCTCTCTCTCTCTTCCTTCCCCTATCTCTAAAAAAGAATTCTCTTTTGTGAAATGCCTGTTTGTATTCCACCCACTTTTTTCTATTGAGTTGTTTGCCTTTTTTTCTTATTTATAGGAGCTCTTTGTATAATCATTATTCTTTTGTTGTATTTTTCCTGATGATGCACATATTTTTCTCAACCAGATTATAAACTTCTTCCAGGCAGGACTGCCCTTCCCTCACACAAGCCCCTCATCGAGCCTGAGGAAGACTCTACAGCAGACATGGGAGGTTTCTAGATGGTTAGTCTAATTCACAGGCAAGTTAGAATAAACACCCTCTTTGACCTTTGACCCCCTACCTGGAGTCAGTGAGGGACATGGGGTTGGGAAGTAAAGACACTGGCAAAACTTAAACCAGAAGTGCCAGCCTAGGGTCAGCATTCTATCTCAAGATCTTAAACCTCACAATGACCACAAGAAATAGATATAATTTTCATTTCACAAAAGAGGTAAAAGTCAAAATGTCTAGAATGTGCCCACTTCTCACCATCTCTACTACCAATGTGCCTGATCAAAACCTCGCTCACCTCACACGCACACCTAGCTTGCTTCTACTTTGACTTGAAGGCCTTGTGGTTTCTTTTTTTCTTTTTAAGATTTTATTTATTTATTTTTAGAGAGGGAGGAAGAGAGAAACATCAATGTGTGGTTGCCTCTTGTGCGCCCCCTACTGGGCACCTGTCTGGCAACCCAGGGATATTCCCTGACTGGAAATCAAACCCATGACCCTCTGATTTGCAGCCCCAACTCAATCCACTGAGCCACACCAGCCAGGGCAGCCTTGTGGTTTCTTCTGCCTCAAGCACTCTTCCCTTAGCTTAGTGGCTCACTCTCTTGTTACACTCAGGTCTTATTTCCAGTGTCACATGGCAGAGGTATTTTCCCTGATATTTCAAATAACCCCTATCATTCTCACCTCTTATTCCACTTCACATTCAGAGCACTCGGCACCACTCAGCATGTTGCATATTTGTTTATTGTCTTTCACTAGAATATGAGCTTTGTGAGGGCAGTATGAGAGTGGGCTTCTTGTCTGACTTGTGTGCCCCTGTATCTCGGCCTCTGAACAGCCATGGAACCTAGTAGCTGTTCAATAAAGATATGTTGAACTAAAAAGTGAAAATCATTTGCTCCACGGCACATGGCTAGTGACAGGGGAAGTCAGCTAATTTTAACCGAAGCCTAAGGAGCTCTCACATCTGCTGTTTTCTAGTACTGTACCGAAGCCCTGCTCCTTTCTTCAAAATCTCAAGAACAGATTTCAGATTAGACTTGGAAGGGATGTGGCCTTGGATGAGAGGAAAATCAGGTAGCAGAGCCCCATAGGGAAGAGGCAAAACTGATGCTTGGGGAACCTGTATAGGGAGAAGGGCTTATCTTTCTCCCCGGATGAGGAGAGAAGGCTGTGGGCAGAAGACATGGAAGAGGCAGGGAAGTGTAGTGGAGGTGAGCTTGGTTGATGTCTGTGGTTTAATAGGTGCAGGAACGTTCTCTGCCTGTAATGTTTTTCCCCCACATACCTGAATTTCTCTATTCTCAGTGATTCATTTCTTTCAGGGACTTAGCTGAATGGATTTTGCAGAGACTGACTGTAGTTTACTGGCCTGAAAGGGAATTTTCTGAATCTTGTGGTAACTCTTTGCGAGGTCCTGAGGAGCTCATTGGAAAAAATTCCCAGAGATGGGACTTGAGCTATAGATCACATTGACGATCTAAAGGGATAAGGACCCTCTCCCCCACCCATGTCCTTTGATGAAAGGTACTGCAGCCCCTGGCCCCTTTCTATTTAAAGTATGATCTCCAGATCAGCAGCATCAGTATCATCTGGTAACTTGTTAGAATGCAGATTCTCAGGACAAACTTCATACCTATTGAATCATAAGCTGCATTTTAACAAGCTCCTCGCATTATTTATGTACATGTTCAAGTGTAAGAAGCTAAAGTTGTTTGGAGTCACAAGTCTTTTCTTTTATTGCTCCATAGCATTCCAATGTCTGGATATACCATAATTTATGTGTCTAAAGGCTAGAAATTTCTAGAGTAACAAAGATGCCTGGGGTTGGGCATCTTTGGTTCCTCCCAGCCTCACTGTCTTCTCAGAACGCTCTTGCTTGTGCCCCAGTATTTCTCCTACTGACTCCCGAAGATCACAGCCCAAGCCTAGACAGATAGACAGACCCTGTTGATATTCATCAATAGGAGAATTAAGTAAAGGCAAACAAAAAAGCTAAAAAATTAAGAAACAGGTTTTCAAAGTGCACCTTTTTATAACAATAATTTTTTTCCCCAGCTGAGGAACTACCAACACCATAGCTCCTTGGAAGAATATGAAGTACAGGTTTCTGATGATAAAACTGTAGGAAGCACAGCAAAGGAAGAGTGTTCCTAAGCCTCAGTTGCCCTTATCTCAAGCCAACTAATTCCCCTCTTACCCCAGATAGACCTGCTTTGCTCTTCAGTCACCTTCCTTGGGTTTCCTCTCCCCTGTGCGCAACACCGCAATGGCCTGCTGTGAGCACCAAGGACCTCTGCTGTACTTTTCAAGCTTCCCAAGTAACTCAAGCTTCTTTACCTTCAATTCCAGTTCAGAATACACAGGGAGCAAAATGAGCATTTGTTGAACCCTAGGTAGCTGGGAGGTTTCAACAGAAGTTTTGAACAGTGCCTGGTGCAGGGCCCAGTTACTTCCTGTTTATCTCACTGTGAGAGTCTCACATTCTCAGCGTCTCTCACCTTTGGAGCTTTCTGCTATGGTTCACAGACAGGAGAGCACCCCCCCCCCCGCCTACCTTTCCCTTCCCTTATCCCCTTATAATGATGTGGCCTCATAGCATGCCCTTTGTAGGTTGGTAAGATAACAAAGACGATCCATATAAATCAGACAATCTGTATAACCTGAATGGTGAATGACAGGCACATTCAATTGCTAACGAGAGTCTCGCTCACACAGCAAGGAAAGCCATGTGCCTGTGCTTCAAGGGTTAAAGCCCTGTGAGGCAGCTCCTTCAGTCTGGAGAGTGTTAGCAGAAAAGAATTAGAAGAAAGGTTGAAGTATTGAATTAAGCCTATTAAGGTTAGCAAGAAAATGGAGAAGTGGGCAGAAAAACAGGGCCAGAGATGCTGAAGAGGCAAGGCAGGAACATTTGGGTTGACATGGTTTGCTTTTGTGCTACAGTTTCGCAATTTGATTTGGGGAAAGGAAGATTCTGGTTGAAGTGGGAATGCATTTAGGCTGCTAATGCAAGAGAGATAATAGCAGCTCTTAGACCTGGTTACATGAAAGAATGAATTCTCAAAAGAAATCTAGATTTGCGGACAGTGTACCTCTATAAACTTTAAAGCAAGGAATCTTGAACTACTGCAAGGTCCTTTTGTCCATCAGGGCCATCTGGCCTCAGGACAAGGAGGTGCAAACATCAGGCTGACTAAGGTGTTGATCAGTAAGCTTGGAGAGGAAGCCTCAGTTCCTAATTAGCAACAAATGTTCAGAGAATGAGAGGCAACACCAGTGAAATACTATCTCATTCTTGGGCCCTAGTTCCAACTCCAGTGTGCCTCAGACTGACAGAGGGTGCTTGTTAAACATGCAGATTTCTTGTTTCCAACTCCCAGAGATTCTCTTTCAGGTGTCTTGGACGCATGTGGTCTGTCCCATGCTTTGAGAAACACTTTCTTAGTAGAAAGGTGATGGAAGGAAAGGAGAGAGGGAGAACCAATGTGTGGTTGCCTCTCATGCACCCCTTACTGGGGACCTGGCCCGCAACCCAGGCATGTGCCCTGACTGGGGATCAAACTGGTGATCCTTTGGTTCACAGCCGCAGCTCAGTCCACTGAGCCATACCAGCCAAGGCTGGGGAAAGGTTTTTAATGAGCAATGTTTCTTCCCTTCTGTGGGTCTCAGTGTTGGTCTCATTGAGGGTTGTCTGGATCAGATATTCCCCAGGGTCTTTTCCAATGCTATGAGGCTGTAGATATGCATATGCAAATTAGTCTCTGTGTGTCCCATGAAGTAGAGAAGGCAGGAGAACATAAAAGCTAAGAAAAATATCTGGGCCAACATGTGGAAGAGGCCCCAAACAATCAGGCTTGTGGTTGGGTAAGTAGACTGGACAGGGGTTGATGGAACTAGAACTTTATAGCTTCAAAAGATTAAAGTCTAATTTGATTTTTGGTAGTGAATCCTAGTCTTTCTTTTAACATTTTATTTCTAATTGTTTGATGTCACCTTAAAGAACCTCAGGCTATGCTCTTTCTGAAAATGAATTAATTTAACAATGATTTATAAAGGACTTTTGAAAAGTAATTTCACTTCTAGAACTTTATCCTAAAGTACTCATAAATTGGAACAGAGATTCATTCACAACTATGTTGATCTTAGAATGGTAAATAATAATTAAAAAGTCAGAAAATTTAAATCAACAGTAAGAAAGGTTAAATAAATTCAGATACTATGTGTTTGAAATATTATAATATTGGAATAAAAATGCCAAGAATCACTGGAAATGAATATTTCCTAAAAATATGAGAAAAAACTTTTATAATTCAGTATTAAGTTTTTTTGTAATCTCAATCTATAAAATATATATGTTCATGGGAAGAAAAGCTAGGACCTAAAAATGTAACTTCTAATTTAAAAAAAGAGCTAAAAGTCAGGGAGGTATAGTTTTTGGCCTCAGAAGAGCTAATACAGGGAAGAAGGAGTGAGTCCATGTGGCTCCACTTATACATAGAAGGGAAAGTGGCAAGATATTAATATTTACTGAATACTTAATGTGCTGACCTGAATGCTACAGGGTGACAGATTTCAACTTCATAAAAGTACAAAATGTCTAGCCCTCACTGGTGTGTCTCAGTGGATTGAGTGGTGGCCTGTGAATCAAAGGGTTGCTGGTTTGATTCCCAGTCAGTGCACATGCCTGAGTTGTGGGCCAAGTCCCCGGTAGGGGGCGTGCAAGAGGCAACCACGTATTGATGTTCCTCTCCCTGTCTTTCTCCCTCCTTTCCCCTTTATCTAAAAATAATTAAATCTCTAAGAGAACAAAATGTCTAATGATCTTCCATAGGGTTAATGTGCTCCCCATTACTGGAGAGGGTACAAACCAACAGGATCTTGGCTTTGTGGGAATGCCATAGGGAAGACTTAAACATCAAATAGTGATGCCTGCAATGGTGGCTAAGTATGAATAGTTGGGAGAGGACAGGGTTGAATCAGATGATCTTTAAGGTCCTTTGGAAAAACACTAAGAGGCAGCAAAGTTAGGCTTTGGCAAGTCTTCTTCACTTTGCTGTGCTCTCAGCCCCAGACTCCTTGTGCTAGCTACCTAGCCCATTAGGGGCATCCGGTGAGGCTTCAGGGACCTGGGTAACCCCCTTCTGCTGCCAGAGGTTTTGCCATTTGGAAAGCAGTCCAAAAAAAGTGGGAACTCTGAACCTAGTAGTAGCACTTCTGGCATCAACCACTTGGGAGTGAGTGGCCCTAAGCCCTTGATATGCAGAGGCTGCTGTTCACATCATTCCTATAGGGAAGGTTGTTCCTGAAGGTAGCGAGCCCTATTCAGATCCCTGAAACCTGTGCTCTTATCTACCTATTGGTATTATCTTGCTCCAGGTTTTGGACCCGTCTGACTTCCGAAAAATCTAGGAAATCCTAAACAATCACCAGCATCCTGTCAGAGGAGTCCGAACTCTTATGTTTTCCCAACTTGATGTTTTCTGGCACGTAAAAGGATGCACAATTTTAGAACATCATTGTTCTGTGTGTGTGTGAGAGAGACACAGAGAGACAGAGAGAGAATTAAAAAAAAAACAATAGTATAGATGTTAAAGCTCTGAAATTGGCTTGAATTTTAACCAAAAGGGCTGAGGCACTGAGACCTTTGAATGGGGACTGTCTGACCCTTTCATTCCGTGTGGATCACTATAAGAGGGAGCTGTGAGGGAAGGCAGTTCTGCTATTAAGGACCTCGAACAAATTGGTTTCTTTCTCTGCTCTTCAGTACCACTGCCTGGAATGTCAGGGGTTTGGCTCCACGAGACCTGGTAAATGGAGTGGGGTCAGCATCTGATGCCTCATGATAATGTAAGATAGAAATCTCTTTCCCCCCATTAGTCATCCCTCCAATTTGCAGACGCTCACATGGACATAGAGACTATTAGAAAGACAGCTGAGGGAAATGACTAAGAAGCACAGCTTGAGCTTCAAGTGGCCCTGGATACCAGTCTTATTTCTTCTACCTAGAAGCTATGTGGACTTGGGCAAGTCACTTTACAGATTTTCTACCTGTAGAATAACAACCTCATAGCACCTTGCTCACAAGACTGTTGGGAAGTGGAACAGTGGTTGGTAGTGCTCAGGAGTTTGGATAAGAGTAAGGGCTGAGTTAATAGTAGCTATTATTATTCTCATCATTATCCCACTCCTGCTCCCACTGCCCTGGGCTTTCATCCACATCACACTGTGGACAGGAGCTATGTTGTTTAATCAGGAACAAGTTGGCAAACTATCGCTGTCCCAACAAGGAGAGGCTGCCTCCTCCTTTGCCCTCCCTGGAGCCTGAGACACTTGGGGTGGTGCTTTCTGTCCCTAGGGGCCCTGACTTAGGGTTTGTGTTTTCTGTTGGGACAGGCACATCTGCCGGGCTGGGTCTCCCACTACTCCTCATGCCTTCAGTGGTGCGGTGCTCCTGCTGGTTTGGAGGATGTGAGCCAGGGGGTAGTGGGCTCTTTTCCTTCAGCTGGGAATTTGGCCAGGGAACAGAGGAAATCCAGGCTGGGATGGGGCCAGGCTTTTTAGCTGGTGAGCAGCAACAATAGGAGAGGGCTGGGATGCCTGAGTGAGGAAAAATAAGAAAGATGGACAGAGGGGAGTTCCATGAAGCCTCAGGGCCACACGTGTCCTATTTAGACCACACTTTTGTGTTAGCCAAGGGGATTCTGTACTAACTTCTCTCATCAGGTCTCCTGCATGTGTTTGAAAATGGTGCTGCCTTGCCCTGGCTGGTGTGGCTCAGTGGATTGGGTGCTGACCTGTGAACCAAAAGGTCACTGGATCAATTCCCAGTCAGGGTGCATGCCTGGGTTGTGAGCCAGGTCCCCATTAGGGGAAGTGTAAGAGGCAACCACACATTGATGTTTGTCTCCCTGTCTTTCCCCGTCCCTTCCCCTCTGTCTAAAAATAAATAAATAAAATTGAAAAAAAATAAAGAAAATGGTGCTTCCAGGCAGGTCTGCAAACTGTAGTTATATGGAATATGTGTGCATGCATTACATACTGGGAGGAAGTTTAGTGGAATGGTTAGGGGCAGGACTCTGCAGCCAGACTGCCTGGATTACTCCAACACTTACCAGTTGTGTCATTTTCCTTCTCTTTGCTTCATGTTCCTCACCTGTACAATGCAGCTAATAGTATTTACTTTGCAGGCTTGTTGTGAGCATTGATTGAGTTAATAGATGAAAAGCACTTAGAACAATGCCTGATATACACAGTAAGTGCTCTACAAAGTGTTTCGTATTGCCATTAAATCAACAAGCAGATAAATCAAGAATTAAGTCAACAACCAATACTTGCTCTTTGCCATGCTGGGTGCAGGACATAAAAGTGATGCACAGCATATTTTGCCATGTGTAATGCACACTTTTTTGCACAGTATTTGGAGGGAAATAAGGATGTGTGTTATATATGGGTATAGTGATTATGTGCCATGGGTATAACAATCCTGTGCAGAATGCGCACAGAAACATGGGTGTGCATTATGCGTGGGAGCACATTATACACAGCAAAATGCAGTTATGTGTCACCTGCTTCCAGAGACCTCCTATCTAGTGGTGTACTGCAAAGAGCTTTGAATGATGAGGCAGAAGACCCAGGTTTGAGACCTTACTCTACTGCTAACACCTAGAACTGTAAACTGGTAGGTTGAAGTGGAGGTCATCTGGTCTGACACTGTCCTTGTCCTGCTATATAGTACATCAAGTCCCTTACTGCCTGCTACACAAGGACCATCAGACTCTTCTTGCATGCCTTCAAAACAAGCAGCTCAGTCCCTGTCTGGGTAAGCCATGGCATATTACTTGATTAGTTTATGTCTCAGTTTCTCATCTGTTAAAATGATGGCATATCATATGGACAGCAGAGGCTTTCTGTAAACATTAAAAAAACAACAACAACAAAACCCCCAAATCCCCCAATAGTTGTGAATCTTTTCAGCACCCTCAGACTTAAGCAGGCTGTTCAATAGGGTCAGAGAAAATCATTTTAGGGTATGTGTGGGATCGGTTACCTATGAAAAGTGACAGAGTATTGTGCCCTCATTTCTTTTCTTTTTTTAAAAAAGATTTTATTTATTTATTTGTAGACATGGGGGAAGGGAGGGAGAAAGAGAGGGAGAGAAACATCAATGTGTGGTTGCCTCTAGCATACCCACTACTGGGGACCTGGCCCGCAACCCAGGCATGTGCCCTGACTAGGAATCAAACTGGTGACCCTTTGGTTTGCAGGTCAGTGCTCAATCCACTGAGCCACACCAGCCAGGACCTGATCCTATTTCTTACAGTACACATGTACGAGGTGTGGGGGGCTGTCTGTGTGAGACTGGAACCAATGACTAGCGCTGGCATGAGCAGAAGGGGGACCTTGCATTCTCCTTGGGGATGGGAGTAAAGGGGATTCTCCCAAGCTCAGTGGGCTGGGGAGCAGCAGGAAGAAGGGGGAGGCTGTGATGCCAGCTTTCAACACCTTTGCTGACTGCTAGGCAGGCTGTGGCAAGGGGAGGTGAGGCAGCTGGAACAGGTCTATATGGTGCCAACAGTAGGTTCATGTACTAGGTTTGGCACACTCCCAAAGACTGCCAATTTCTTGACTGACACATGGGTTACCGCTTCTGCCCAGAGGCATGCAGCCACATTGAGTTACCAAATGTCTATGCAACCACAGTGCAGGGTCAGGTTGGCAGCTATTAAGAGCTATCTGGTTGGTTTGTTTCCCACTCCATACCTGCCAAAAGGAGGGGAAAAAGGAGGGAGGAATAAGTTAGGAAGCAGCTCTGAAGGTCACACATGTTTAGGGCTCACCCTGCCAAGGGCCTGTATTTAGGAGATATGATCTCAAGCCCCTGTTAGCACCTGCTGAGCCACCTAACAAATATGGACTTCTATCACTACCTTTGAGTGTTAACAGGAAGACCCCTGGTATTATGTGGTATGTATGCTGAGGTCATCAGAAACAATGCCCCGGCTGGTGTGACTCAGTGGATTGAGCGTGGGCCTGCAAACCAAAGGGTTGCCAGTTTGATTCCCAGTCAGGGCACATGCCTGGGTTGCAGGCCAGGTCCCCAGTAGGGGCACAGCAGAGGCAACCACACATTGATGTTTCTCTTTCTCTTTCCCCCCCCCTCCCCTTCTCTCTAAAAATAAATAAAATCTTAAATATAAATAAATATATATATATATATATTTCTTTTGCTATATATACAGATATATACATATAGCAAAAGAAACGAGCTGCAGTGGCAGCACTGTTAATTGAACCTTGGAATATTTGCTCAGGATGCCGATGCATCTTAGGTCTGGGGGTAGGAGGAGGTGTGTAGCATGAGAATATTTTCAGACACTTAATGCTGTCGATCAGCTAGCATGCATGCAGCCCTTTTCTGGGTATGGTAGATTAACAGGAAAAAAGTCTCACCTGGGCCTCCAGGAGGCTCCTTCCATGGGTTTCTGGCTCAAGAGGGACAGCTCAGCCTAGCAGGCAAGGTTCTGAGCTGCAAGCAACAGAAATCAGCTCCAATTTAGCCACTCCAGGAATACATCAAAGGACATCGGGGAGTTTAGAGAATTCCGGGGAAGGCTGGAGATCCTGACTTAGGTTTACATGGCCAAGAACAGCGCCATCAAAATCGGGCCACAGGATTTGTCTGTTAAGGACATTATTACAGCTGCCACAACAAGGCACTAGATGCTGTGATCTGTACCACCGACACTACTAGCACTGGACGCTGATACTCCACTAGCTGCCATTTTGACTCACTAATCCATTCTTCATACTATACCATCACTGTTCCTCATGTGTACTGCTCCCTTGCCTCCAAAGTCCTACTATGTAGTACAGCTGGAACTAGTATAGAATCATAGTGAGTGTCAACTGTAATTGAAAATTAAGTTAAATTAAAAGACAAAGTCCTGGTTAGTGCATCTAACTGACTGAGCCTAGGGCATTCTGGCCCTAAGGGAGGATAGGAAAGCGAGTATCTGCTGGTTTCTGTTTCTATGGTGGGAAATGAGCTCTGCCTCCTACTAAGCCTCATTAGGAGGAAAATCCTTCAAATGGAAGGAGGAAGTTCAGATTTTGGCCTTCGTGCCAACATAACCAAAGGGATGCAGTTAAGGGTGAAGGCAGTGGTTTTCCAATTGCAGGTTTAACCCATTAGTGGTTCATGAAATGATTTTAGTGAATTGTACCTAGCATTTAAAAAGTGGAAGTGACTGAATAGAATAGAAAAATATCAGAGTGACTCATAAGTGGTAAGCCCAAGTGCCTGTCCCTGAAAGTTTCATCTACATTTTCTTCTATTAGGCTGAACAATAATAAAATCACAAGCATCGGACCATTTTTGACTCACAAAATAATGGCAGTTTTATAGGATTCAACCTAATAGGTTGGCATGTACAATGTATTTCTTTCTATGATTTTCTTTTGTTTGTTTTTAACTTGTGGACACTAAATTTATTTTATGCAATTGCAGTTTAAGTGTACACATAGTCTGTGATTCTCTATAAAATGTTTGAAACTCACTAGGCTGAGGGATGAAACCGGACCACCTTCATGGCACCTAGAATTTGGAAGCAGGAGACATGGAAAATGCCTGGACACTCAATGCCCTGTTTCCAACGGGAAGTGAAATGGCAGCTTCAAGGAGTGGGAAGGCACTAGGGAGCAAGCAGGTGACTCAGCGAGGCTTTGCTAGAGGCAAGAGAACTTGGCCTGGCCGTTGGGAATGGCAAAGTCTGACTAATGGTGGAGGACTGGCAGGGGCAGGAGGTGGGGCTGTGTGTCAGCAGGGAGCATCTGCAAGCTTGAGCCAGGGCTCCAAGGTGAGCAGGAGCCTGGAGCAGGGGTGGTGCTCTGGGGATTGTGGTGAGGAGGGACAAAATCGACCTGTCATTCTTAGAACCAGGAGTAGCAAGGCCAGGCCAGGATTTTTCCTTTGGCTGAGTTATGTGTGAGCATACAGAGTCGATTAGGAAACTTCTCAAATTCTAGAAACCCCAGACTTGGAGGAGTTCTTTGAGGTTATGTATGCCATTTTCTTGCCTCCAGGCAGATCTCCATTTGACCCCTCAGAGACAAATGAAAATCTCCTATTCTTAAAGTTCTGCAGAGAGCCCTGGCTGGTGTGGCTCAGTGGATTGAGTGCTGCCTGGGGAAACAAAGGGTCAGAGGTTTGATTTCCCATGTAGCGCACATGGCTGGGTTGCAGGCCTGGTCCCCAGTGGGGGGCGTGTGAGAGGCAACCACACATCGGTGTTTCCCTGCCTTTCTCCCTCCCCCTCTCTAAAATAAATAAAATCTTTAAAAAAATTCTGTAGAGACACTGTTCTATAGGGGACACCTCCTCTAGCTGCCTGTTTCACTGCTTAATAGCTTCTGGTTGGACAATTTTCTCTCTTATCTGCTCACCTTGTATTCATGTCCTTGTCCTAGTGCCCACAATGGACAGTACATTTTTGAAGAATGGGATTGTGTGCTTATTATCCTTGTATGGAGCCTCCACAAATATGAATCTAATCTGTTGAAATTGCTCTCATAACACAAGCAGGGCCAAAAGGTAGAAGTTACAGGGAGGCTAATGATCATTCAAAGGAGTAATGACCTTGTGAAGGGATTAGAGGTGACCACAAAAACAACCCTTTGAAAGACACGAGTTCCCTGTTTTTAAGAGGGCTCAAGTAGAACACGAGTGCATGAGTGGGATGCTGCAGTGGTGATACTTGTGTAGTGGGGGTTAGTGTAAGACTCTAAGATCCTGTCATCCTTGATTTTCTGTAAACTTCATTTCCTTTGCTTGACTCCCTACCCCTGTGTGTTCTGTGGCTCCACCTCCTTGAGCTTGCCTCAGCCCCCAGTCAGGGTCAAAGGGAAGCAGCCACCTGTGTCCACCAGACTGAGAGCAGCCCTGGAAACAGATTCTGAGTCTGACAGTCTCCAAAGCCCAGGTATACTGAGTAGCAATGGGGAAGATAATGTGTAATTGTGTATTGTTGCTTGCGAGTTTACAAATTGTTCTATCAAAATCTTGTTTCATGCTTGTTATGGTTATTTGATCTAGACAAGTGAAGCTTGGAGGTACCTAAGGGATCATTTGATCCCTGATTGACTACCAGATGATGTAAATGAGGTTCAGTAGGATTCAAAACTGCCCCAAGAGCCACGACTCCAAAACAGGGTTTCTGACTCCAAATCTAGAGCTCTTTTCCTCACACCTGTACCTCCTACTGTAATTGAAGGAGGTGGCCAAGTTGGTGATGTTCCAAATAATCAGGACCAGGGGGCAGAAATGAGAGGAAGACATGTCAACTTACAAACAGAAAAAGAAGGTTCTAGCCAGGAAGATTGGCAACAGTAAGGCTGCTTTCAGGATGAGTGAGCTCCTGGACCCCAAGGAGTAAAGAGTGGGAGATTGTTTGGTAAGAATGTTGGAGAGAGAATGAAAATCTGGAATGGAGCTGAGAATAGACACCTTCTGAGGCTGCCATTGACAAGCCTTCTGAGTCACACGCTCTTCCGGTAATTGACCTCTTCTGAGCAAGATGGGCCCTAAAATACCTGCTCAGTATTTCATGTCCCCACCCCCAGACAGAGGCCAAGTTTTTCTTTGTTTCCATGACCTCGGCCCAGCTAGTTACTGTCTCCACAAATAAGTGCTGGGTTTTCTGTGCCTTGTGCTCTGAGCTGAAACATCTGTTTCCTCTCAGCCTGTCTTCGAAGAGCAACACCCTGGGCTCCATGGCACTTGTCTGACACTTTCTTTTTGTTTCCCTTTCTCCTACTTATCCACGGAGACGGCCTGTGCAATGGGGCCGGTATGAAGTATTGTTCGCATCTCTTCTGCTGCTTCCCCTTTCCCCCTTTGTATCACAGCACTCCTTCCCGCTCCCTGTCCCAATTCTCTCTACCCCCACCCAAGTCAGCCTAGAGCTCTGCATGGCCTCAAGGTTTCCCAAATAGTAATTCCTTCCTCGGTACAGTCCCATCTTTGTCCTGCCCCTCATTCTGACTTTCAGACTGCCCTAGAATTCTTACACCATCTATCCAAATGACTAGGGTAAGAACTTCTTCAAATTATATGTGGGGAACCCAAGGCCACAAAGAGGGGGATGAGCCAGTTCCTCCAGATGGAGGTTGATAAGACTTTTTCTGGAAAGGGCTAGATTGTAAATATTTTCAGGCTTTGAGGGCCACTAATAGGCTCTCTCATATATTTTCTTATTTTTTACTAAACTTTAACAAAGTGAAAATCATTCTTAGTTTGTGGGCCCTTCAAAAACAGGCCCCTGGCTGGATTTGGCTGAAACTCAGTAGTTTGCTGACACCTGTTGTAGAGAATTCTACCAATCCAACATTTAGCAACCTTCTCTGTCAAGAAATTCTCCTTGCCCTGGCTGGTGTAGCTCAGTGGATTGAGTGCCAGCCTGTGAACCAAAGGGTCACTGGTTCGATTCCCAGTTAGGGCATATGCCTGGGTTGTGGGCCAGGTCCCCAGTGGGGGGTGAACGAGAGGCAACCACGCGTTGATGTTTCTCTCCCTCCCTCCTTCACTTCTCCTCTCTCTAAAAATAAATATAAATTTTTTTTAAAGAAATTCTCCTCAATATGGAGTTTTCCTCCCTCATGGTGCAGTTTAAGGCCATTTTACCATTGGTCAAATTTTTCTGTAAAAGGTTTATTGTTTCCCAAAATGTTCATCTCCTGCTGCTCTTGCCCATTTTTCAGAATGTACCCTCTCCCCAAACAGTAGCACCCTTTGATTCCTTCCTCACTTTTCCTTCCCCCTTTCAGCCACAAAATCATTTCTGAGGAAGCCAACCTATAAGTGACTAGAAAGGGAAACTGGAGAGAAAATCTTTGCAGCCTCACAGACCGTTGCCTCAGTGCCATTACACTCTTCTCAACCTGTGCATTTTCCAGACTCAATTCCAAGCCTCTTTTTTGTTAGTTCCCTAGGATAGTTCTATGACTGGCTTTCACGCCTCTCTCCCTTCTTAGTGACTAATTCGTCGCCAACTGGGCTATCAGAGGAGCATGATATCATTTTCCTCTGCGGCCTCTACCTTTCTGTCTTTTGAAATAAGCAAACCACCAGCATGCTTGACCATAATTTCTGTGACTCATTTGCTTGCTAACAGCTTCTGACTCAGCGTGATGGTATACAGAGAACTTCCTCCAGTCCTCTTCCTCCCAGATATGTGGATCATGTGCTGGCTTTGTGCGTCCTCAATGTGTACTTACGGTCTTGGCTTTACTGCAGAAGTCAGGGTTACCCACTCCCGCTAAGTAACTTAGTTGAACAAATTCTCCTGATTTTTAATAGGTTGTGCAACTAATAAGTAATCTTCATAATAATTTTCTTTACCGATGAACAAGCATATAATTCCACTGATGTTTTTTGGGACATTGTGCAAAAGTAAGAAAACATATATCAAGTACTTACTATATATTAAGTATTGTGCTTATACCTCACCGCTTATCAATTTATAGATTCATCACAAAAATTATTATGTTAGTTTTCCCCTGGTTGAAAATGAGGCTCAGAGAGGTGGAGTGATTTACTCGGGGTCAGTTGCATCACTATTAGGTGATAGAGTTGGGTATTTCCTCCTACCATTAGGTTGAACCATATGAAATTGCCGTTTTTATTGGCCAACAAAGCCTAATATTGGCGATTTCATATGGTTCAATCTAATTGAATGTAAACTTTATTAGGCTAGGAGTGATTTTCTTTCTTCTTCACTGTTATGGCTCCATAGCCTTGACTACTGCTTGACCTATAGTAGGGACTCAATATATATTTGTTGAATGAATGAATGAAAATGTATGTTTGTTTTTATTTACTTTTTAAAACTTATTTTTATTGTATTTTTCATTACCATTTATGCCTTATATCCTCTTCCACCTCCACTTACCCCCACCTCCACAATCACCACATTGTTTTCTGTGTCCATGAGTCCTTTTTCCTTGATCCCTCCACCCCCTACCCTCCCACCCCCAGCTGTCATCCTGCCCTCTATCTAAGAGTCCACCCCCATTGTCCTTGTTAGTTTAATTCATTCATTAGATTCCAGTCCTGGCTGGTGTGGCTCAGTGGACTGAGCACCGGCCTGTGAACCCAAGGGTCGCTGGTTCGATTTCCAGTCAGGGCACATGCCTGGGATGCAGGCCACGAGAGGCAACCACACATTGTTGTTTCTCTCCCTCTCTTTGTTACTCCCTTCCCTTCTCTCTAAAAATAAATAAATAAAATCTTAAAAAAAACCCACAACTAACATCATACTCAATAAAGAAAGACTAGATGCTTTCCCCCTAAGATCAGAGAGAAGACAAGGTTCTCACCACTCTTATTTAACATCGTATTGGAAATTCTATCCAGGACAGTTAGGCAAGAGAATGAAATAGAAGCCATCCAGATTGAAAAGGAAGAAATAAAATTCTCTCTAGTCACAGATGATATGCTTTTGTATATAGAAAATGCTAATGAATCCACTGACAAACTAATAGCACTAATAAATGAGCTCAGCAAGGCTGCAGGAGGATGCAGTGTCAATATACAGAAATCCATTGTATTTCTATACACTTGAAATGAAACAAAATAATTGGAAATGAAATTAAGAAAACAATTCCATTTACAAACCACATCAAAAAGATTACTTAGGAGTAAATTAAAAAAAATAAGTGCAAGATTTATATTCTGAAAACTAGAAGACATTGTTGCAAGAAATGAAGATCCAAATAAGTGGAAAAACATCCTGTGTTTATGGACAGGAAGTCTTAACATTATTAAGATAACAGCACTCCCCAAGCTGATCCACAGATTTAATGTAATCCCTATCAGAATACCAGCTGACTTCTTTGTAGTAAGAATGAGACAGGCGGATTCTAAAATTTATGTGGAATTGCAAGAGACATAAAATGGCCAAAACAATCTTGGGAGGGAAAAAAGAACAAAATAGGAGGATTTGCAACTCTTGAATTTTAGATTGACTACATACAAAGCAACAGTAATCAAGGGAGTGCGGCACTGGCACAAGGGTAGATTAATGGAGTAGAATTGAGAGTCCAGAAATAAAACCATACATCTGGCCCTGGCTGGTATAGCTCAGTGGATTGAGTGCAGGCCTGCAAACCAAAGGGTTGCCGATTTGATTCCCAGTCAGGACACATGCCTGGGTTGTGGACCGGGTCCCCAGTAGGGAGCACATGAGAGGCAACCACACATTGGTGTTTCTCTCCCTCTCCTTCCCTTCCTCTATCTCTAAAATAAATAAATAAAATCTTTACAAAGTAAATAAATAGAATTTAAAAACAAACAAAACAAACAAAACCCCTCATATATCTGAATTCAACTGATTTTCAACAAGGTTGCCAGGCCCATCCAATTAGAAATGAATAGTCTTTTCAACAAATGGTGCTGCTGGCACAACTGGATAGGCATATACAAAAGAATGGAGTTGGAACCTTTACTTTAATCATTTACTGAAATTAACAAAAATTAATCAAAGACCTAAATGTAAGAGCTAAAACTATGTAAGTCTTAGAAGGAAAGACAGGAGTAAACAAATCTTTATAGCCTTAGGTTTGGTGAAGGATTCTTAGATGTGATATCAAAAGCATGAGCAATAAAAGAGAAAAATAGATGAAATAAACTTCATTAAAATGAAAAATTTTTGTGCTTCAAGGAACACTATCAAGAAAGAAAACAACTCACAGAAAGGATTTGCAAATCACATATCTGATAAGGAACTTGCAGTCAGAATATATGAAGAATTCTTACAATGGGAAAATAAAAAGAGAAATAACCTAATTTTTAAAACATGCTGAACAGATATTTATTTCTCTAAGGAATGTGTACACAGGACCAACAAGTACAAGAAAAGATGCTTCACATAATTAGTCACCAGGGCAATGCAAATCAAAACCATAACACGAAAGCTCTTTGTGGTTCTTCATTCACTAGGATGACTAAAATCAGTGAGTGTGGCCTTGGATGTGGAGAAATCAGAACCCTCCTGCGCTGCCAGTGGGAAACTGCTTTGGAAAAGTCTGGCAGATCCTCAAACATTTAAGCAAAGAAATTACTGTATGACCCAACAATTCCATTCCCAGGTATATACTCAAGGGAAATTAAAACATGTCCACACAAAAACTTGTACGTAAATGTTGATAGCAGCACTGTTTATGATAGCTGAATGGTAGAAACAACCCAAGTGTCAACTAACTGATAAATAAACGATATGTGGTATAAACATATGATGCAATGTTACTCAACCATAGAAAGTAACAAAGTATAGATACTTGCAACAATATGAATAAACCTTGAAAATATTGTTCCAGGTGAAAATAGTCAGCCATGAAAGGCCATATGTTGTATGATTCCATTCACATGAAATGTCTAACACAGGGGAAATAGAGACAGAAAGTAGGTTAAGTGCTTGCTTACAGCTGGGAGTGTATTGAAATGGGAGAGGGTAAGGAGATATAGTATAGGGTATGGTATTTCCTTTTAAATTTTTAAAAAAGATTTTATATATTTTTTAGAGAGGGGAAATGAGGGAGAGAGGGAGAGAAACATCAGTGTGTGCTTGCCCCTCATGCGCCTCCTACTGGGGACCTGGCCCCTAACCCAGGCATGTGCCCTGACTGGGAATCGAACTCATAACCCTTCGGTGCTCAGGCTGGCACTCAGTTCACTGAGCCACACCAGCCAGGGCTCTTCTGAGGTGATAAAAACATTCTAAAATTGACTGTGGTATGGTTGTGCATATCTGTAAAAATTCTAAAAAAACACTGGATTGCACACTTTAATGGGTAAATTATGTAGCTTATGAATTATATTTCAGTTAAGGTATTTAAAATACTAAAGAACCAAATGGAAATTATCAATAAAGCTGTGCAAGTCCAGGGTGAACTGCAGCTGGTCTACATTGAAATGCTAATACAGCCAACCCAGGCCTCCTCTATTAGCTCTCTCTGGCTCACATCTCAATTATGGTTTCAGTATAAACCTTAAGACATGGGTGTCAAACTCATTTTCCCTGGGGGCCACATCAGCCTTGTGGTTGCCTTCAAAGGGACGAAAATAATTTTAGGACGGTATAAATGGAACTGCTGTTTAGGAGTTGAAATTACATTCAGCCCTTTGAAGGCAACCTCGAGGTTTATGTGGCCCCCAGGGAAAATGAGTTTGACACTCCTGCCTTAAGACATCAGGAAAAACTGGAAAGGATCTTCATACTCACTCATTGCTCAAGCAACAACTGTTATATAAATGGGTTAAAGATGGTGGCTCTATATGGGGTGCTGGGGCGTTTGTTTTTTACTTCACAGCAGGCTGAGTGAAACTACTCAGGAGCTTGCTGGCATCAGCCTCAAAGTTTTACACATGCAGTTGTTTTGAATATAGCCCAGATAAGCACCTTTTAGGCTATTTAGAACCCACCTGCTTTGCATATCCTGGAAAACTAAGCTCAATATTTGCTCCCTATAAAAGAGGACAAGTTACTGCTTCCCATCATAGTTCTGTGACCCAGAGATTCCTTATTCTGCCAAGAGCCACGCCCACACAGTAAGCTCCCTCTCTTGTCCCCACTGCCCTTGGGAGTTCTCTTGCCCTTCTCCCCTTTCCATGTGGTGTCCCCTCACCATTGCCTCTGGATTGTCTCCTGCTATGAAAGACTTAACTTAGCACTCAACCTGTCAAAAAGCCACCCAAATGACGCTGTGTGCTAATGCCATGTACATCCTTTTCCTTGCTTAGCTCTGAAATCCCTTGAACTCGCTGTACCATCCAGCTTGACTTGATTGACCGGAGACTTGCACTCTAATGCAAGTAGTCTTGGAGTCTACATGCTGACTCGGCTGGATCCTATTTATCAAGAATTGTCAGTTCATATATAACCTCCTTAGTGAGGCCTTCCATGATGTTCTAGCACCCTTCCCCTCTCCAGGGGCACATTGAGACACTGCACTCTAGTTGAAATGATCTAACTTATTTCCGTGTTTACTGTCTGACTCCACTGGGTTATCAGCTCCTTGAAGACAGGGGCTTTAGTCGTGTTCTGTCACGTTTGCTGCTCTATCTTCAGCCCTTCACATTGTGCCTGACACGTCCAAAATGTCCAATAAAGATATTTTTAGTGAATTAAGGAATGGCTAGAATACCAAGTTTTGTGGGGTTCAGCTAGAGCCAGAGCTAGCAGGGAAATTTATAGTACTAAATGCCTATATTATGAAAGAAGGTCCCGCATCAGTGACCTTTCCATCCACCTTAAGAAACTAGAAAAAGAAAAGCAAATGAAACCCAAAGTAATCAGAAGGAAGGAAATAATAAAGATCAGAGTGCAGATCAATAGAATAGAAAAGAGAAAATCAATGGGAACAGAAGCTGTTTGTTATGAGAAAATCAGTAGTATTCTCATCACCCAATTCTGAAGCAATTCTGGGACTCTAGCTGGGTGTCCTACAATTCAACTCGCTTCTGGCACTATCTACTAGGAGACAGCACCACATTCCACAGGTGAAGGGCCCAGTCCCACAACACTGTCTCCCTTCACTTCAGAGGCTAGTCGCAAGCCCAAGGTGCTCTGACCTGTGTTTCTGACCAACGGCCTATAGATCTGAGGTTCCAACATCTGCCTCCCCCCAACCAGGTTTGATTCATTTGTTACAGCAGCTCACAGAACTCAGAGAAACATCTTACTTACTAGATTGCTGGGTTATTATAAAAGCATACAACTCAGGAACAGCTAGGAGGAAGAGATACATACGGCAAGGTGTGGGAAAAGGGTGTGGAGCTTCCAGTCCTCTCCAGTGGTGCCACTCTCCCCAAATCTCCACCTGTTCCCCAACCTGAAAGCTCGGTGAATGCGTCCTTTTGTATTTTGTGGAGGCTAAACTGCAGAGACATTACTGATTAAATCATTGACCACTGGCAATTGATTGAACTCCCAGTCCCTTTACCCTCTGCAGAGGTCGCAGGGGTGGGACCGAAACTTCCAACTCTAATTTACAAGGTTAGCTTTCCTGGCTACCAGCCCCAATCTCTCTTAGGTGAGGCACAAAAGCCAGGTCATTAACATAACAAAGGGGACTTTGCTCTCAAAGTTTAGGAAATTCCAAGGGTCTTAGGAGCTCTGACAGGAACTGGATGAAGACCAAATATATTTTATATTATAAATCACAGTATCACAATCACTAACATTCATTAACCTTTAGCCATAACGGTCAGGAAAATAAAAGAAAGGAGACCCATACTGCCAATATTAGAAATGAGGGAGGTAATGGTACTACAAAAGCTGCACGTATTAAAACAATAATAAGGAAATAATAGGAATAACCTAATGCCAATAAATTGTACAGCTTAGATGAAAACAATAAACTGCCAATGTTCACTGGTTGGGTGTGGTAGGAATTCCTTCTGGAATTTCTTTCCTTGTCTCCTTATCCCTGAAATGACGAATTTTAAAAAAGCTTCAGAGAAAGGACATTAGATCTAGGGCTTAAAAGACATGTGTTTTAGGCAAAGCACTGCAGCTGGCTAGGTTTTTTTGAGACCCTGAGCAAGTGGAAACCTCTCAAGCCTCAGTTTCCCCCTCTGGTAAGTAGGGTTCAGGGAGTTGCAAGGATTGTGCTGATGAAACAACATGGTATAGATGTGTCAACCTAAGAAGGATTCAGACCTGTAGAGAATTTTTCCTGAGTTTCTTTGAGCCAAACTGACGACAATTGCCAGGAAGCAACATCTCAGTGGATTGACAAATGGTCCAGAGAATGGCAGAAAGCAAAGCGGGGGGGGGGGGAATCTCTGGGATTAGATAAAAGGTAAAATGATAACCACAAGTACTTTTACCTAGGTGGGTAAAGGATAGGTAACAGTCAACAATGAACATTTGGATCAACTGCTAACCAAGTCAGCAGATAACAGTGAGGGCATTTGTGGTCTCAGCTTGTGCCCCAGGGGATTGTGACAAAAAGGCAAGTTACCTTGACATTCCAAAGGTCTGCTATCGCAGATGGAAAAACGATAGACAGGCTCAGTTGAGGTAACGATTGACCTTTGTCAGGGAAAAATACTGACCTAAGACATGACTACTTGCCATGAACTGGTTTTTGTTAGCCATGTTTAACTTTAGACCATCCTTTGTGGTTACTTTTGGTCTCTGAGCTTGTCAGGATAATATGTGGCCCCTTTTCTTTCACAGATGCAAGGTCCTCGGTGGTAGGTAAGAAAGATAGCAAACGAAGGTAGGAAGGAAGAGGGATACGTGTCCTACCCACTGATTGGGCAGTCCTTGGAATTCTATGTTATCTTTTCCACTATTTGGGAAAGAAGGCCTTTGAAACTGTGCTTTTATCCCAAGGCCTGAAAGTCGGACGGGTCCCATACTGCTTAATGGAAGAAGCCCATTAACACCTTTGGGTATTCTTGCCCCTTCCTGGAAAGCTAGCACCATCTTCATCTATCAATATGTAACTTCTTCTCCCTTTACCCCTTAGCCCACCAACTATGTAAGTCCTCAGGACAAAGGACAAAGGGCTTGGCTCTCTGCCTGCCAGGCAAGGCCACCCGGCCTCAGGCCACCTGGCCTCTGGCCAAGCTTGGTACCCTGATCCTCACAACCCTTGCGCTTGCCACCCCAGCCTTTGGCTACCTTACCATCCCTGCCCTTACCCTGCTTCACCCTGAACCTATGCCTTTCAGCCCTCACCCTCACTTTACCTAGGCCCGTGTTCTTCCATGAGAACAGATCACCAATAAACTCTGTTTGCAAACTAGTAAACTCGCTGATCTCTAATTTTGTATTGCTTTGGTGAGAAGAACTGAGTTTCCGGGAGTTTCTCCAGTAACATTTGGTCTAGTCTAAATTCAGTACAAACTGGAGCTGTTGCTTCACCTTGATAGTGTATGATGGAAGGCGAAGAAACTTCCCAGTTGTCTTCGTAATAATAACAGAGTTCTGGTGACAGGTGTTCGAAAATATCTACTGAAATACTGTCATTTGTTCAGGTGCAGTAGTAACAGTTTTAATCATAATCACTTAAAATCTTAGAGCACTTATTTATTTATTTTTAAGTTTTTATTTATTGAATTAGAAGAAGAGAGAGAAAATCAATTTGTCATTCCACGTATTTTTGCATTAATCGATTGATTCTTTTTTTAAGATTTTATTTTATTTATTTTTAGAGAGGGAAGGGAGGGAGGGAGGGGGAGAGAGAGAGAGAGAGAGAGAGAGAGAGAGAGAGAGAGAGAGGGAGAGAAACATCAATGTGCGGTTGCTGGGAGACATGGCCTGCAACTTAGGCATGTGCCCTGACTGGGAATCGAACCTGCGATGCCTGGTTCGCAGCCCGTGCTCAATCCACTGAGCTATACCAGCCAGGGCAATCAATTGATTCTTGTATGTGTCACTGACCAGGGATCGAACCCGCAACCTTGATGTATCAGGACACCCTAACCAACCTAGCTTACCCAGCCAGGGCCAACACCTTTATTTAAAAGGATTTTTTTTTTTTAGGAAAAGGCCTTTGAAAGACTCTCTTAGCCACATACCATGTCCCTGAGAAAAAGTAAAAAGGCAGAATGCCTTTGCAGGCTCTAGATGGGAAAACTGAGGCTCTAAGAGATAAGAGTAAGCCTTTTCCTGTAGAGGAGAGGCTCCAATTCCAGTTCATGGAACCTCATCCTTGCCTCTTGAAGTCTTCTTCCTGTCCACCCTTAGTTACTCCCTGTGCAGTTTAAAACCTTTCATCCTTGGTTAAAATTAACTGCAAAAGGTTGTTCCAAGCTCTGAGCCCCTCTTTCTTTTGCTGTGTTCACAGAGTTCTACCCATCTTTTCAGTTCTCGTTCCTCCTCCTGGGGCCCCATCTGTCAGCATCTGCAAATAGTGGACACACCCTACACATTTCCATGGAAACCAGATAAAAAAGGGCTAGAAATATGGCACGTGTATGCTTACTTTAGTCACACTGCCCAACTTCTGTCAGGGCCTAGTGGAGTGGTACTGGGTGCTGATGTCTAGGTGTGACTGAAATCAAATGGATTTCAGTCATCATTTTAATAACTAACTTGGACAACTGTACTTAATATTTCGTCCCCCAAAAGAGTGCCTACTTGTTTCTCATTAGTCACATAATACATTTGCATTGTTCACATCCACACCCTAGATATTGGTTCCAGTTTTAGTGGTACACACGGACATCTAAAACCAGTGATTTATTCTGAAACGAATTCAGAAAACCAGATCAGTTAGTCCATTGCTACAGTAATTTAAAGCGGGTACTTGGGAAGTCACCAGAGCTAAACCAGACCTAGTCCTGAATTTTGGGGCACCTAATCCACCATAGCAGTTTTAAAAGGTAACTAAATATTTAATAAATACAGATATTTGAAGTTAAATCCTTTTCTGATGTATAAAACATAATATACGGCTATTTCTCATTTCTTCCACTATTTAGTGGAATGAGACATTCCATACAGGTACGTTGTCTACATAGCTGAAATCAACCCAATTCAATACTGAAGCTTTTAAAAGGTTTAAATATGTTGATAGAAAAGCCTATTTAAATATGTATTATGCATTTTCTTGCCTTCTTAAATAAAATATATTTAACTTAAATTCCTTTTTTTTAAAAAAGATTTACTTATTTATTTTTAGAGAGAGGAGAAAGGAGTAAGAAAGAAACAGAGAAACATCAATGTGTGGTTCCCTCTCCAGTGTGTGCGCCCGCAACTGAGGCATGTACCCTTACTGGGAATCAAACCAGCAACCCTTTAGTTCACAGTCAGGTGCTCAGTCCACTGAGCCACACCAGCCAGGACTTAAATTACTTTTTTATAAAATATATTTTATTGATTATGCTATTACAGTTGTCCCACTTCTCCTCTTCACTCCCCTCCACCCTGCATACCCTCTCCCACCCACATTCCCCCCTTTAGTTCATGTCCATGTGTCATAAGTTCTTGAGCTTCTACATTTCCCACACTATTCTTGCCCTCCCCCTGTCTATTTTCTCCCTACCATCTATGCCACTTATTCTCTGTAACTTTTTCCCCTCTCTCCTCCTCCCACTCCCCTGTTTGCTAACCCTCCATGTGATCTCCATTTCTGTGGTTCTGTTCCTATTCTAGTTGTTTGCTTAGTTGCTTTTGTTTTTGTTTTAGGTGTGATTGTTAATAATTGTGAGTTTGCTGTCCTTTTACTATATATGTTCTTTTTTATCTTCTTTTTCTTAGGTAAGTCCCTTTAACATTTCATATAATAAGGGCTTGGTAATGATGAACTCCTTTAACTTGATCTTATCTAGGAAGCACTTCATCTGCCCTTCCATTCTGAATAAAGCTTTGCTGATAGAGCAATCTTGGATGTAGGTCCTTGCCTTTCAGGACTTGAAATACTTCATTCCAGCCACTTTTTGCCTGCAAGGTCTCTTTTGAGAAATCAGCTGACAGTCTGATGGGAACTCCTGTGTAGGTTACTGTCTCCTTATCTCTTGCTGCTTCTAGGATTCTCTCTTTCATTTTTACCTTGGCTAATGTAATTATGATGTGCCTTGGCGTGTTCCTTCTTGGGTTCAACTTCTTTGGGACTCTCTGAGCTTCCTGGACTTCCTGGAAGTCTATTTCCCTTGCCAGAATGGGGAAGTTCTCCTTTATTATTTGTTCAAATAACTTTTCCACTTGTTTTTCCTCTTCTCCTTCTGGTACCCCTATAATTCAGATGTTGGAACACTTAAAGATGTCCTGGAGGTTCCTAAGCTTCTCCTCATTTTTTTTGAATTCTTATTTCTCCATTCTTTCCTGTTTGGTTGTTTCTTTCTTCCTTCTGGTCCACTCTATTGTTTTGAGTCCAAGTTTCCTTGCCATCATTATTGGTTCCCTGTGCACTTTCCTTCATTTCTCTTATCATAGCCTGCATTTGTTCATCTAATTTGCAACCAAAATCAACCAATTCTGTGAGCTTCCTGATCACCAGTGTTTTGAACTGTGCATCTGATAGGTTGGCTATCTCTCGGTCACTTAAAAGGATGGGTTCTGGGGTTTTGATTTGTTCTTCTGTTTGAGTCATCTCTCTCTCTCTCTCTCTCTCTCTTGGTCTGGTTGCACCTGTTACAGTAGGTGGCGGAGCCTTAGGTGTTCACCAGGGCGGGGCACCCCAGTCACTGGATTGTGACGTTGTATGTGGGGGCATGGTCGAAAGGGAACAGTGGCGGTTGCTCCGTTCTCTGTGGGACCTCAGTCCCTTCTGCTGCTTCCCCCAAGGAAACTGGGTCCCTCTGGTGCCAATTCCCATGTGGGTGGGCTTGTGCACACTGTGGGACCCTCCAAGGACCTTTCCTGTGGAGGTGGGTGTCTCTCCCTGTGCCTCAACTCCCACAGGTGACCTCAATCAGTGTCCCTAGGCTCTCATTCCCAGCACTGTGATCCTGGGTTGCGCGCACTGCCTTGCTTTACAATCGCCGCCTCACTGGGTCTGCCGGTTGCTGGTTGCCTCCCCTGGGCCAGGGTCTGCCAGCTGCTGCCTGCACACTCAGTGTCCACTCACTGTGGTCTTGCGTGCCCCGGATGCCTTACCCGCCTGGTCCCAACTCTCTCTGCGCCATGACCCAGGCCTGGCTGCTAGTCTCTACCCCTCTTACTGGTCTGGATGCCCGGGTATAGTTCAACTTCTTGGTTGTCCGATTTCCATTCAGATCAATTTTCTGTCAGTTCTGGATGTTATTCTGTTCCTAAATTGTTGTCCCTATCTTGGTTGTGTGTGGAGGTACGGTGCGTCCACCTACGCCTCCAACTTGGCTGGAAGTCTAAATTACTTTCTTGTTGACTTCTGTGAATAAATGTGATTAAGCCACCTAATCTCTTTGGACCTTAGTTTCCTCATGTGCTAAATGAGAGATTAGCTGAGCTCTAACTCTGCCATTCTATATTTGATTTCCAGACAGCTACTGGATTTTAGGTGGAAAAGAACTAAGTATGCAGCTACTTGTGTCCTGCGTGGAAGTGGGCCTATGGGAAAGACAAAATGAAAAATTCTGATTTTGGCAGGAGTGGAAGAGAAGCAAAACAATGAAGAAGGACAAACCAGCCCCTTGCAACTGAAGCCTGTCAGCCTTTCCTCCCTTCAGGGGATGGGACCTTTGGCCACATCTTCCACTGCTTTCCCCTTTTGACCACCCTTCAGGCTGGGGTCAGCCTGTGTATGCTCTCAGGACTTCAGAGTCCAGTTGTTTATTCTCCTTACGACGAGACAGGCACCTGCTAAGACTGTCACTTAAGACGGAAGCACCTCAGAAAATGTGTATCGGTGTGCTGGAACTTCTGAAAACAGTCTAGGTTCATTCATCTTCCACTTGGGTGACTTTATGAGAGCTAGAATTTCTATCCTGATATCTGTTGAATGTAACACAGTATGCTAGGAATTTTTTAAAATAAGAAAACAATGCTTTTTTAACATTCTCATCCAAGGATATATTTACTGATTTTACAGAGATAGGAAGTAAGGAGAGGAAGAAGGGAGAGAGACAGACAGACATTAATGTGAGAGAAAAACATCAGTCAGTTTTCTCCCGTTCACACCCCAACCAGGGATCAAACTCGCAACCTTGGTGTCTGCCCTGACCAGGGATTGAACCTGCCACCTTTGGGTGTCTGGGATGATGTTCCAGCCAACTGAGCTACCCTGCCAAGGCACACTAGGAATTTTTGAATGCTTATACCACCCCAAGGAGGGGGGCATTTTTTCTTCATTTTATTGATATAGAAACTGAGGCTTGGTGAGAGATGGGCCTGTCCAGGCTCACAATGAGGAAGTCACTGGGCTAGGATCAAAGTCTTGTGCCTGTAACCCTAAAATTTAAAATGAAATAAAAGAAGTAGGGAAGGGTACTCAGGTAACCTGTTGTTCCTCTGTGCTGAGTGAGAGCAAAGGTGAGTGGTCTGAACAGGTGGGATGGTTAGAGGGGAGCCCCAAGGAAGAAATCTATTGCCACCATTAATATCTTCTTAAAGAGCCTGTACAGCTCTGGTTGCCTATGGCTTATCCCCATGCAGTGGATTCCCCTATTGATCCTTTTACAGAAAGTAAAAAATCCAGCCCTGGCTGGTATAGCTCAGTGTATTGAGTGCTAGACTAGGAATCAGATGGTCACTGGTTTAATTTGTAGTCAGGGTACATGTCCAGGTTGTGGGCCACGGACCCCATATGGGATGTGTGAGAGGCAACCACACATTGATGTTTCTCTCCCTCTCTTTCTCCCTTCCTTCTCTTCTCTAAAATAAATAAATAAAATCTTCAAAAAAAAAAGAAAAGAAAAATCTAGATGGCAGTTTATCCTCTACCAGAACCATTTTGGGGAAAGTGAGCATTATTTCCCCAGGTCTCACTGCAAAGCCCGTTCTTTTTTACTTATACCACCCTGGAGTGTAGGGCGTAGGGTTCTGGGAAGATCATGAACTCCTAGGTCATTTTCCAGGTTTCTTTGGGGCCCGACTCTTATGCTTTCCTTCCCTAGAGTACCAAGCACATTGTTAGTTCCAGCCATGTGCTAGCTGCATGTCTGTTGTCAAGTTTCTTAGTCTTTCTGTACCTCAGCTTCCTCAAATGCAAATTTGAGATAATAATAGTACCAGCCTCATTGTGTGGTTGTTAAAAGTCCGCTTGTTAATACTTAAGAAATTACATAGCACAATGCCTTCTACACAGCAAACATTCAATAAATGGTAGCTGCTGATACAAATGACGTAAGACAGAATCCCAGAAATTCCTTATTGAGTTTTATGCCATGCCAGACACTGAGTTGTACTTTGATGAGCAGTGTCGGTGGTGACGAAAGAATACAGACTCTGGCATAGAACAGCCCCAGTTCAAACCCTGCTTCTAAGTGGGACCTTAGGCATGTTACCTCTCTACTCTGAACCTTTTTTGCATCTGAAATGGGGATCACACCCTGGCTGGTATAGTTCAGTGGATTGAGCGCTGGCCTGTGAACCAAAGGGTCATGAGTTTCATTTTCAGTCAGGGCACATGCCTGGGTTGTGGCGAGCCAGGTTCCCAGTAGGGCGCGCGTGAGAGGCAATCACACACTGATGTTTCTCTCCCTCTCTTTCTCCCTCCTTTCCCCTCTCTGTAAAGATGGATAAATAAAATCATTTAAAAAATAAAATGGGGATCATAATACTTCCTAGCCTTGTGATAAGGATTAGTGAGATGACACACATAAAGAAGGTGTTTAGCCCAGTGCTTCGTTGAGGGTAAGTTCTGATTAGTTGTTATCACCCTTCTTGTCTTAAGTGGCACCTCACTTGATACAGTATCTTTGTAGCACAGAGAGCTGATTGCAAGATTGCTTGATATTTAGAAGTGTGTTCAATTTTGAAGTGAGTTTGGGAACAAGTGCCTATTGACCTAAGCAATTCTTGTATCGTGCATTGGCACCTCGGTAGGAATTAGGAATGAATCATCTTCCATTATCCTACTTAAGGCTTCTAAGGAAAGAATCAGGTATAGGAAAGTAGGCTTGAATTTGATACTGGATGCCCATTGTTCTTGTCCTAGCTCTGCCATTCATTGCCTGTAGGACCAGGAGTCTTTAGGCAAATGAAAAATGTCTCCATTTCTGCCCTGGCTGGTGTGGCTCAGTGGATTGAGCAGCAGCCTATGAGCCAAAAGGTCGCAAGTTCGATTCCCAGTCAGGGCACGTGCCTGGGTTACAGGCTAGGTCTCCAGTGGAGGGTTCACGAGTGGGAGCCACATTTGGATGTTTCTCTTCCTCTCTTCCTCCCTCCCTTCCCCTCTCCCTGAAAATAAATAAAATCTTTTAAAAAAGTCTCCATTTCTAAATCTTGTGTGTGTGTGTGAGTGTGTGTGTAACACTTTGGAGTGATACAAACTAGTTCACTCTCTGTAAAATGGAGCCATAAATACCCACTCCAGAGGAATGCAACAGTGCTCAGCTCTGCATTCACACAGAATACTACTTGTAGCTGGGGGTCTGTGAACTTTTTTCTTGTAAAAGGCCAGATAATAAAACCTTTGACTTTGGAGGGCTACGTAGCCTTGATCAAAACTACTCACCTGCTTGTGTAGCACGAAAGCAGCCGTAGAAAAAAATATGTAAACAAAGGAATTTGGCTGATTTCCAATAAAACTTTATTTACAAAACCAGATGACAGGTCTTGGTTTGCTAACCTCTGATTAAGATCCTCATTCTTGAGCACCAAAACTATGCCAAGCAGGTAGTAAGCACTGTGGATAGCAGAGTTGACAAGACCCAGCATTTATGTGAAAACAGCTCTTGATCTTGTGGGTGAATCAGGCATATGTGAGAGTGGAAACAAGTAATCAAAATATAGAGTGATAAGTGCTTAGTAGAGGCATGAATGAAGTGTCAGCTTTGCGACAAAGGAGGCCCCTGCTGTTGTGTCCTGTCACGGTCGCTCTCATTCTGTTTCAGGAAGTCTTTTTGGTCCAATGTATCTTATCAAATCTGTTGATAAATGTTTCACTTCATATATCCCTTTCGCTAATCTTAATTATTGTACAACTGTCTTATAAAAGGATGCTTAGAACAAATGGGTTGTCTTCAAAATACATTTTTTCTTGTGTTCTTTCTTTTTTAAAAAATATTTTATTTATTTATTTTTAGAGAGGGGAAGGGAGGGAGGAAGAGAGGAAGAGAAACATCAATTTGTGGTTGCTTCTCACATGGCCCCAAATGGGGACCTGGCCCAAAACCCAGGCATGGGCCCTGACTGGGAATCAAACCAGCAACCCCTTGGTTCGCAGACCCATGCTCAATCCACTGAGCCACATCATCTAGGGCTTGTTTTCATTCTTAATTCTCTCCATAGGGAAATGGAGCTCTGTGGTCTTCCTTTTGGTCAGTGGATTTCCTGACTAACAGCAGGGTGGCGTGAGAATTAGAGGAGGGGCATGATGCACTGGCCTGTACACAGGGAAGCTTGGCCCAACTCTTTCACTCAGTAGTTGGATGCCGCAGACAGGTTCCTTGACCTTTATCATCTTTAGTTGCCCTACTGAAGCATAAAAGGCCCAGCTAGGTGGTTTCCAATGTCCCTTCCAGCCCTGCACCTGAGGTTGGTGCACAAATATTCAATGTGCAGCTGGCTTACTTTTCACTTGAATTTTTTGTGTCACAGTTTTGTCCTGTGAAATGCTGGGCAGAGTGGACTAGGGGAATCTCAGAGTTCTTTTTAATTTTAGTCTTACTTAGGGGCTAAGTCTGTATCTTTTTAAGACATGCTCTTTTGGGGGATGTACTTGGAGCAAAAGCCAAGGGGAAGGGCTGTGGCCAGATTGAAAACTGGGGAATATCAGAGTCCTGAGTTCCTCTCTCTGATTTGGGACAGCTTTCTGTAGGAGGGTTATCAGGTGTAGTTGTCATCTCCCACCCAGTCCCATCCCCAACTCTGGCCCTGGCACTAAGAATGTGTCCAGATGCCTTTTTAAAAATATATTTTATTCATTATGCTATTACAGTTGTCCCATTTCCCCCTTCACTCCCCTCCACCCTGCCCACCCCCTCCCACTCACATTCCCCCCCTTTAGTTCATGTGTCATAAGTTCTTTAGCTTCTACATTTCCCATACTATTTTTGCCCTCCCCCTCTCTATTTGCTATCTACCATCTATGCTACTTACTCTCTGTACCTTTCCCCCCTCTCTCCTCCTCCCCCTTCCCTGTTGCTAACCCTCCATGTGATCTCCATTTCTGTGGTTCTGTTCCTATTCTAGTTGTTTGCTTAGTTTTTTGTTTTTGTTTTTGTTTTAGGTGTGGTTGTTAATGATTGTGAGTTTGCCTTTTTTTTTTTTTTTTTTTGAGGATTCTAATTCTGCTCTGGTGCTGCCAGAGGAAGTCAGCAGATAAGCAGGCAGGCAGACTTGTTCATGGACCATCCTCTGTGCCTTGTGACCCAGCTATTCCACTGCGTGAACTCAAATTTCCAACCTTATTAGTCATGGCAGGAGAGGACCTAAGCAAATAAGCCAATCTTTCTGCACCTCAGTGGAAACATCTTTAAAATGGGGATACCAATAATATCCACCTCAAAGGGTTGCTGTGAGAAGTAAGTATTGTAGATAAAGAAACAGTTAGGGCAGTGCCTCCCTTATAATAACATTTAGCTGCTGTTATTATCATCCTGAGTTGGATACACAGCCTCCTTGGAGGAACAGAATTCATGACTGAGGTTGGGAATGTGGAACAGAGGTAAAGGCCCTTCATGCCCCTTGTCCTTGCCACTCATTGTCGGAGGACTACGCTTCTCATCCTGCTCCTGGGTGGAGCCTCTGCCACTTTTAGATTCCATTTTTCCAAGCTAAACAATCTTTCTCATTTCTTCCAACTGGAACTTTTTCGGAGTCCAACACATTCTTTGCACACAAGAAGAGGAAGGACCCAAAGTAAAGGTGTGATCCAGGTCAAGTGAAGTCGCTTGAAGACGAGAGTGGAGAAGGAAGAACAAACAGACTCTGAGCGAGAGCAGACCCCTGGCAAAACCACCAAACTGCAGAAACTGTCTTTGGGACTCTGGGTTCTGCCCACTTTGCTCTTTCTTCCCTTCCTTTCTCTTTCAGCCTCTGCGTGTCAACCTGCCTTCTTGCCTGTCTGTGTCTTAGCAGACCCCGCTCCCCCATTGTGCCGGGCAAAGGGACATAGAGCACTGGATGGAGTGAGCTCATGGATCTAATCCCTGCTGCTCTGGGAAGCATTCTTGGGAACCCCCTCACTTTCTCTCTGTCCACCTCTCCCCTGGCCCTATACTTCTGGTCTATGGTCTCCTCCTTGCTTCCCTCTGAGCTTCTGCCCTTGCCCATACCTTTCTATAAGATTACTTGTAAGGGCATATCATAATTGTTTTTGTCACCCAGTCGCTCCCAGTTTCCTGTGAGCTCAAGTGACTAGCTGTATGTGTCTGTTTCATCCCAGTGGTATCCAGCACCTGGATGGAGAGTGAGTGCTGAGCAGGTGACCTGGAAGGTGAAGTTTCAGCTGGCCGCTTTCTGGAGTGAATGGGGGAACCAGCGAAGAGGGGGAACATGGACTGGATTCCTACCTGCTGCTCCCTTGGCTTTGTGGCTTAGAGAAGACAGGCATCTTCCCTGGATCGCCAGTGCCCTCTCCTACCGTATAACATGAAAGGATCAAAGTGATGGACTTCTGAGGTACCTTCTAAGTTCTTTTTTGTTTTTTTGGCTTTTACAAAAATATATTGATATTTGCTCAGTTGTCAAGATCTGAGAATAATAGCTTTAAGTTATATTCCTCTCAAGTATATTTGCGTGTAAACTGGAAGGAAAGCTTTCCTTAGTGCACACAATAAAGTGTGATCTCCTCCAATCCAGAGCGTAAAGATTTGGTGGCTCTGTAATGACAAAGTGCATTCTGTATATTTGTTCATGACAAATCTGTAAAGAAACCTGTTTGTGGCTTTGCCTCATCTAGCTCTCTTCTCTCTCTCTCTCCTCCCCACTTCTCTCTCCTCTTCAGCTTGAAATTACTGGCCAAGCCTCCCTCTGTGCCTTGGTGGCCCCACCCCTTGCTGTGACCATGGATACGCTCAGCAGCTGCCAGACTGCCTCCCTCTCTGAGCTGTTGCCCAACGGCTACCTGGCTCAAACCTTCCCAAGCTGCCCTGAGGTAGAAGGCCTGGCTGGGGAGGTGGAGCTGGAAGATTCTGAGCAGTGTGGCCAGGGTGACTTTAGTCCCAGGGAAGACAGTGGTCAAAGCAAGAAGAAAACCAAAGTGAACAAGATCTGGAATTTTGTGAGCCGCAGAAAAGGGGCCTCCAGTCACGGGAAGCGACCCCAGTCTATGATTTTACTGGGAGCCACCTCTAAGTCATCAGAGTTGAAACCCAAAGTCACACTAATGGATCGAATGAAGTCATTCAAGAAGTCGAAGCCTTCCACTGGGGGCTCTAAGAATATTGTTCCTAGGAGCAGCAAGGCTCAGGAACCCCAGGAGCCCCCAAGTAGCTACCGCATGAGGAAGAACGAGGAGATCCCAAAGCCCTTCCGCCATTCCTATGCCGGCCACGTTGAGGGTCTGGAGCCCTTCCTCACAGATGCGCAGAGGCCTGCACACATCCCCAACAGGGTGAACCAGAAAGTGTTGGCCTTCCAAGACTCCGTCATCCAAGTGGAGGAAGATCCTTGTGAAGAAGAGGCCCCTGAGCAGTCTGGCAGCAGAGGGGGCAAGTGGGCTAAGACCTATGTGAGAAACGTCATCCCTGGGGAGCATGAGGCCCCACACATTCCAGCCAGAAACTCCAAAATCGAGGAACTCGAGGTCACCATCGAGGGCTCCAGCTTGGAAGGGAGCTACGAGGAAAGTCCTGGGCACCTGCGCAGAGACAAGGCCACGCCTTTTGGTGGTGTTGTCAAGTTCTTCAGCAACATGGCCGAGGTGGCCCGCAAGTGGCGTGCATTCTCCCGGGAAGAGCCGCAGATGGGCCGCCGCCGCCGCCACCGCCGCGAGGCCTGCTTGGTTCGTGACAGCGAGGTCTTCATCATGGAGACTGCCGCTTCCCAGACCTCCTTGCAGCTTGACTCGCCCTGCGGGCCCCCTGAGACTGAGCTGTATGGCAGTGTCGTTAGGAAGCGCCAGCACTGGCCCTTCAAGTCCTCGCAGACCTCACGCACCTTTGAAATGAGCCTTGAGGGTGAGGAGCTGTCAGACCAAGGTTCTGAGGCTCCCTGCACTACTGCTGCCTTGGCCTGGGCATCCACCTCTGCTGCGTTTGAATTCCAGGGCGACCCCATACCGCAGAAAGGCTACAGCTATCACTACAGTGGTTCCTTCACCAGGGAGCCATCCTCCTCTGATGAGGCTGACGAAGACACTGAGACTGTGATCAGCTTTGTCAAGGAAGATGACAGTTCTGAAGAGTTCTCTGAGGTGGACACCTGTGTCAAGAAGGTCACCTTTGCAGATGTTTTGGAGAAGCCCAGAGAGATGGAGGAGGAGGAGGCAAGTGGAGCTCCCAGGGGGTCCAGTCAGGCTGGGCAGCCCCAGAAGTCAGACTTGGGTAAGGGGGTGGCAGGTGCAGAGAGCGAAGCCAGCAAGACCTGCGCTGGAGTTTCTGGGACTCAGGTAAGAGGGCAGCTGTCCTTTCAAATCACCATTGGAAACATTCAGGACCCCAGAAATCAGCTAAACTCCCATATCCTCCCCACAACCCCACCTTCCACCAGCAATGTCCCGGAAGGAATGCTCTCACCACTCACAAACATGGGATTTGACTGATCCTAAATCCCTGGGTAATTTTTGCCCCTTCCTTGGACTCAGGTCCTGCAGTTGCACCTTAATTCAGCTGTGACCTAAAATGGAAGCTCTGGGAGTGGCAGCAGAGTGACCAGAGTCATTTAGCAATGCCTAAGACAGCCATGGTCTCCTGGGGGACATTTCTCCTCCCCTCCCCTCCCCCACAAACCAGAGTTGAGTCCACAAACTACTGTAATGTGAGTGTTAAGAGGACCTGGATGTGTGGCTCTGCTCTGTGCCCAAGTGTCTGTAAGACTCTGAGACACGTCCTTTCATCTTGTTGGACCTTAGTTTCTCTATGGAGGGGAAGGGGCTATCTTGAAGTCTCAGAGATCTCTAGCACCTTCTAGTAGCATTTGTTATTTGACCTGAAGAATCTATGCAGAGCACAGCCCAGTAATATTCTTCCCTCAGCATTCGGTGAGTGGTAGCTTTATATCTATCCTCTTGCAGGTGCTGTGACATACATTGTCTTCATTTCTTTTTTTTGTTTTATTTATTTAGAGACAGAGTAGAGGGGAGAGGGAAAAAGAGGGAGGGAAACACTAATGTGTGAGAGACACATAGATACATTAATTAATCAGATGCCTCTTGCACACCCCCAAGTGGGGGCCTGGCCAGTAACCCAGGCATGTACCTGGACTGGGAATTGAACCTGTGACCCTTTGGTTAGCACGCTGTCACTCAATCCACTGAGCCACACCAGCCAGGGCCATTTAATTTTTAAAGTGACCTATTGAGGTGAGAGTAATTTTTGCTTATTTTACCAGTGAGGAAACAGGCTCAGAGAGGTTGAGTGACTTATCGAAAGTTCTACCGATTGTGACAGAATTTGGATTCAAATCTCACTTTTGAGTCCATGTCTAGTGTTTTTGTCTAGCTTTCAATAGTTTTTAGGGACTTTGATTACAGTGGTGACAAGCAGGTGCTTACCACACCTGCCATTAATGGAGAAAGACAAATGTGCTAAAATTATAGTAGGAGGAATGTTGAATAAACACTAGAAGGCATTATCTGGATTTGAGATTCAACAATGTCTTCATAAGTGGGTGTGTTATATTTCTCCAGTAATTATAAGGTGAAGGATTTTTAACGGTAGTTAATTAAAATTCTGCTTCTTGGTGGTGGTGGAGATGGAGTGGTCTCGCTTGATGGGTATTGTCATCCCTCACAGGGTGCTTTCAGAGAACTTGGCCCCATCAGGACATAACCAATAAGCCCACTTTTTCTGAGAAGGCCATGAATATGTTTACTAGCATTCTCTTTCTACCATATATCATTTTTGGTAAGCTGTAGGGACACGAAAATTGGCAAAATACCTGAAGTAAATTTCATTTCAGTGGTTTGAAGACCAACAATCAAGAAAGCAAACGAACGAACCTAATGATTCCATTAGCTGATAATTACAGTTGGGTACTGCATGTCCAAGGTTGCCAGTCGCTAGGAAGAGGTTTACAGAGGAATATGTGAACTTACTAAGGGGCTGTGTGGACTGGCCATAGAGATGCCCTGTGGGCTTTTGAAAAGCACAGGCTTTGGACTCACAAAGGCTTGTGTGTGAGTTGCTCTTGCTTATCTGTGAAGTGGGTCCAAACGATGCCCAGCTAAGAGGGCTATTGTGGGAAATCAGAGGAACTTGAGTGTTTCAGGTGCCTGGCCCCACACCATTCGTGTCACACTGTGGGCATCTGCAAAGTGTCAGCTGTTATCGTTACGATTGAAATTTGGTAAGTGATGAATAACTGTGAAAAACATACAGCCAGAGAAACAACCCAAGAAAGTACTATAGCAGTAGTTAGTTAACTGGCTTGATGGAGCATTGTCAGAGGTCAGGAAACTGGCCTGTAGGCTGATTTCTACCTCCTACTTGTTTTGTGACCTTGAGATAGATCTTTCCTCTCTCTGGGCCTCAGTTTCTCCATTTGAAGCAGACGCTGCATAGTTAATTCCCAAGGATCTTTTCTCCTTGCCCCCTTCTCTAGTACTTTCCTCCCATCCAAGCCTATAGTTGTTTCCCTGAGTCTGGGAGGCTCCTTGCCACCCAGTGGCTCGTTGCACAGTGGCTCTCCTTAGCAGGCTTCTTCTGCCCTCTGCTGGTTGGTAGGAGACTCTGGTTATCATTCCTTGGGATGTTGAACACAAATCCAGACAAGGACTGGGGTGCAGAGAAGAAGCAAAGTGGAGTAGGAAAGCTGAATGTCGGGGGACATTGATATGGGTCCAGTTTCTTTATTTTACAGCTTACAAGGACACTGAGTCCTACAGAAGAGAAATGATTTCCCCTGACAAAAAAGTAAAATACAGCTGGTACCCAGAGTTCAGAGTTCCAGTCCTGGCTCTGCCACAAATCCTGAAAAGCCCCCTTTTTCTGGATTTTAGCAGCCTTATCTGATAACTAAAAATCCTCATCCTTCTCTCAGGCCCCTTGCTGGTCTGTTATAATGCTAAATTGAGATAATGGTATGAAAACAATGTATTGTGTAAGTAGAAAAAGTCACAATACTGCAATGGATCATTATATGCAAAAATAAGTGAAAAACCTGGTTCTTTTGTGTTTCCCAGGGAAACTGGACTTGGGCCAGCTTCCTCCAGGGTGTTTTATTTGTAAGGTTTGTTCGCTCAGACCTTTACAGCTAAGTGGCTCCTAAAACTGTAGCCACTTTGACATAGAATTGGCTGTTGTCAAGCCTCGGGCCACTCTTGTAGCCCAGGAGACAGGGTAGCTTCAAGGACATAATGTCATGAGGCAGGGATATGACCTCTTAAGAGCCCATCATTTGGAGAAGTTCCGAAGCTTCCGGGAACTCAAAGTTCTCTGTGCCTCATTCCTTGCACTAACAAAATGTGGAGAGTAATATTAATAATTATAGCTAACATTTTCATAGTGCTTATTATGTACCCATGCACTGCTCTTAGCAGTTTACCTGGAGGAACTTACTTTACCACACAACTGCCCTATAAAGTTAGGGACTGTCTTTAACATTGCTATGATAATAATACCTGCCTTACAGGGTTGTGAAGACGAAATACACTTAAGTGCTTATATAACAGTATGTGACTAAGAGTCACTGCATGACGAATGTTAGCTGTTTGCTTTAGTTATTAAAAGCAAATGTCACAGGAAAGGACTGTACCTCAGGACTATCATTAGTTAACACCCTAGTGAGAATTAATAAAATAAAGGTTGAGTGAGGGAGGGGACTAATGGTAAGAATTCTTTACATTTGTACAGGACATTATACTTGACAGAGAGTGTTTCCCCTGACATATGCAAAAATAACGGTAGTTGTCATTATTAGTAGTAGTATTCTCATGTCACATGAGGGATTCAAGGCATGATCGATCAGAAACAAAACATTGAACTTGGAGTCCAAATGCTTAGTTTCAAGGTCATTGTTCTTTTGTTAAATTTTATTTACTTACTTTTAGAGAGAGGGAAAGAGGGGGAGAAAGAGACAGAGAGGAATATCAAGGTATGGTTGCCTCTTGCATGCCCCATATTGGGGACCTGGCCCACCACCTAGGCATGTGCCCTGACTGGGAATTGAACTAATGACCCTTTGGTTTGCAGGCCAGCACTCAATCCACTAAGCCACACCAGCCAGGGCTTAAGGTCCTAGTTTTTTATTGCATATGTGATTTTTAAAAACATTAAAAAAATTTTTTTAAACAATTTATTTTTCAGAGAGAGGAAAAATGAGCAAGAAAAAGAGGGAGAGGCATCAATGTGTGAGAGATACATTGATCTTTGGCCTCTTACATACCCTGAACTAGGGAACTGGAACCAGGGAGCTGGCTCACCACCTAGGCATGTGCCCCAACTGAGAATCGATCCTGTGACCTTTTGGTTCATAGGCTAGCACTCAATCCACGAAGCCATACCAGCAGGGCTCGATATGTGATTTTTGATAACTCATTTAATCACTTTGGTTCTTCATTTCCTTCATTTGTCAAGTGGAAATAAGAAGTCTTTCCTGCTTTTTCCTAGAGTAGAAAGAAAACATAGATATATTGAATACCTACTAGGTGCTTTTACTTCTGTTCTTATTTCATGCCCCTGGTATCCCTGCTGTACTGATATCATAACTATTCTCCTATTGTATTATGCTTCTGCCTACAAATAATACTCATAACCATGCTCACATGCAGCTAAGGCAGTGGCTATTGTCCACATACCACGGCTGAAGAGACTGAGCCTTGTCTACGGATGCAAAGTGAGTCGGTGGTAGAATTCTGGCCCTTAATGTCAATGCCAGATCTACAGTACCTTTCACTCCACTTTAGAATCTCTTGAGAATTATTCAGCCCTCTCTCCTCTTAGCTCTTGTACATTTCCAAGCTGATAGCGCAACCTATTGGTGGTGAAGGAAATTACAGTCAGGGTTAACCAAATCTCTAGCTTTTCTGGCCTCTCTTCTCTGTTCTCCCCTTCCCCCGAATTAATCCCTGCCCACGCTGTAGGCTCAGCTTCTCCTTCCCAGTGGCCCCCTGGCAGAGTGCAAGAGAGGGGTTGGCAGGGCAATACCTAAGTGAGGAGGGTTGCCACACTGCTGTGGGTTCTGTTGTCCACCCCCTCAAGGACACTGGACAAAGAACAGAGATGTTCAAAAATGGTTACTACATCACAGTATTTCTGGACACACCAAATTGTGAAGCTGAGGCTACAGGAGCCCCAGTTGGGGAAGCTGGGTAGTAGATTTTCTTTAAAGCTATTGTGGGCTACAGAAATTGTAACCTTAATTACAGATGGGCCTTAGCTTAAGTACAAACGGCGCCTCTTACCTTTCTTTTTTACCCTTTTCCAGCTCTGGGGACCCCTACTCCTGCCTTCTAAGCTTCAAGCTGCTTAGTTCTGGTCTGTCCACACACTGCAGTTTCCTGCCATATTGGGTAGAATTGTGACCATCCAAACAGATCTTCAAGGCCTACATCTCAGTTCCTGTGAACCTGCTCTTATTTGGAAATAGGGTCTTAGCCGATGTAATCAAGTTAAGATGAGATCATAATGGATGAGGGTGGGCTCTAATCCAGTGACTTTATCTGAAAAGGAAAATTTGGACACAAAGACATACAGCCTCAGTTTCTCTTCCCCATCTATTCAAAGAGTGTATGACTTACAAGTGGGCTTCTAGCTCCAAAGAATATAGGTCTAGGAGACAAAGGAAACAGGTTAGGGTTAGGGAGAGTGGAAAAAAGCAACCTTGAGACCATATCTTGGAATTCATACAGATTCAGTGCAGTCTCCTGTACCATCAGAAGCTCTGTTTTTAGTACTTCTGAGTAAGTAACTTTTGCTGTGTATAAGAATGAACTGACTCCCTGGCTGGTGGGGCTCAGTGGATTGAGTGCTGGCCTGGGAACCAAAGGGTCACTGGTTTGATTCCCAGTCAGGGCGCATGCCTGGGTTGCGGGCCAGGTTCCCAGCAAGGGGAGCATGAGAGGCAACCACACATTTATACTTCTCTCCTTTTTCTCCCTCCCTTGCCCTCTCTAAAAACAAATAAATAAAATCTTTATATAAGAAAGAATGAACTGACTTTGGTAGCTGGTCTCTGCCCTTGGAAATTGGGTTACCAAGTAGGTAGAGACCCTTCCCAGGGTCATCCAAACTGTGTACCGCTCTCCACATCCAACCCTTTTAGGGATGAATGATACAGGTGAAAGAAACCTGTACTGTGTTCATTGTGGCTTAGCAGGGTTCAAGGGGAAGTTGAAGGATGTAGGGGCCTAGGACCTTTTGTCTACAAAGATAGTATGGCAGGTCTGTAATCAGATAAATCTAACATTCAAAAGTTATATGACCTCTGGAAACTCATTTATCTTTTCTGAGCCTTGGTTTCCTTACTGTGAAATGGGCTACTATCTACCTTTTGCGGAGTGCTTTTAAAGACTAAATGAGATAGCATGAATATGTATACTTAGCAGGGTATCTGATACATACCAGATACTCCACATATAGTTTTCAGATGTTAGTTCCTGTTCTCTTTCTCCATGTGTAGGTCAGGATTTTGGAACCCAAAGAAGGATTTCAGATGAAAACAACTGGCTATGTTAATATCAAAAGAGATGGCTTGTACTTGGTCTTAAGTTAACATGTTTTGTTGACAAGAGAGGCTTTCTCTGTCTCTCTCCCCCTCTCTCTCTATCCTTCCATCCTTCTCCCACTTCCTGTCTCATGTCTTTCTTTCATAGACATGCACACACTTTTTAAAGTACTTTATTATGGGCTTTACGTGCATTATCTCATATCCTCATCCTAGCAAGTCTGCAAGGTAGGTATTATCACTGTCCGTTTTATGCAGATGAGGAAACCGAAACTCAAGACAGATGAATTCATTTTCCCAGGTCTTGCCTTTAGTAAAGGTTAATGTCGATAGCAAGTGCAGAATCCTCACTGCCCCGATCCTAATGCAAACTAAACACAAAACATGCCCCCCCCCGCAAAGGAGAAACAAATAGATGCTGTCTTCCTTAAATCGATTGCCCTATTTGTATTTCTGCCACTGCCTGATGTCTTTTAAGCTTTTGGTGGTTGGATCTCTGCTTGCATTTATTGATGATACATTGTAACCCTGCCTGGATTTGGGTGCTGGACAAGATGATATTTCAAAATGGAAAGCTCTGCTGTTTAAACCAAGTATTAGCCTACTCCCCACCTCCATGGAGTTACTAATCCTGATTAATTTTCTTTGCAGGAGTTCTTCCCCCCAGCTGAACCACCACCAAGGACTCCACCCCTGAAAGTCCTCCTGGCAAGATGCCAGTCTCTGCCTATCTCACAGAGCATCCCCTTGGAGCTGGATCAACTGTACTTGAGCAGACCCCCACAGCTTGGTGCAGGTATGCCTTCTATGCCCTGGTATCTGTGGCATGCAGGACATGCCAGCCAGGCCTCAGGCATTCATAGACTGTATTGACATCTACCCTCCTTCCCCTTCACCTTCCCTCTAGTCCCCAAATACTTTTCCTCATTGATACTGAAAACCTACCTTTAGTGATGCCTTGGAACCACAGGGGTCCAACGCACAGCCCATGGGCCAATGCGGCACAGGATGCCTACAAACGTAGCCCCACAGAAAATCGTAAATTTACTTAAAACATCGTGAGATTTTTGTGTGTGTGATTATGTGTTACAATGTGTTTCATGTGTGACCCAAGACAACTCTTCTTCCAGCGTGGCCCAGAGATGCCAAAGGTTGGACACCCCTGGGTAGACTTTTCCCTCTCCATGTTCTTTTTCTAAAAGACAAATCTCCTCATTTGGAGGGCCCTTTAACTCTGAGCACTTAAATATCCCATCTTCCCAAGGTGTCATTTTTGCTGTAGGCCCTCTATACCTCATCCTTTCCAGGGCTCCCAAGCTCCAGTTCCTTCTATGCGCTTTTCCACAGTGCTCTTTCTTTAAAAAAAAAAAAAAGATTTTATTTATTTATTTTAAGATTTTATTTACTTACTTTTAGAGAGGGGGAGGAAGGGAGGAAGAGAGGGCGAGAAACATCAGTGTGTGGTTGCCTCTCATGTGGCCCCCACTGGGGACCTAGCCCGCAACCCAGGCATGTGCCCTAACTGGGAATAGAACCAGTGATCCTTTGGTTTGCAGGCCAGCACTCAAGCCACTGAGCCACACCAGCCAGGTGACAGTTCTCTTAAATGTACCTTCCTTATCTCAACGGGACCAGTCCCCATACTTGTCACTGAAAAGTAAAGTTCCATCTGAGAGAATCCATGCTCTCCTGGCCATGGGCCCAATACCATACCCTAAAAGCCCCCAGGCCTCACCCCAGTCCTTTTTACAGAAACAGAATTTGCATGAATGTGAGGACACACAAGGCCTGGAGGACATTTCTTTCCAAAGTTGTGTGTAGTCTGTACAAGCTCTGCGAGCCCTACTTTCACTTTCTCATGTGACACAGTTTCCGCCAACCCCAAAGGCTGCTCTAGACTTGCTACTTCTTTTCTCTTTTATCCTTCTTCCTCCCCGTGTGCAGGATGTGTGGGATGCTTTGACTTGGAGCTTATTTCCAACACTGTAACTCCTTGCCAGCATCCCAGGAAGTTAGGAGCCAAAGATATCACAGACTTGGGGCTTTGGTAGCATCATTTCCCTCAGAAATATCCAGAAACCAGGGAGCTGGTAAAAGGAGAGTGAAGAGTTCTGAAACCAGGGAAATCATTCTTCTGTGTCGGAACTAGGAGGGTCCTTAGAGGGCCCTCTTGTTTTATGAATGGGGAAACCGTCTCAGACAGGGTCATAAGTCACTTCATAACAGAATTATGACTTAGGGCTTCAACCTCCCAACTTTCCACCATGGTAGACTGTGATTTTTTTAAATAATAATAAAAAGATTTTATTTAGTTAGTTTCAGAGAGCACACAGGGAAGGAGAAAGAGAGGAAGAGAAACATTAATTGGTTGTCTCTCGCACACTCCTGACTGTTGATCTGCCCACAACCCAGGCATGTGCCCTGACTGGGAATTGAACCCATGACCTTTCGGTTCATAGGCTGGTACTCAATCCACTGAGCCACACCAGCCAGGGCTAGAATATGATTTCCACTGCAGTTCTGGAGCAAAGTCTTAAATGTTGGAATGCCAAGACTTGGTTCCACCGAAGCGCACGTGTATTGCGATTGCCAGCCACATCCTTCCCCTCTAAGGAAACTGCAGGTGTTGGATACAAACTAAGTCATCAAGGTAGCAGCAGATTCCTGCCATGTTCTCCAAGCCTTCTGCCTGGAAATAAGGGACTCTCTCACAATCCCCTGGGATGTCAGGCCAAGGCATCTTGGCACAGCTGTTTCCCTGTGCCCTCCCTCCCTCGTTGGAAATGAGCCCAACCTCTGGCAATGCAGAGGCTTTTTAGCAGCTACTGCCCCTCCACTGCCAAGTGCATGAGAGTACCCCTGCAGCCTCCCTATTGTCAGCAGTGGATAGATGATAGCCTCTTAGGGAAGGGCCTGGCCAAGCCAGGGTTAATAATACCTACTTTGGGGACTGTTCTGGACTTATTTATAGGCCACGGGTGGGAAAATGTACCCCTGACATTAGCACAGGTCCTGTCATCGCCTCAGCAGCCGCTCTCACCTCTGGAATATAAGTGGCTCCCACGGTGTGGCTCTGCTTCTCAAGATCCCGAAAAGGCACTTGGGCTAAAAATACCCCTAGAAAGGACGATGACATCAGGAACCCATTTGGGAAGCCAGTTGTCATCCAGCTTCTTTTTTATCCCTGACCCTGCTAGGATGGAATCTAAGGATCTGATCCCCATTATGTGTACTACCTGCTTTACTTCCATCTTGCTCAGAGCCCAATGGAATTTAGTTTGTTTTCTAGAGTGTGATCTCTGCCTTTCTGTCTTGCTCCACTCCTCTTAGTCCCTTTCTCTCAGCTTCTTTTTTCTTCAAAGATTTTATTTTTATTTATTTTTGGACAGAGGAAAAGGGAAGGAGAAAGAAGGAGAGAAATATCAATGTGTAGTTGCTCTCACATGCCCCCTACTGGGGACCTGGCCTGCAATCCAGGCATGTGCCCTGACTGGGAATCGAACTGGTGACTCTTTGGTTTGCAGTCTGATGCTCAATCAACTGAGCCACACCAGCCAGGACCCTTTCTTTCAGCCTCTAATCTGCAGCTTCCTTGAGCAGATCAGTAGAGAGTAAAGAATTGGAGTTGAGTGTAAAACTTTGAAGTTGGTTAGAAACCAGGTTTGAATTTATGTTCTGCCACCTTGGGCAAGTTACATAACCTCTGGGGATCTCAGTTTCCCCATCTGAGCAATGAGAAGCTGTATGAGATCTGGCAGGATCATGGTGAGGAATGAGTGAAGTGGAATTGATGGCTGTCCCTGCCACAGTTCCTGACATACAGGGGTGGTCACTGATGGTGGGTTCCCTTTCCCCTCTGCCCCAGCACTTTCCCTACATGCACACTTGCATACTGCTGTCCACCTCAGCCCGAATCTGCCCTGGTTCGCGAGCTACTTCCTTTCAGTATGTATTATTCATTTACCCACTCATTCACTCACCAAACACTTACTGAGTAAAATTAGAAGGTCAGTGGAGTTTGCCTTCTTGTAGCCTGGTGTGTTGGAAAAGGCAAGAGTTTTGAAGTCAGACATACCTGGATTTCAATCATGACTCTGTCACTAATTAGATGTGTAATCTAGAATAAGTCACTTGATCCCTTTGAGACCCAGTTTTCTAATCTCGAATAGTAGGATAATAATTGGAACCTCACAGTCAATGCTGTAAGTCTCAAAAGGGCTCAAAAACATACAGGTACTTTATAAGCTCTGAGATGCTATAAAACTGGATTGGAATGATAAAAATGGCAATAAAAATAAACCATTCAGAGTTAGGGCTGTGTCTTATACCTATCCAGATAATTTACATACAGGCATGCCTCTTTTTATTGCGCTTCATTTTATTGCACTCCACAGATGTTGCATTTTTGATGAATTGGAGGCAAGATCCTGGATAAGCAAAAAGATTATGACTCTCTTTATTTTAATGACCTGACACCAAATCCATAACATCTCTGAGGTATGCCTGTAGTTGATAGTCAATAAATATCTGTAACACTAGCATTACAATTCAACATTTACTTCCCAAATAAAATAGGAGGGGGATTCTTGTACTTGAAAGGACCAGAATCTCTGAGGCATTCCCATTGCGGTATACTCACACACATATCATCCTACCTATCAGCTGAGCTCTGCTCAAACCACTGGAAGCCTGGCTGACCCAGAGGCCTGTTTTCGCAGTAAAATTCCGATCATTTTCCTCTGAGGCCCTGTTCCTTCACTAGGGGTGGCTATGGGTTGGTGTTGATCTAGAGCAGCGATTTTTTGGCTTTTTTCTTTTTTTTTTTAAGATTTCATTTATTTATTTTTAGAGAGTGGCGACGGGAGGGAGAAAGAGGAAGAGAAACGATGTGTGGTTGCCTCTCACATGGCCCCCCACTAGGGACCTGGCCTGCAACCCAGGCATGTGCCCTGACTGGGAATGGAACCGGCGACCTTTTGGTTTGCAGCCCATACTCGGTCCACTGAGCTACACCAGCCAGGGCTGATTTTTTACCTTTTTAATCTCATAGCACACATAAAATAAATACCAAAATTATGTGGCACACCAAAAAATATATATTTCACTGATCTGACAAAAAAAGTGTAATTTTGATTCATTCACACTGGACAGCTATGGTTGTATTGGCTATTGTCAAGGCAAAAGAGGTCAGTGCCCCTGTCTAAATAGTCAGGTACTGCATGTTTTAAAAGTTCTGGTGAGCCCTGGCTGGTGTGGCTCAGTGGATTGAGCACTGGCCTGCGAACGAAAGGGTCACCAGTTCAATTCCTGGTCTAGGGCACATGCCTGGGTTGTGGGCCAGGTCCCCAGTAGGGGGTGCACAAGAGGCAACCACATATTGATATTTCTCTCCTTTTCTTTCTCCCTCCCTTCCCCTCTGTAAAAAATAAATAAATAAAATCTTTTAAAAAAAGTTCTGGTGACGTGCTAGTTGAAAATCTCTGATCTAGAGAGTTGTAGGACACACCTAGAAGAACCTATCACCACTTAATTGAATGTCCCTGGAGCAGGTGGAAGGAACCTTAAACAAGACAATGGCTTCAGTGCAGGTCAGGATAAGCTGATAAGTCTTTACCCATCATTTGAGTATTTCTCCAGTGATAGTATCATTTTGCCACACTTGATAACTGAGCCAGGTGTCAGAAGACCTGAATTCTGTTGCTGAATGACATGTGCTTGTTTATGAAAATGGAGGCAGTGCTATTTCACTGTTGTGAGAACACTGATTTCACTTACTAATGGGGTCTGATGAGATATGTCCTTGTTTCTCCTCCTCCTGTATGTTTTTTGGACACATCCACTGCTCACTTTTCCTTTTAATAGGTAGGATACAGAGAGGGCTGAAAATTTAGAACTCTTTATATTGCCCTGGAAAGGTATTAGGAGAGGCAAAAATTAAAACTATTGGTGGAAACAAGGTTTTAACACTATTTGTATGTTTCAAATAACCAAACTCTTTGTACCATATAAAACTTCAAGTACTAGATAATTGTCCAGACCTGGAATTCTCACTTTGTAACTCCAGACAGGAGCCTGAGGTTCTTTCTTTCCCTAGATATTCCCTGAGCAATATAAGAAACTCCAGGGTACTTCAGACAGTGGCTTTAGATTTCTTCTGTACTAATTTCAGCCCCCTTCCTCCCCATGACTGGCCTCACACCAGCATAACCTCTCCTTGCGCTCCCCTATGCATCTCAGTTGAGGTGGTCCTGAAAGGTAGACCAGGATGACACTTAGCCAGGCCTCTGTAAAAGGAGCAGAGCTCTTGCCCTGGTCCATGTGGCTCAGTTGGTTGGAGCATCATCCCAGAACTGAAATATTGCAAGTTTGATTCCCAGTCAGGGCACATACCTGGGTTGCTGGTTAGATCCACATGTAACTCCTGGTCTGGGTGTGTACAAAAAGCAACCAATCAGCCCTGGCTGGTGTGGTTCAGTGGATTGAGTGCCAGCCTGCAAACTGAAAGGTCGCTGGTTCGATTTCTGGTCAGGGCACATGCCTGGGTTGAGGGCCAGGTCCCCATTTGGGGCTACATGAGAGGTAACCACACACTGATGTTTCTCTCCCTCTCTTTCTCCCTTCCTTCTCCTCTGTCTAAAGATAAATAAATAAAAATCTTAAAACAAATTTAAAAAACCTCTTCACCTCCTTTAAAAAAAAAGAAAGCAACTAATCAATGCTTCTCTTTTGCATCGATGTTTCCCTCTCTCCCTTCCTCTCTCTCTAAAAGCAATGAACTAATGTTCTCAGGTAAGGATAACAAAAACAACAAAAGCTGAGGTCCGGTCTCAGCCTAAAGGGTATTCTCTCACCACAGGTAACTTGGACCAGGGCTTCAAGACACCAGAAACCAGCAAGAACGTTGGTGGATACTGGAAGCTCCAGGGACCAGGAAACAAAGAAGCTACTGAAGTAAGACCTCTTTCTTATTCCTGTGGAAGTAGCCAGACTTCCAGGACCATTTATTTCCTCTAAGTTTTCCTTTTTCTGTACACACTACAGGTATTTGAGCTTCCAACATGTGCAATGAAACCAATTTTAAAATGCGGGTTTGAGCTATTGTATGGCTACATCAAAGTTGGGAACATTCACCATTTTTCTCTGAGGTTAACTTTTTCTAGGAGACAAATCGACGGCTTTTTACGGCTTCCATATGCATGCTGCTGCCACCATTGTCTTTGGCTGCCTTTACTGTGGCAGATGGGAGAGGTGTGAGAGTTTAAAACCTGGGTACTTGGGTTTTCTTTCATTATATCCCACAGGTTCATGATCATCTCCGGTGCTAACCAGTGGCTTATTTATGGGCATTCCCTTGGAGAAGATGTTTCATAAATGCAAACATAATAACTGGTGCTTAAACGTTCAGTGTTAGCAGGCTTCTTGACCTCCATGTGTTCGCAGCCGTGTCTGTTGAGTATTTATGGGAACTTTTGTAAGTGTAGCAGCTTTCTTGCTGTATCTTTGTGCATGCGCATGCCTGCCCATGTATGCTGATATATGCACCTTTGCCCATCTACATGCCTGTTAAAGTACTTTGTGGGTACATGTGTGGGTGTCCATGAGTATGACTGCAGTATCTTTTTCTAATTAAACTCTGCACACGTGTGTGTGCCTGTGTTTGTGTGCAAGTATATTTTACACCCTTTTGTCTCAGTGTATCTTGGGTGTTTTGACATCTGGTGCTTTTTCGTGTGTGTTTGGATCTACGGGCCTGTCCATTTGCATCTTTTCCCTTGGGGGTGTGTGTACAGGTGTGTCTGTGTGTGCTGAGTTCGTCTATCTGGGAGCAAGTGTGTTTGGACATATAAGGTTATAGCTGTGTGACTTATCCCTGGTGAGTGATGGCTGCTGAAAATGCAACCCCCAGAGAGATCTAGCCCTAGGAGTCTAGCTTTCACTACTACCACCTTCTTGCTAGAGTGTTCCTGCTGAGAAATCGGCTTTTAGTCACAGCAGTTCAGGCCTGTCTCATGGCAGTCACCATCTAGAGACTCTTGGCCAAGGACATGTGACATGAAGTTGAGGGATTTTTGTTTTATTTTGTTTTAGTTTGGGAGTTGCAAAGTGAGGCCTGGAGGAAGAGGTCTATGGGATTTGGCTGACCTTCTGCTCCCACCGTTGCTCCTTGGTCCTCCTGCCAGCCTTCCCTCTCTTGAGTTCCTTGGTTCAGGCTCAAGTTGGTCCATTTTTCCAAATGAAAGGGCAACGACAGACAGGTCTGGGCAGTTCTTTTATTTCCGCCAGGTCCCCATGCTGGGTCTCTTTTTACTCAGAGAACAAGTGATCAGCATTGGCCTAATCAGTAACCAGCAATTAGTGAATTGTGATAAGGCCCTTTCCCTGGGGGAGTCAGCCCTGGAAAGGCCCCAGGCATTGAAATCCAGGGAGGTGGTTCTGGCAGCATAAAATCTCTCCACTCAGAGGTCTTAGCAGAGTGATGGGTATCACCCAGAAAACCTTGGGGGGCTCTGGCATCCACAGGGCTTCAGATGTTTAAGCACCTATTTTGGCAGCCCTATTCGGCCCTTTATTCTCCTATAATAGTGATAATAATAACTTAGATCTCTTTGACATTTTACAAAATGCTTTCAAATCCAAAGATTTGATTTCACCTCATGGCAGCCCTAGCAATAAATACCACCCCCATTAACTTTCATCAAGTCACCCTGCTGATAAATGGCAGAGTCAGATACTCTGTAGGACTCTGAACCAGGATGCAGGACCTACATCTATGGTCTACCTGTCCTTTAGAACCCCAAAGAATCCAGAGTCAGGAGCAAAATGCTTTTAAAGGGGCTCATTTAAGATAAGTTAAAAAGAAGAGTTTACTGGTAGGTTGCAATATTCAAGACTTCTTTGAGAGGGTAGAATTTGAGCTGGGTCCTGAAGGATGGTAAAGGATCAAATAGGCAGAGCAGAGGGCCCTGGCCTGGGAAGATAGTAGGTGTCATGATCAGGAGTGAATCACTCTCCCGGCCCCCCGGGAGCACTCAGTTCCAGCTGGGTTCTTATGAACAGTGCCAGGAGTCAAAGGGAGCTACTGTTTACATGTGTGCATACCTTATAGCTAAGAGAGGTATATACTTTGAAACATATAGTGACATTTAAATTCCTGGGGCTGAAAGAAAAGAAAGGACTTTCCCAAGGTCAAAAAGCAAGTTGGTAACAGAGTCAGGGTGGACCTTCCTGTGGCTCCAAGCCCAGTGTCCTGATATCGATTCTCACTTGGGGAAGATGGCAGAATATCTGCAGGAGGTCTCTAAGCATATAGAGCTGACCAGGTTCTGTCTTCACCATCCCCATCAGACTGAACATTCTCCAATGATCTCAGCCAGGAAAACACACCATGACAGTGGCTTCAACTTAGCAAGTCAGAAAGCTCTGATGGGGAGGCACTGCAGGCAAGGCCAGTACCCCGTGCCCAGCACTGTGAGGGCACAGTATTGTTGGCTCACCCTCAGTGATTTGTTTTCTCTTCTGCAACACTCATGTGTCACCATTCAAAACACCAGCCAAACTTCCTCCCAGAAGTTAAAATTAGTCAGTCAAGATCCCTGTACCGAATCTTGCAAATTTATAGGGAAGTGAAATGATTTCCTCTAAGACATCCAGTAGGTTTGTTTATTCATTCATTCATAAAACAGACTGTGTTCCAGGAAGTGAGCTGGCTTCTGGGATACAGAATTTAAAAAGACATTACACTCTCTAGGAGTTCACAGTCTGATCATGGGCAAATGATAAGCCAATGAGGAATCAAAGCAATGTGATACATCTCAAGAAAAAGGCTTGGGCCCATATCTGTAGACAAAGTGCTTAATTCTGTTGAAAGAAGTCAAGGTTAATTCCAGAGGATGTGATCTAAACAAATGATCAAGACATCTAAAACAGATAGAGGGGCCGAGATGGAAGGGCTGGAGAGCTCTTTCCAGGCCAAGAGAGGCTAAACACATGAAGACAAGAATCAGCACACCAGGCTTAGGGAACTGCAAGATACATGGATTCTTTGGTGGACATCCTGGCAAAAATTCAAAAGAGCCTTAAAGGGCAGGGGTCCCAGTGCAGTTGATAACACTTGACATCAAATTGGAAAGTTTCAGGAAGTGCCAGGGTGATAATTATCTTCTGAAGCTCTGAGGTCTTAGGGCTTTCAGGAACATTTGGAGTTGGAGAGAAGTTCAGCATTTAGAGCACCTTTCATGTCCTTCCTTGGATGGCAGACAGGTTATCCAGGGAGGATCTGGCACTATTTGCATTTCCCCAGGAAGGTAGAATCTATAGAGAATGCTCTTCTCAGCCTTATCCTTGGCCACCTGTTATGGGGGCTTCTGATTGTGGAGGACTCAGAGCTAGGAGTGACATAAATGTCATCAAACTGTTATGCTTCCATCATTGCTATAGCTCACTATGAGCTTTAGAAGTAGAGGAACTAGCCCTGGCTGGTATAGTTCAGTGGATTGAGTGCAAGTCTGAGAACCAAAGGGTCACCAGTTTGATTCCCAGTCAGAGCACATAGCTGACTTGCAGCACATACCAGCTCCCCAGTGTAGGGCATGTGAAGGGCAACCACACAGAGGTTTCTCTCCCTCTCTTTCTCCCTTCCTTCCCCTATCTCTAAATATAAATAAATAAATAAATAAATAAATAAAATCTTAAAAAAAAAAAGTAGCGGAACCACACTCTCCCAGAAGCCCTTTTCCTAAAGAAGCCTTCCTCACCCAGCCACCTGGTGTAATGCTGATAAATTGGATTCTGGAGTCAGACAGATAGGGGTTTCTAGCTCCAATCTGAGGTTGGTTTTTGTTCTGCTCCTGATACCAGTGAATTCTATGATTCCTTGACACTAAATGGGTGTCCTACAATTTAATTCTCACAAAAAGTACACAGAATTAGCTTCACACTACATAGGTTTAACAGATAAGTCCCATAAGACTGCCCTCACTTCAGACAAGTATCATATCTCTGGGTTACTTGCACTTCCGGGTACAAATTTGGAGGTTCTGACTACCCCCAGAAGGTTTGACAGTTCACTAGAACACCTCACACAACTCAGGAAAGGGCTTTACGTGCTATTAATGGCTTATAAAGGCTACAACTGAGGAAGAGCCACATGGAAGAGATGTAAAGGTCAAGGTATGAGAGAGAGCTCCCATGCCCTCTGTGGGCACTCTCCTCCCAGCACCTCCATGTGTTCACTGACCTGGAAGCTGTCTGACCCCTGCTATTTAGGGGAGTTTATGTAAATTTCATTGTGCTGGCATGGTTGATCAAATCATTGGTTTTGGGTGATTGAACTCAGTCTCAGAGTTCACCCCTCTCCCCTCCATGAAGTTGTAGGGTGGGAGTGCTGAAAGTTCAAACTCTCTATTCACATGGTTTTGTCTTTCTGGTGACCAGCCCCTATCTGGAAGCTACCTAGGGACCCCCATCCATCAGTTCTCTCATTAGCATATACAAAATACTCTTGTCATTCTGGAGATCCCTGGGGTTTTAGGAATACTTCTGCCAGGAACAAGGGACAAAGACCAAATGTTTATTTTGTTATTATACCACAGGCCTCAAAGACCCCTTGTGATGGCAAGTGGTAGAAAGAGTAGGAATGAGGAGCCAGGAGCCCTGGGCTCTATCCCAGGCCTTGGGTCACTCTCAGGTCTACCCTCCCATCCCTATGCCTTAGTTTCTTCTGCTGGGCATAAGAAAGTTTAACTGGATGCCCCCAGAGATCCTTTCAGCCTTAACCAACACATGTTCTAGTGGCCAGATTGCTCCCCATAGCTGTCTTCATAGAGCCAGACCCCCCCACTACTGTGTGGTTTGCTCAGGAAACAGGTTCTTTTCCTTCTGCCCCACCTAGTGCCAGGGCTGGGACTACTGCACTCGTGGTGGGCACAAAATTTAAAGGAGTGCCCCAAATACTTAAGAATCAGGATAAATCACATTTTAATATATTCAAAACAATTGAAATTAATGCATACACCTGCATTTAACAAAGTAACAACAATTTATATAAAGCTCAGATCAGTATTACTGATTTTTCCTTTTCTCTTGAGCCCCAAAGTGGCTTTGCACAGCACTGCTCACCCCCCTTGTACTTCTTCCCAGCATACAAATATACCTCTCTTAGGAATCCAAGGTGGAGCTGGATTTCTGTATTATGGCATTTCACTTTGGGGCCTGGTCTCTAAGTGACCAATATATAATAACAGCAATAATGATGAAGAGCTAGACAGCTTGCATATGAATGTTAGGTCTGCTACTTATTACCCATGGGACCTTGGACAAATTATTTCACCTTTCTGTATCTCATTTTCTTCTTCTATAAATGACAAATAATAATAGTACTTACTGCTAAGGGCTGTTATGAGGATTAAATTAGTTAATATGTGTGAATATCTAAGCAAGGAATCTGGTATGTGCTGTGTGCCCAGTGGACATTTGCTCTTGTTATATTTAGGAATAATTTAATTTAGAACATCTTGAAGATTAGTAGTAACACTGCAGTAGGTATCTCAGGCAGATTGTTGGGTTAGCCTCCCTGCTGCTCTATAAAAGCTTTCAAAAGGACTTGACTATAGGTTGCTGGAGGTGGAGACAAAGTACCTGAGTACTGAAAATTGTTTCCATTTATTATGATGCCTGTGATGAAATGGCTTTTACATTTGGGTTGAGAAGCACTATTTTCTTTGTAAAACTTTTTTTAAAGGTTTTATTTATTCATCTTTAGAGAGAAGAGAAGGGAGGGAGAGAGGGAGAGAAACATCAGTGTGTGGTTGCCTCTCACGCGCCCCCTACTGGGGACCTGGCCCGCAACTCAGACATGTGCCCTGACTGATGGAATCGAACCAATGACCCTTTGGTTAGCAGGCCAGTGCTCAATCCACTGAGCCATACCAGCCAGGGCAGAGAACCACTATTTTCTATTGATCTATCCAAACTATCCAGAAAGTAATGAACTGTTTCCTACGCTGTGGCTTCAGGGCCACTCTAGGTAGCACAGCCAATAGAATTTCCTGGGATTCTGGAATAGTCTTGTGTTCTCCAACCTCTTAAAGAAGCATACAGGTATATGGGAGCATTGGCCAGATGCAAAATTCGCTGAAGTCAAAGAGTATGCCTAGGATTGATTGCTTAGTTAATTAATTAATTCATTTTTTGAAAGATTTTATTTATTTACTTTTAAAGAGGGGAAGGGAGGCAGAGAGGGAAATATGGATGTGTAGTTGCCTCTTGCACGCCCCCTACTGGGGACCTGGCCCACAACTCAGGCATATGACCTAGACTGGGAGTGGAAACAGTGACCCTTTGATTCGCAGGCTGGCACACAATGCACTGAGCCACACCAGCCCGGGCTAATTAATTTATTATGATCTACTTGCTAAGCATTGATTGAGTGCCTACCTTGTTCCAGGTTCTGTGCTGAGCCCTGGGATACAGGGCGGGGTCATGTCCAGTCTTGCTCTTAGCTGCTACTTTAGTAGTGGGGGGAGACATGATCTCCTGTACCTTGTAATCAGTGTCCCTGTCCCAGTCTGTATTACAGTTCTCCAAAGAAATAGAAAGAATACTTATTTGTACTTATACACACTTATTGAGAGAATCATTATAAAGAATTGGATCACATAATGGGGGAGGCTGGCAAGTACAGTCTACAGAGGGTAGTGGGCTGGAGACCCAGCAGGAGCCAACATTTAGTTAGAAGGCCACAAAAGGAGAAGATCTAAAGTTCCAAATAAAGGTGGAAGTCATTGTGCTGGAGAATTCTCTATTACTTGTGGGAGGGCCGATCTTTTGTTCTATTTAAGCCTTTAACTGATTGGATGGGGGCACCCTGCATTACAGAGGGCAGTCTGCTTTCCTCTACATATTACAGTGTTAATCTCATCAAAAAATAGTCTCTGAGAAACACCTGCACAAACACGTTTACAACAGAATAAAAAGGAAGTACTGTATTTTTGGACTATAAGACACACCTTTCTTCTCCCCAAATTTGGGAAGAATAATGGTTGTTAATGCTGCCGTTGAGTTCTGTTTACACTTACATTGGTAAAATGTTATATTATTTTTGTTATTAAATATTTGACCACTTCTTTTGCTTCAATTTTTCCCTATTTTCCCCCTCTAAAACCTAGGTGTGTCTTGTGGTTCAAAAAATACGGTACTCGTGACAGTTACAATCCCCATTTCTGTGACTGCTCACATGGGAACAGCCAGGATTCATAACCACCTTCTTCCACTACCTGTTTAATATTACCTTGTCCTCAGGTGGTTGTGGTTCTTGACGCGATGTGGTGACCCAAACCTTCATTTCTGAATGGGTTGGACCAGTAGCAGTCCTACCTGGATTGGGTGGTTGTACTTTTCTATTGACTTTAATCACAGGAAATGGTAATAGTAAGAGACGCCCCAAGCCACAGGTGGCAAACACAAGGCCTGCAGGCCAGATCCAGCCCTCTACCTTGTTTCAACTCTGAGCTCTTGTTTAACTGTTAAGGAGTGGTTACATTTATACAGTCCTAAAGTTACATTCGGCCCTTTGAAGGCAACTGAGTGGTGGATGTGGCCCCCAGTAAAAATGAGTTTGACACCCCTGCTCTAAGGGATTTGCTTCTACTCTGAACATACTCTTCCTTACCTCCGTTGTGAAGTAACAAATGTTTCCTTGGTATTCAGGATCAGTCACCCCTGCCAGCACAGGAAGTCCATTCTCAGCCTGTTCCCCATTTACAGGGAAAGTTTAGAGGACCTAACTGGAAGATGTATGTGTGCTGTGAACTCCCGGATAATGAGTTACATTTGACTGGTTGGGAAGGAGGCAGAGGAGGGTCCTATGAAATTATTTATACAGAGTTCACTTTTGAGCTGGGCCCTGAAAGAATGTCAGGAAGCCCAGTGCTGACAAGAGAGGCTATGGAGCCTCCAAGGAAAGATACAAGGCCATTGATTGAGCACCTGTTGAATGCTATGATATTGCCATGGTGCTTAAAGCCCATGCTTAGTTAGACTGGGAAATCTGAGAGGGTGGAACTCAACCTCTGTTCTTGTCAGGAGCCAATGTTCTGCGCTTTATCCTCCCTCCATCCTTCACACTCTACTTTGGGGGAAATCTCAGCCTTGATCCTCCCCTCCGTACTGTGCTGTACAAAATAACGGCCACCCAAAGATGCCCTTGTCCCAGTATGCAGAACCTGTGAATATGTTACTTTCTATGGCAAAAGAGAGTTTGTAGGCCCTGGCTGGTATAGTTCAGTGGGTTGAATGAGAGCTTGTGAACAAAAGGGTCACTGGTTTGATTCCCAGTCAGGGCATGTGCCTAGGTTGCCAGTCAGGTCCCCAGTAGGGGGCACATGAGAGGCAACCACACATGGATATCTGTCTCCCTCTGTCCCTCCCTTCCCCTCTGTCTAAAAATACATACATACATACATAAATCTTTAAAAAAAGGAGAGTTTGTAGATGAGATTAGTTTATGGATCATGAGATGAGGGTTCAGTCTGTATTTGTTTGCACCCCATGCAATCCCCAAGGTCTTTACAAAGAAAAACAGAGGTAAAAAAGGTAAAAAGTGATGTGATGATGGAGACAGGAGGGTCAGAGTTGGAGAGAGAGGTTGGCAAGTACTACTCTGCAGACTTAAAAGATGGAGGAAGGGGCCTCGGAACAAGGAATCCAGATGGCTTTCACAAGCTGGAAAAGGCAAGGAAGATATTCTCCCCCGGAGCCTCTTGAAGGAAGGCAGCCGTGTGTTTCTGAAGGAACAACACCTGATTATAGCTCATTAGGACCCATTTTGGACTTCTGACCTCCAGAACTGTAAGGCAATAAATTCGTGTTGTGTCATTTTAAACTGGTAGATGTGTGGTAAAGTGTTACAGCAGCAATAGGAAACAAATGCACGTGCCTCGCCATTTCCTTTTGAGCTGAAACCTTCCTCAGAGTGTGAGGAAACACGCAAGGCCCTAAGGTTTGGCTTTCATGTTTCAGGCAGCAGGCAGGAAGAGAGGCTACTTCAGAATTGTGGGGCAGACAAGCCATTATTATAATACGCGGGATATTTCAACTCTCATGCGTGACTGTTGTTAATCGGTGTACCCAGAATGTCACATCTATTAGTTTCATCATGGGGATATTGTCACAGTCCCTGGTTGCAGCCACCCCAGAGACCTTATTGAGGCTGATCCTACAGTAGCTTGTGTGGACTGCATGCCAGGCCTGAGGACCATGGGCACTGAGGATAAGGATGCTAGGAGAAATCCTACCGAATGTCTTGCACGACGAACTCCTCACCTCCACCTTAGTTTGAAATGACACTTTCCTAGTTCCTGGATTCCTCACACCTGCCGCCCAGCCCCAGAGATCCCTACTCACCACCCCTACCCCCAGTGCCACCCATGGCTAGTCAGGCTCATCTTTATCCACTGCTGCTTGGCTCATGACATCATTTATATTTTCTTCCTTTTCTTTTTTTTTATTTGAAATTTTTAATTGAGATAATTGTAGATTCCACATGCAGTGATAAGAAATAATGCAGAGAGCCCTGGCTGGTGTGGCTCAGTGGTTGGGCACCATCCTGCAAACTGAAAGGGTGCCTATTAAATGCCCAGCCAGGGCACAGGTTGTGAGTTTGGTCCTGTGGGTGGAGTGTGTAAGAGAGGCAATTGATCAATGTTTCTCTCTCATGTTGATGTTTCTCTCCCTCTCTTTAAAAAATATTTTAAAAATATAAAAAATAGTTTAAAAGTATTTTTAAAATCTTAAAAAATATTTTATTTGTTTATTTTCAGAGAGAGAGGGAGGGAGAAAGAGAGGAAGAGGAACATCAATGTGTGGTTGCCTCTCGCACGCCCCCTACTTGGGACCTAGTAGGCAACCCAGGCATGTGCCCTGACTGGGAATTGAACCCAGTGATCGTTTGGTTTGTAGGCTGGCCCTCAATCCACTGAGCCACACCAGCCAGGGTGTACCTGTTTTTATTATAATTATTATCAATGTTGTTGTCTGAGAATGTGTACCTAGTTCTACTAAGTTGACAATTATTCCTGCTAATAGAGCAGGCACAATGTCAACAAACACTTTATATTACTCATTACTTTTAAATATTCTTGTGGATAGAAAATAGTACTCTTAGACTTACATTTTTAAAAAATTTAGCTGTTATCATTTTTACTTGTCACTGCTTGACTTAATTATCCTTGAATTTTTAAAAAGATTTTATTTTTACTTACTTTTAGAGAGAGGGGAAGGGAGGGAGAAAGTGAGGGAGAGAAACACTGATGTGTGAGAGAAAGATCAATTGGTTGCCTCTCCTGTGCCCCTTACTGGGGACCTGGACCACAACCCAGGCATGTGCACTGACCAGGAATCAAACCAGCCACCTTTCAATTCACAGGCTGGTGCTCAGCCCGAGCCACACCAACCAGGGCGACTGTCCTTTAAAAAAAATATCCCAGTCATTGCTGCAGGGTTTCTGACTTTGGACTAATGACTTTAGCCTTTTTTTGCTTCAGTTTCTTTTTCTGTGAAACAGGTTAGTTAATAATAGTACCTACCTTACAGGATTCTTATGTGTACTAAATCAATTAATTCCTGTAAAACACTTAGAACAGTGTTTTAGAACACAAGTATTTAATGACTGGGGACTATTAATATTACTTTTACTTTCTTTTTTTAAAAAAGATTTTATTTATTTATTTTTAGACAGAGGGGAAAGGAGGGAGAAAGAGAGGGAGAGAAACATCAATGCATGTAACTTCTCACAAGCCCCCACACAGGACGTGGCCTGCAACCCAGGCATGTGCCCTGACTGCGAATCGAACCGGTGACCCTTTGGTTCACAGGCCGATGCTCAATCCACTGAGCTACACCAGCCAGGGCTATTGATTCATTTTTAAGAGATAAAACATGCACATGGTGCATAGTGCAAAAAGGTACAGAAGTGTGTTTAGGGAATTGTAAGTTCACCCTCCTCACTCCCCTGACAACCTTGTCGTACAGTTCTCCTGTTCTGGTCTAATATGTGTTGCCAGCTTCTGGAATGTATAGGAGAAACTTTTCGAAATCAGGACCTTATGTTGATATTTCTAATTTAACTCCAACTTCCTTACATCTGTTCTTACCTCTCTCTACTGTTCTATTATTTTCTTGATCTATTTATCTCTCTCCCCTTTAATTTCACAGAAGCATTTTTGATGGGTTTTACTATGTACATCGTCATGCTAAACCATGTGTCTAAAGTACAATGTTGCCTATAGGTTTAGAATCCTTGTTTTTTCTTTGTTTTCATTTGTTTTGTTTCATTAAACTGGCATCTTTTTATTCTTTTTGATCCTTGGAACGAGCCTACTGGAATTGGCTCCAGCATGTACAGGAAGAGATATTCTTCCCGATCAGCATTATTTAAGGAAACCACTTGCTGCCGGGACAGAAAAAGAATTCTCAGCCTTCCCTCAGGGCAACACCAGGGAATGTGAAGTAGTAGAGCACATGGAATCGCAGGCGTGCTTACTTTTTGTAGACATGTGGTGATTGCAGCACCACAGACCGTGCATGTGGTTTGGACCCACACACTGAGCAGCAGAAGGCAGTGGTAAACTGCTGCTACATTTTCTTTTATTATTCTCCTTTCGTTTCCCTCTTATTTTACCTTGAAAACCCTATGATGATACAGTCCGGAATGAAATCGGAGAGAATACTGAAAGGCAAGACTCCCAGGTCTGAAAGCACTTAGTTCCCTGGGACAAGCAGAAAACAAATATGAATAGTGTTGTTGCTAAGGGCCCAACTTAGGTCAAAGCCAGAAGGATATCTAGTGGATGATGGGCAGAAAGGTGCAAGCAAACGATGACACATGCACTGTTGCACAGCACGTAGAATTGGAACATGGAATGTAAGAAACATGAACCATAGTAAACTGGGAATTGTAAAGAAAATGGAACATCTGAATATTGCAGAGCTTTGTGGTAGCAAACCCAAATGAACTACAATGGGACATTTCCTCAGGTGACTCCAAAGTGTTCCAGTCTGGAAATGATGAGCTCAGAAGAAACTGAGTGGCTTTAATATTGAGGCAAGTTGTAGCACAGGCAGTTAGGGGCCACAAGGCAAGGTCTGAATGGATAATAGCAATTAGATTTCTAGGGAAACCTGTTAACATAACCATCATTCAAGTCTATGTTCCAACTACAGAAAATGAAGATGAAACTGAAAGCTTTTACATAAGTAGCCAGAAAGGATTTGCTCTAACAACATCCCCCCCCCAAAAAAAAGACATGTTGATAATTATAGGTTACTGGAATGCAAAAGTAGGAAATAAGGTTGAATCATATAGTCAGAAAAATTGTGCTAGGAGTCAAAAATGAAGCAGGAGATTGGCTTGTGCCTTTCTTTTTTTTAAAAAGAATTTATTTATTTATTTTTAGAAAGGGGAAGAGGGGGAATAAAAGAGGGAGAAACACCAGTGTGTGGTTGCCTCTCGTGCATCCCACACTAGGGACCTGGTCCACAACCCAGGCATGTGCCCTAACTGGGAATCGAACTAGTGACACTTTGCTTTGCAAGTTGGCGCTCAATCCACTCAGCCACACCAGCCAGGGCTAGAATTGTTTATTTTTAGGTTAGTCATATATAAAACTTGAGCAGGTACTATTAAATAACCTTCAAAAAGGCTATTTAGGTATCCCCACCCCTGCTTCCTAGCAGTGTGTAAAAGTAAAAGCATTCCTGTTCTCTCACTAACATTTGATATCATCAGACCTTAATTTTTCTGCTACACTGATAGGGCTAAAATAGCATTTAATGGTTGTTAAAGTTTGTAGTTCCCTGATGACCAGTGAAGCTGACATCTTCTCATGCTAGAGAAGGGAGTAGATGTAAGATTGGAAGAATTTGGAGGTGTGGAGGGGAAGTCAGTGAGTTAAATTTTGGGCAGGTTGGGTTTGAGATGGCCACACCACACCCATGTAGAGAGGCTCAGAAGGTGGTCTTCATTCAGTTTAAACTTTGGGGAAAAGGGTAGAGTCAAAAGAAAATCTTGGGAGCCTTTGAGACCCAATGTTATTTTCCAAGGACAGTGGGAGACCTGGAACAAAGTGCCTACAGGCACAGGAGACTGAGAAGTAGTGGCCAGCAGAAGCATAGAAAGAAAACCAGGCCACAGAAGCCAAGGGAAAAGCAAGTTTCAAGAAGTAGAGGGTACTCACTGGTGTGAATGTTTTAGAGTTGAATAGGATGAGTGCTTCCCCCACCCCACCCCACCCCAATAGACAGTTGCTTTTGGACATTAAGAGGTATTACTGCCCAGCTGGTGTGGCTCAGTGGATTGACTGCCGGCCTGTGAACCAAAGGGTTGCTGATTCAATTCCCAGTCAGGGCACATGCCTGGGTTGCAGGCCAGGCCCCCAGTAGGGGGTGTGTGAGAGGCAACCACACATCAGTGTTTCTCTCCCTCTCTTTCTCCCTCCCTTTTCCTCTCTACAATAAATAAAATCTTTTTTAAAAAAGGTGCGTTACTAACCTTAGGAGGTAAGGTAGTCTAGAGATTCAGGCATGCATGGGCTTTGCAAGTGAATAGATCTGCATCCAAGTCTAGGCCCTGGGTAGTGATGAGCTGTGTGACAGTGAGCAAGTCACTCAACCTGTCAGGACCTATTTTGTGAAAGCCAAATAAAGACAATATCTACTGCCTAGGATTATTTCAAGAATTGGAGAAAACAGCGCATATGAAAAGAATTAGGTGCCTGATATATAGGTGCCGAGTAAATGTTAATTTTTCTGTTTTTCCCTGTTTCCTCTCCCACCAATAGGAGAAGAGTTGAGTTACACTACCCATCTAAATTGTGATTGGACCCACAGGATGTCACTAGGCAGAAAAGCACTCTAATTCTGAAGCAAATATTTGTTAAGGTCACACTTAACGGATTTCTTAGGCAACACAGATCCTAAGGGCATGGTTACCTTTAAGAAACACAGAATCTACCCTGGCTGGTGTGACTCAGTGGATTGAGCACTGGACTGTGAAGCAAAGGGTTGCTGGTTGATTTCCAGTCAGGGCACATGCCTGAGTTGCAGGCCCGGTTCCCCAGTAGGGGGCGCAAGAGGCAATCACACATTGATGTTTCTCTCCCTTTGTTTCTCTCTCCCTTCCCCTCTCTCTAAAAATAAATAAATAAAACCTTTACAAAAAAAGGAAACACAGAATCCAACTCAATAGTCTGAAAAATCCATTTCTAATTGGGAGCATGTTACACATGCCACCAACAAGGTAGGGACAGAGGATTCAGGAGCATAGGGAGAGGGAAAATTGGAGGGTCTGCCTGACCCTAAGTTTTGCTTTCTTTCAATTAACTTGGCTATATTTAGATAACTACTGAATGCATTAATTGTCTGATATTTGAAAACTAATATGCAACTGGAGACTCTTTGGGCCGAATTAATTGAATGATGAGTCATATTTTTAAGAGAAACATAATGATAAATTAGCTTGATAGAAAAATAATTGAGTAGGAATTGGGCAAGATTCTCTCTCTCTCTCTCTCCTCCTCTCCCTAGCCCACTATTTTCCCTCTTTACAGAAACCTTCACTTCGAGGAAATGAGCCTCTTCAGACCATAGTCCAGGTACCATTGTTCAACTGCGAGCAGAATCCCATGCAGTTGCTATGGTGGCTAGACAACAAGCCTCCAGTCTCTAGCCTGGCAACCCAACTCTCACGTATCAGGATAAACATAACAGAGTGTGGGGATGGCCCAGGAAGATACTGAGAGTTTAGAGTGGTAGGGAGGGTAGGAGGCAGAGAGGCTAGGAAATGTGGAGTTCTTTCCAATCTCTCAAGTGGTGATTCAGGAGAACCTGGGTAGAGGCTGAGGTTGTAGCCGTGGGCAGCAGGATGCAGGTTTGGAAGATGAAGGCACAGAAAAATTGAGTGCTTTCATTTTCTGGACAAGCGTATGGTAAAGCTATTAATCCCAGACCAAATATTAGTTTCAAATGGTGTGTGTGTGTGTGTGTGTGTGTGTGTGTGTGTGTGTATATATATTTAATCTCAATGTCTCTCTATATCTTCCCCCATCTCCCTTCCTTTCTCTCTCCCTCCCTTCCTCTGTCCCTTCCCTTTGTCCCCCTCCACCACATCCTCCTCCATCTTTTTCTCTCCGTACTTTGTGAAAAACTTTTGGGCTTGCAAAGCCTCTTCCTGGCTTTTTCTTAATCTTCTTCCATAATTTCCCCTAGTTACTGCAGCTTTTAAATGTTGACAGGTGTGTGGTGAATATCAAGACAGATCTCTTCCACATCTCTGTGTCAAGGCCACAGTCTTGACAGGTGTCAAATGCAATTAGATTGTGAAGGTAGAAAGGATTGTCTACTGTGAAGAAAGGAACAGACTAGTTAGTGCCCTGCTGGTAACCCTCCCCACTCAATCCTATTTAACTGCCTCTTTTTTTCTCTCTCTCTTCTTCCTTTGGTCCTCATTGTCTCTCTCTTCAAAGCCCCGTTTTGCTGGCTTTCTCTTTTTATCCTTTTCCTTTATCCTGTTTTACTGTTTCTCTTATTCTCTCATACTCGTAGCCAGTCTTTCTTTTGTCTTTTTTCATGGTCAGTTGCTTCCTGTGTCTGCCTGCCTGTCTGCCTGCCTTGTCTGTCTGTCTCTCCCTCCTACTTGACTTTTCCCTTCTGCTTTATTTTTGTCTTCCACTCCTTCTTTAGCTTGTACATCCTCTTCTGCATCTTTCTCCAAGCGTCCGATTCCTCCCCTAGAGTTTATTCTGTCTGTCTGTCTGTCTTCTGCCTGCAGTAGCCAGTTGAGATTGTGGAGCAGTGGGTTTCTGAGGGACCTTTGTGTCGCTGCTGCTCATCCTCTGCCAGGCTGTTCTTGCTGCAGTCTGTGCAGAGAGCTGAACCTGGTGAAAACTGTGGCCCCAGGGGAGAGAGAATGCAGCAGGGACTTGTCAATTAGAGGGAAGCACGAGTCTTCTCATCACTTGGTCAGAAGATAAATAATACTGCAGTAGCAAGACACATCAGCAGCACCACTGTGTCTGGAGCATAACAGTTTGTTTATATATATTTTTTATTTAATTAAAATATTTCAACAGTCTGTGCAGGTCATCTTCAATCCCCTGTTTTTTTTTAACAACATTTTTTGAAAGATTTTATTTTTAGACAGGGGAAGGGAGGGAGAGAGAGAGGGAGAGAAACATCGATGTGTGGTTGCCTCTCAAGTGCCCCCTACTGGGGACCTGGCCTGCAATCCAGGCATGTGCCCTGACTGGGAATCAAATGGCAACCCTTTGGTTTGTAGGTTGGCATGCAATCCACTGAGCCACACCAGCCAGAGCCCCTGGTTTGTTTTGAATCATCTCCTGGGGAGTCCATTGTTACAACAGCCCACACTTGTTATCTGTCAATAGGAGGAGGGTAATTGAGGAAAACGTATTGTTTTGATTGGTAGAGACCCAATGGGGAGTAAGTGAAAAAGTTGCTTCACAGTTTTACAGGGGTAGTGGGCATGGGCCAGTGAGCGAAAGGCTTTGGAATCAGTGGGAGTCAGAGGAAGATGGGAAGGAGATGAGGATTGGAAATGAATGATTTTGCAGCAGTCTGGATGTCTAAGGAAGTTCTAATAGCAGAGGAGAGTTGTTTTGTCTTGTGAGTTATATAATAGCCTGCAGAAGAGTGCTGGTGCTGCCTGATGCAAGCAGAATGCCTAAAGAGTCAGCCCATCTCAGTGTCCTAGAGCCCTGGAAAAACTGCCACTTTCTAACACACATTCCTTCATCCTGATACAGTCCCTTCCTACCATCCAGCAGGTGCTACCATCTCTGACTCAGTTTCCAGTTATTGAGTGCCTACTACATGCCAGGCATTTTTTAGGAGGTAGTTATTGGTATCTGCATTTTACAGATGGAAAAACCCCAAAGCTCTGAGCAGTTTAACTTGCTCAAGGGCATGCACCTAGCAAATGAGCTAATATGCCTTGAATTGCCATGGCTAAGTTAACCTGAAGAGAATAAGAGAATAGCTGTGAGTATGTGTCCCAGAAAGAGAGAGACAGAGACAGAGGTAGAGATAGAGAAAGAGAAAGAGAGACACAGGGACAGAGAGACAGAGAGAGAGAAAGAGAAAGAGAGACACAGGGACAGAGAGACAGAGAGGGAGAAAGAGAGACTGTGTTAGGTCTGAGGATAGAGGCAGAGATACCACAACCCCCTCCTCTCTGGGTTTTGGTACTGTGTGGTGATTTTTATAGAGGAACTGAATAAGATACTCCTGCTAACTAATCATCACAATAATTATTTCCATGTTCCCTTCTTGAAACAGGTTGAGGGGTTCATATAGCTCTGCAGTGATACAAAGCAACCATGGAGTAGAGTTGTGAAATTCCTTGCTATAAACTCCCAGGGAGCAGTTGTTCAACCCTGCTCAATGCTTGGTGGGCTCAGAAGCCTAATCTGTAGCCTTCATTTGAGAGGTCCATGTAATTGGCAGGGCTGAAATCTGTTTTGACTCTCCAAGTCATTATTGGAGCAGGAAGGATGTCCCCTTACCTTCAGGTCACACCCCAATCATCTTGGACAGACCATCTTCTAGACTTTGACACAAGCAGCGCTGCCTCCCTCAGCCCATTCTTGTGAGGACCAACTGAGTCCACAGGTGTGGAAAGCGCTACGTAAACTTGCGAGTGTTGTGTAGATGGAAGACATATTGTCGCTCTTGTCACCTTCAGCATTCATTCAGGCATTCCTGTACTCATTTGTTCCTGAGCTCTGACATCAGACCCAGAGTGGCAGTAGAGTGCTGGGGTTAGCGACATGGACTCAGGCAGATTTGCCCAGCCTCAAACCTCAGCTCTGCCACTCACGAGCTTTCTGATGGTGGTGAGTATTTAACCTTTCTTTACCTCCATTTTCCCATTAGTAAAATCTGGTATCTTGCACATCGAGATTTCTCTCCCTCTCTTTCTGTCTCTTGCCCTCTTTCTAAAAATAAACACATAAAATCTTTAAAAAATAGACAGTGAAAGATTTTTAAAAAGAGATGTTCAAAGAAAGATGAAAGGAGCTGAGATGGTTTCATGAGATGGTTTAACTTGGAGAAGAGGAGACTGTGGGGCAACTGAAAAATGGTCTTCAGCCCTGGCTGGTGTGGCTCAGGGGATTGAGCACAGGCCTGAGAACCAAAGTATCGCCGATTTGATTCCCGGTCAGGGCACATGCCTGTGTTGTGGGCCAGCTCCCCAGTAGGGGGCGCATGAGAGGCAATCACACACTGATGTTTCTCTCCCTCTTTCTCCCTTCCTTCTCCTCTCTATAAAAATAAATAAATAAAATCCCAAAAAGAAAAGGAAAATGGTCTTCAAATGCATGGCCGACTGTCCTTTGTCTCCAGAGGCTGCAACAAGAGAAAACAGATTACGGAGGATTTGGGATAAATATAAAGCACTATTTCTTGACATTGAGAGCAGTTAAACTTTAAGATGAATAAGAGGACTTGGAATGTTCTTTCTTGGTGCTCATTTTACAGGGGACAAATTTCGGCCTCACTGGGAGAGCGTACGAATGCATCTAGATGAGACGGCAGCTGAAGGGCGTCTTTCAGGTCCCTTCTCTTCTTATCAAGTCCACATGGAATGGGAAAACGTTTCTCTCTTACTCATCATCTGGTTCAATTTCCAAGATGATTCTTTAAATACAACTTAAATATTTGAAATTGTAGTTCAGTTTATCATTTTCTGTTTTCACAGAGAACACTTTTCCGTAATAACTAAAACTTGCTTATAATTCACTAAAGCACCATGTCTTTCTCCCTCCTCCCTTTTGTTTTCTCCAGCCAACTGACTACAACTCCTTTAATTTTTCTGCATTGCTTGATGTGTCTTGCCTCAGGACAGTAATGGGCAGTGAGCAGAATGAGGTATTTGTCCCAGTTGGGCAAGTTTGGGCAGAGAAGGCTAGCCAAGGTATGTTCTCAGCAAGGGGCCAGCACAATGGGCAGATCGGCCAATTCAAAGGCACAACAGTCTTCTCCATGGTCTGCCCAGTAGAGAATGGCTGTTATGTGGCAATGAGACAAGCCCCAAGGTGCCCTGTGCCAGCTCAGAGCCTCAGATTGGCAGATGCTGGCCTGCCAGCCTCCTAGGAAGGTGGATCAGTTTTCAGAAGTGAGTGTTTTTGTTTACACGTTAGAAGAAAAAGGACATTTGCCGCTAAATTCCGCCCCCTCCCACACTACCTGCCAGCTTCAATTTTCTATAGCTTTTAATCAGTTCAAGGATTATACAGAGAGTAGCATTTTTCTCTCCACACATGAATTAGAGTCACCGTGGGCTAGTAGCTGTTTGCCAAGCTGAAAGGCTCCTTCGGCTTCTGCTAAAAATTGGGAGAATAACTTCAGTGTTAGTATTGGGATCTGAAAGATGGTTTCTCTGATAGTGGTTTCTCTCGCAGCAGGAGATGAGAACTCCCCACCTCCAACAAGGTGACATGACCTAATATACAATACTTTTAAATTAAAAAAGTATATCAGATTCCATGTCATATCCAGTTACCTTGTGTACAAAGCCGACAGCTTGAACTCCATTCTCTTGGTAGCTTCCTGGCCACACTTTCACTTTGCTGCTAGAATTTCAGTGTCCAGTAGTGTCAGTTAATCCATGAGCATATATGTGCCGAGTACCTATCATGTGCAGAGCCCTGGGTTAAAAGTTGAAGTCCAAAGAAGAAGAGAAATGGTGGAATTTAATCAACCATGAGGAGGGAGAAGTGGACATCGGAATGACTAAAGAACATCTTTTTGGGAGGTTGTTGGGAGGAGAATAATTTCTGCAGCTCTGACTTTCACAAAATAATTTTCTGGTTAATGAAAGACATTGCCCCCTACTCTTCAGCTGTGTGCTACCTGTTAATTACCCACAGGAAAAAGAATCGAGCATCCATTAGAGAAAATGGAAGTACTTTCATCTAATTTGGAAGTATGGGGAGGCTATACCGGTGGTTTCACACTGGAATTTGCAAAGTGGAGGGGTTTTTGTGAAGTACTGGGTAGGGTATTGTCCTGAAATGGCCTGGCCCGGGACCTTACTGGGTCATGGAACATCAGCACAGACTTTGAATAACAAGAGGCACTGGCTGTTTCTTTCTTCTCTAGGACTATCAATAAGCCCTCATTTCCACAGCACCTGGGTTTACAGGTATACATCTGTTATGTCATAAATCCTCTCACTAGCCCAGGGAGGAAGGTAAACAGGGCTTCCTCTCCTCTTTGGATGGCTGGGCAGAGATGCAGAGAAGGGAAATAACTCTCAAGGCATTCAGTAAGGTTATTCCAGGTGGTGACCGAGAATGGATCCTGTGTTTTCTGACTTTTTACCCTTGACTTTCTCTCTGATCTTAGCATCCAGGTGGATTGGAAATTCCTCTATGGTCTTATTCCCATCGTACTTTAGGTTCACTCTTGCAGTAGCCTCTGCATCCAGCCCCTCTCTCAGAATCTCCTCAGCTACCCCAGACTCCCACGGCAGTTCAGTAAAAGCCAGGGCCACTCTTAGAGCACTTATAGTACTGTTACAGGAAGTGGAACTTGGGGCAATGTAGCACTTGGTCAGTCTCAAAAATCTCCCCTAGCTTTTTGAGATGTATGTGTAATAGTCGTTAATAGTTCTTCAGTGGGGACACCATAGGCATGTTGGGTGAGAGAGTTATTTATCATGTTGATTGGTCCTCTGCATCTTAGTGAGTTTTGCATCCTTGGTCCCCTCCCAGTAAATTCTGGCAGAGCTCACCAGACTTTGTGATGATGGAAAATGCCCTCCCTCCATGTCTAAACACTCTCTCCTATGCTCTATTGAGAATAGAGCTTAGTGGCTTTCTCAGGGTGGGAAGTAGGCAGGAGCTCCCTGAGGTGCTGGACTTTGTTCTGCCTTTCTTGAACCTGGGCTCCCAAACAAAATAGGGTCTTAGGATTTGTCTCCTGTGGGACTAATTTTCATAACATGACACTCTACACTCTTATTATTATTTTTAAAAATATTTTATTTATTTATTTTTAGAGAGGAGAAGGGAGAAAGAGAGGGAGAGAAACATCAGTGTGTGGTTGCTTCTCGCATGCCACTCACTGGGAACCTGACCCATAACCCAAGCATGTGCCCTGACTAGGAATCAAACCAGTGACCCTTTGGTTTGCAGGCCAGCTCTTGGTCCACTGAGCCACACCAGCTGGGGTGACACTCTACACTCTTAACCTGGACACTAACTCCCAATGTGCTTATGATACTTAATGGAAACTAGGCATCTCTTCCTCAGTGGTTCATCACTGAAAGCAGCCTATAAGCAGTTCATGGAAACCAGTGTGGTACGGTCTAAAAAATAGGGATAGGGATTAAGTGGCTGGAAATACCTGTGTTCAACTTCCAGCTCTGCTACTTAATAAGCTGTGGAACCTGGAAAAGTTATCTTAATCTCTTTGATCCCCAGTTTCTTCAGCTATAGAAATGGCAGTAGCCCTGGCTGGTGTGGCTCAGTGAGTTGGGTGTTGCCTTGCCAACCAAAAGGTTGCAGGTTCAATTCCCAAGTCAGGACATGTATGTGGGTTGTGGGCTGGGTCCCCGGCTAGGGGCATGCAAGGCAACTGTTCAAAGAAACATTGATGTTTCTCTCCCTCTCTTTCTGTGAAAATAAATGAAATCTTTAAAAAAATGGAAGTAATACCTTTCTGGATTGTTGTGAAGATTAAATGAGTTAATGAATGCAAAGCACAAAATATACTGTAGGCCCTCAATAAAGTGTTCCCTTCTCCCTGTTAATTCTGAGTAAGAGATTAGCATAGGTAGGAAGAAGGAATAGGTAATCATAGAAATTAAGGTGGAGACTCTGAAGTGCTTCTGGTTGTGAGGAAAAGAAAAGGTCCTGAATTTTAAGCCCAGCTTCCCCAGAGTGTTCTGGAAGAAAACCAAGGCTCAGCTGCAACCCACAGACACCTCCAAAATTGGCTTGACCCTGACTGGCAGTGTGATAATTACCTAAATTTAATTGCAATATTGTCAATGCCCTTTAGGAGGGAGAGAGGGATCTGTTTGAAGTGGCAGCTTCAGATCTCTTTATAATCAATCAGTATTAACCATTTGACGAGGGAAATTATATTGTGCTTCCCCTTCATTTGCTAAGTCTTAGAGACTGTGCCTGTTTTTGTTCCCCTCATACCATATAAGGGTTAGCGATTCAAGCTCAGGTGGCCAGAAGCATGATCAGGCTCTTAAAAATAGCTAATCACATTCCAGATACTGTTGCAAGCACTTTGCATATGGAAACTCATTAGTCTTATAATGTCCTTGAGGTAGATACTATAGTTATTAATATGCCATATGTAGGAGAACGGGCATACAGGCGTTAAGCAATTTGCCCCAGGTCATATGATAGCTAGTAAATTGTACAGCAAGAATTTGGGCCAAGCAGCCTGAATCCAGAGTCCGTGCCCTTTGTCATTTTACTCCACTGTCTCCCTAGTTATATTGTTAAGGAAGGAGTTACAGCCAGAAGGAATCTTCTACAGTGATCATCTATGTGACATCCCTTCTAGCCCATTTTACAGCCGATAAAGCTGAGGCTCAGGTTTGGTGAATTGTCCAGAGTGGCACAGGTAGTAAATTGCAGAGGCAGACCATCAGCTCAGGCCCTTAGCTACCAGTTTAGATGTCTTTTACTATACTAAGCTACCTTTATCCATTGACCCCTAAAAATAGTGTCTGGTACCTAATATCTGCTTGATAAATAGTTGGGATGCATGGGATGGATGGATGGATGGATGGATGGATGGATGGATGGATTGCCAGATGCCAGAGTAGACAGAGCCCATGTTTCAGGGCTACAGAACTTGGTGCCTCCAACCATGTGTCCAAATGTGCTACTGAAGGCCTTCCTCATAGAAATTCTTCTAAGGCCTTCTTAGGCCCTGGATCTGAGTTACTCATAGAAGCATTGGAAAATGTAGAGAACTGAAGAGGAAAATTCATTTTGGGAGATAGGGACCTGGCTGAGAAAGTTAGATATAAACCTACAAGGCAGAATTGGTATTTCTTTTTTTTTTAAGAAAGATTTTATTTATTTACTTTTAGAGAGAGGGGAAGAGAAGGAGAAAGAGATGGAGAGAACCATCAATGTGTGGTTGCCTCTCACGGGACCCCCTACTGGGGACCTGGCCTGAAATCCAGGCATGTGCCCTGACTGGGAATCGAACTGGTGACCCTTTGGTTCATAGGCCTGCACTCAATCCACTGAGCTACACCAGCCAGGGCAACATTGGTATTTCTTGTCCCCCAAAGCAGATCAGGTCAAAATAGGCTACTCTAGGTGATCTGCTTATACATGCTCTCCAGTGCATTGAAACAGGCCTTTAGGAGATGATGCCTCTCTGACCCAACCCATTAAGGACTGATTCAAAGACTGAGAATGTGGAGGTACTTTCATCATGAAACCACAGAATATCTAAATGGAAGGAAATTCAGACATAATCACATCTGATCCTTTCCCTTATAGACGGGGTGAGTGATACTTGGAGAAGTCAAATAGCTTACCTGACAACACAGATGTAGTCCAAAGCAGGACCTGAACTAGAGCCTAGGTCTTCTGACTCGTCATCTAGAAGGCTCATCCCGCTAACATGTGGTGTCCTTGGGTGTGGGACAGTATCAGTAACCCATAAGGCAGGTGACCATGCAGAGAAAACATTAAACCTTAGAGTTCCAGGGTGGCTTGTACACATTCCTGGAGACAAGATGACAAATCCATCTCCATCTTCTCATGCAGGGTATTGTGGCCAATTCCAGCCCCTGAACCTCCCAGCTGAGCTACAAACAGGACAGAAAGCACTGTCCTTGCTGTGCTACAAGTACCTGCTTTGTTGGCTTGCTGGTATCCTCCTGAAAGAATGCTGTTAAGTGTGTTTGCGTATAATTTGCACATTTATTTAATTCATTTGTAGTACCTCTTGAACTAATGTCAATGTATGTAGAAATCACCTCCACCCCAAACACCTGTGTACACAGAATCTAGAGGGTTCTTAGTGTTTTTACATAAATGTGAGCCACTAAGAAGTCTGACTTTCCCTGAATGATAAGATTTTTTTTAAGATTTTATTTATGAATTTTTATAAAGAGGGGAAGGGAGGGAGAAAGGGAAACATCAATGTGTGGCTGCCTCTCCAGTGCCACCTACTGTGGACCTGGCCCACAACCCAGGCATGTGCCCTCACTGGGAATTGAACCAGGACCCTTTGGTTCGGAGGCCGGCACTCAATCCACTGAACCACAACAGCCAGGGCAAAAGATGAGATTTTTAACTAACAAAATCTTTACTCTGGGGAAGGGTTTCAGATTCCAGGAATCTGTCTTAAAATATATGCACATTTGGGCTTTTCCATTCAGCTGTTATCAGCTTTCCCATTATGGCAGGAGTTGGTTTATCAATCATCCAGAAACCCTCGAGGCAGTGACACACAGAGCTGCTTAGTGTTGGGGTGAGACAGACCTGGGTTTGGGTTTGAATCTGAGTTTTGCCACATGACTGGGTTTCCTCTACTGTCACATGGTACTGATGTGACTCTGGTGGCTCTGGTGAAGATTAAAGGAGATAATAATGCATCTTAACAAAAGTTGCACTGGGTGACGTGCAGGTCACAGTATGCCTGTGGGTTTCACTGATTGTTCAATCAGAGAAAAGCAAATTTCTTGGAGCTGGCTTGAGCTAAACTTGTTTGATTCAAACCTCAATTTTTTTTAATGTATTGAATTTTTTGAGAGAGCGAGAGAGAGAGAGGAACATTGATTTGTTGTTCCACTTATTTTTACAGAGGGGAAGGGAAGGAGAAAGAAAGGGAGAGAGAGAGAGAGGGAAGGAAGGAAGGAAGGAAGGAAGGAAGGAAGGAAGGAAGGAAGGAAGGAAAAAAGAAAAGAAAGAAGAGAAAGAAAAAGAAAGAAAGAAAGAAAGAAAGAAAGAAAGAAAGAAAGAAAGAAAGAAAAAGAAAGAAAGAAAAAGAAAGAAAGAAAAAGAAAGAAAGAAAGTCATCAGTGTGTGGTTGCCTCTTGCATGCCCCCTACCAGGGACCTGGCCTACAACCCAGGCATGTGCCCTGACTGGGAATTGAACCCGTAACCCTTTGGTTCACGACTGGCACTCAATTCCCTGAGCCACACCAGTCAGGACTGTTGTTCCACTTACTAATACATTGATTGGTTGATTCTTGTATGTGCCCTGAGTGAAGATTGAACCTACGACCTTGGTGTATTTGGACAATTCTCTAACAACTGAGCTACTTGGCAGGGACTCAAACCACAATTTCAATATATTTTAGTTGTGAAACATTAGACAAGTTATTTAACCTTTTTGCCTCAGTTTCCTTTTTTATTTTATTTTTTAGTATTTTTAATATTCTTTTTTTAAAGATCTTATTTATTTATTTTTAGAGAGAGGGAAAGGGAAGGAGAAAGAGAGGGAGAGAAACATCAATGTGTGGTTGCCTCTCATGTGTCCCCTACTGGGGACCTGGACCGCAACCCAGGCATGTGCCCTGACTGGGAATTCGAACCAGCGACCCTTTGCTTCGCAGGCCCATGCTCAATCCACTGAGCTATACCAGCCAGGGCCTCAGTATCCTTTTTTATAAACCAAGGATAAAATGAACCACACCTCATAGGTTTGCTTTGATGATTAAATGAGTAAATATATATAAAGTGCTTAGAGCAGTGCCTGACGTTTGGTAAAGTGCTATTAACTGTGAGCTATTATGTTTCACTGATTCCTTAGAAATCTCTACTCTCCACTTCCTTCTTTTATCCTTTCCTCCTCCCAGCCATACCCCTACTGACCCATACCCCCACCTCTAGACAGCTTTCCATCACACATAGCTCTGGTGGAGACCTCCCTTACTCTCAAAGGTCTATAGGGAAGAGGCAGCAGCCAGCCTGAAAGGCTTAAACTGGCCTCACCAGCCCTACAGTCAGAACTTCTCGGCAGGCTCTGGTGTTTCATGTCCTTAAATGGAGAAAACAGGGGGCCTCCCAATTCATGAGAGTGCGTGGTGGGAAGATCATTTTGGAGATTCTTTGCAGTCATGTGGAGCTGAGTTTAAATCTCACTCTGGTACTTACAGCACATCCGACCTGGGCCAAGTCAATTTCCCTCTGAGGGACAAGTTATTTCCCTTTTCAGGGCCTCAGTATTGTCCCCTGAAACATGGGGATCATAAGAGTTAAGTGCCTGCTTCATAGACTTGTGGTGTGAATGAATGAAAAAATACATGTGAAGAACTCAACTCAGTACCTAGCATATGACTGACAGTGCCTATCAGACAATAATGCCTATGCTTATCATTAGCAATAAGAACAAAAAAGGGCACCCTGGCTGGTGTGGCTCAGTGGAGTGAGCCTGGCCTGCAAACCAAAGAGTCACCAGTTCAATTCCCAGTCAGGACACATGCCTGGTTGCAGGCCAGGTCCCCAGTAGGGGGTGCACAAGAGGCAGACACACATTGGTGTTTCTCTCCTGCTTTCTCCCTCCCTTACCCTCTCTCTAAAAATAAATAAATAAAGCCTTAACAACAAAGAACAAGAAGGGCTTCTTACTCCTTCTATGCAAGCACTACTGCATTTTCCCCTTGAACATTCCAGCCTGTTATGAGTTAACTTACGTTCCCCTCAAATTCGTATGTTGAATTCCAACCACCCATTCCTCAGAATCTGACATTTTTTTGGAAATAAGGTCACTGAAGATGTAATTATTGATAGCGTACATCTTCATACTGTATTGGTTGAACCCCTAATCCAATCTGACTGGTTTCTTTGTAAAAAAGGGGGGATTTGGATACAGACGTGGAGAAAGCCATGTAAAGATGAAGGCAGTGATGTACAAGCCAAAGGATGTCAGAGTGCTAGCAAACCACGGGAAGTTGACAGGCATGGAATAGATTCTCTGTCACAGCCCTCAGAAGGAAGCGCCCTGCTGACACCTTGATTCCAGACGGCTGGCCTCCAGAACTGTGAGACAGGAAATTTCTGTTGTTTAAGCCACTCAGTTTGGGGTCCTTTGTTATGGCAGCTTGAGCAAACGGATACACAATCCGACGAGCTCCTCCTGAGCCCAGGTATATCCTCACTGTGTGCTAGGAATTCAGCTGCTTCTTCTGTTTCTGCCATCACTCCCAGAAATACAGCCGCAGCAGCTGATGCTGGCATTCTGCTGACAGTCCTGTAGCCGTTGCACTGGGATCTGGCTTGGCACTGCCCTACCTTTGTCCAATTGCCTCCATGGTGCTAACTGTAGCAGAAACTTGTTTGTGTCAGAAAAAGGAAGAAGGAACCAGATGACTTGAAGCCACCAGGGTGTAGCTTCATTTCAGTTACAAGTGACTATTTTTATCATCATTTCTGCCTTAGAGATGATCCCCTAGCTAGGCAATTTCCATAACGCTTTTAGGTACAGACTTTATTCTGCCCTCCTCCCTCTTCTCTCCCAAATGCAGAGTGCTATATAAGATCAGGAAGTTAATTTTTCTGGCTTTCCAAGCTGGGCCTGGGGAATAGCCAGAGTGCTAGAAAGGTCAGACTGACCGCTTGGCCTACGGCAAAGGCCTATGACATGGGCACGTGTTGGTGGCTCTCTGTGTTAGTTGTCACTGCTTTCTCCAGAGGCTTCATCAAAATAATAATCACACACCACAGCGGGAAGGAGGCCTGCAACCCCTCAGATGCAGTTGGCAAGTCATTTGCTATCTGGCTGAATTGCATTTTTTCACCTGCTGTGTGCAAACAGAACTCACTGTGCTAGTTAGGCAAGGAGGAGAGAGAAGTACAAACAGGATGGGAGGAAATGAAAGAGGAAGAAGGAAGGGTTAGGGAAGAATAGAACAAGATAAAACAGAAGGAGAAAGAACAACGGGTGGGCAAATCGGTCTAGAATGGCTCCGGTATCCTCATACCCTTTGGGATGGGCTTGGGTTGGGGAGCCCTGTTAAAGGCGAGAGGAAAATGATCACTCCTAGGCTGCACCATTGTTTGCGGAGAAGACCTGGTGCGTTGATGAAATAATCTACTTCATGCCAGGCTCTTTACATATAGTACTTTTATTTTATTTATGAAGAAACTGAGGCTGCAAAAGCCAAATTCCAAAGCCTGCGCTGATCCCACTCTATCACACTGCCTCCTACTTGGTGCCTTAACTAGATTTGAATTAGAAATAACAAACGGAAGAAGTATAAACTCCCAAGGACAGGCATAAGATTTTGAGCTTTGTCTAGGGTGTCAACGGAAAATTAAAATGCAGGGGAATAATAGATCTTAGTGCTGAATCACACTCTATGGGCCAGTCCCTGCTTGATGCTTTCTACAAAGTAGTCATTTCCCAAACAATAGCAGTAATTTGGGAGATAAAATGGTGATGACAGTATACTGGGGAGGCAAGGGAGACCTGAAATGTGAAAGAGTTTCTCCAGGAGAATAAGTATAAGCCACGGCATGCTTGAAAAAGAAGACGGGGTGGGAATGGACTGAGGGAGCAGAGAGTGGGATGGGCGGAGGAGGGCAAAAGGGGAAAAATTGAGACAAATGGACTAGAATAACAATAAAAAAGGAAAAAAAGGAGATGGTAAGTCAATTTTTAGTCAAAACAGATTAACTATCAAAACCTCCTCAGTGAACTGACTGCTAATATATTCCCTAACCTGCAATCAGGGGGCTTAAATAGATAACCCTTCAAGGTCCTTGGTAGCTTCCTCTTTTGGGCTCACTATTGGTGACTAACATTTTGGCCTCTGACTGAGTCTCACTTTGGGTGAAGTGGCACTGGTGCCTGTGCACAAGCCTATTTTGAAACTTTTGCATTTTGATATTTTTGTTATTTTGACATGTGGGCCTAATGCCTTTGCCTGGGTCTTTTAGGGAAAAGAACTAATGAGAAAGAGTGTTTTCATGAGCATTACAATGGCTCTCTAGGTGTTGAGGTGTTTGGAAACAGCTTTTAGGTCAGAGGTGAAAAAGGGAAAGATCAAGCGAAGAAGCTGCCCTGTAAAGAGTAGGCAAGAGTCTGTAGCCAAATTATACCCAAGTTCCTGACACGGAACTTTGTTATCATTTTTGTCTTTCAGTAAAAGAGTAAATCCAGCCCTGGCTGGTGTAGCTCAGTGGATTGAGTGCAGATAGCGAACCAAAGCCTCGCTGGTTCAATTCCCAGTTCAGGGCACATGCCTGGGTTGTGGGCCAGGTCCCCAGTGGGGGCCACATGAGAGGCAACCACACACTGATGTTTCTCTCCCTCACTTTCTCCCTCCTTTCTCTAAAAATAAATTTAAAAGCCTTAAAAAATAAAAATAAATTTAAAAAAATCCACTGCAGAATCCTGTTAGTCACACCTATCACTTTGTCCCCTGGGGCCCCCAAGGGCCTAGGAAAATGCACACAAATAACTGAAACACCGCCTGGAAGCAGTGACTGAGGGTGTGCACAAACCTTCTGTTGAGGATTTTATTTATTTATTTATGTGTTTGTTTGTTTATTTATTTATTCATGTATTTATGTATTTATTTATTTTTAGAGAGAGGGGAAAGGAGAGAGAAAGAGAGGGAGAGAAACATGAATGTGTTGAGGATTTGAAAAGTGGGATATCTTTTCTGGAATAATTCTCCACCTTGTGGTAGAGTGATTGGCACAACTGTCAGGAATTTGGGACTGAGACGACGGAGAAGGGCCCTTAAATAATTTTACTTCGGTACTCCGTGCATGGTGTGCGAACCCGGGACATGTTAGAAATGCGGAGCCCCAGAATCTCTATTTTAAGGGGGAACTCCTGGATACCTTAAAGCTTGAGAAGCACTAGTTTAGTGCACTGCCACCCCTAACATGCACACCACTTCATCCGTAATACATATCCTGCCCCATCGTGCGGATGAGAAAACCGAGTTCTAGACAGGGGAAGGGATGCTTCCAAACTTAGAGTCCGCCTCTAAGTGGCAGAGTGGAAAGCGGAGCTGCTGAACCTCTAAAGCAGCCTTTTATATTTTTCCTTCATCTCTGACTATAAAAAGTGTGTAAAAGGTATAGTCTGAAATACTTATGGGTGAAATGATGGTATGTTTGTAACATGCTTTATAGTATTATGGAAAGCAAGTTTGCATGTAAGAAAGAACTGGGATGAAATAATAGTCATGATTTGCTAACTATTGAAACTGGGTGATGAGTATTTGGGGATTCACTATATGAGTCTTTTGTGTGCTTGTTTGAAAATTTCCATAATCAGAAGGTTTTTTTAAAAAAGATTTTATTTATTTACTTTTAGAGAGAAGGGAAGGGGAGGAGAGAAACATCAATGTGTGGTTGCCTCTCACGTGTCCCCCACTGGAGACCTGGCCTGCAACCCAGGCATGGGTCCTGACTGGGAATTGAACTGGTGACTCTTTGGTTTGCAGGCCCACACTCAATCCACTGAGCTACACCAACCAGGGCAAAAAGGCTTTATTTGTTTGTTTGTTTGTTTAAGTATAGTTGAGGAGGAGGTTCTGATTATATGGTAGTAGCTAAAGTGAATTTTTTGGATAATTTGTGGACTTCATGTATTCAGGAAGTGGGCTCTCTATGCAGAAAGGCCCAGGAGCTGCATGGGGCCCAGGCAGGAGGGAAGCTTGGGTTCCAATTCTGGGAAAGATGCTCTTTCTCTGTAGGAGCCTGAGTATTTGGCACTTGGATGTGGACCTGGGATGTATAATTACCGCTCCCTTGTCTTCACCAGATGAGATAGCAAAGACTTGAAGAATAGTCCCAAGCCCTCAAAAGCAGAACCTCTCATGTCATTACATCTTTTTTTTTGTTTCCTTTTAAGGTTTTATTTATTTATTTTTAGAGAGAGGGTAAGGGAGAGAAACATCAATGTGTGGTTGCCTGTCACATGCCTCCTACTGGCGACCTGGCCTGCAACCCAGGCATGTGCCATGACTAGGAATCAAACCAGCCAAACTTTGGTTTGCAGGCTGGCGCTCAGTCCATTGAGCCACACCAGCCAGGGCTCATCTCATTACATCTTGACACACTGAGAAGTTGTCCTGGCAGGTTCCCCCAACCCAAGCTGTTTGGAAAGCATATTCCTGTGAACAAAGAGAGACTAGGATGGGGATCAATAGGGAAATACACATGCTGAATGTCAATTCAACAAAAGTAAATTTGGGAAGAAGGTGAAAGCTGGCCTTTAATGTTAGTTCTAATGATACTATGTTTGCCATATTTTACATAGGGCTCATGGCTGGGAGCAGGGATGAAAGGCATGCATCTCACTGGAAAGGCAAGGGTTTGTCCCTCAGAAGATTGGAGATGGTGCCTGGTAGTCAGGCCTCACCCAGTATCTTACGTCTTTTCTGACTCTCAGAAACTAAAAAATCCCTGAAGTTTCCCCTTGATTGGATTCTACAATTGTCTCTCCCACCTGTTTTCATTTCTGTTTTATGGCTGTCATAGGGTGGGGGAGTGCTGTGGAGTCGGAGAATGAGAGGGCCAGTCTAACAGGGTCTCTCTTCCCAACTAAGGATTGCTTTCTTCCCTGCACAGTCTAGAGGGACCTTGTTCCCTCAGCATAAGATCTATAGTTGCATCCTCCCTAGAGGTTCATATTTAGCAATATGTCTGCGTGTGGCATGCTCACTTGGTGGGGTTCACTCTATGTCTCTGAGTCCTTTATTACCCAGTAAGGACAGGCCTCACCTAGAATTGTGATCCCCGACCTACCCCCAGGTCTTTCCAGCTCTCCTATTCCTGGAAATTATGACTTTTTATTTCACTGTACATGAAAGGCATTTTCAATACCCCTGTGAGGATCGGGTCTGGAAAACTACTAGGGGTGGAGGCAGGTTGGCCTGTGAGGGATGAGTCATGTGGCTGGAGGTATGGTGTGTCTTATATAGTGGGGTAGGGCGGGAGGCCTGGTAAGGGGAGAGGGCTCTTTAAGGCAAAGTAGGAATGGTATTTCTCACACTTGCAACCTGTGCCTATAACTAGGGTGGCGGTCCTGGAAGTCAGTGACTCAAGAGACAGAAACCACAGTCATCCACAAGCTGCAGAGTGATCTGGCAACAGAGGCTAGGAAATGTAGTTTATATTGTTTGCTCTACTTTTCTATGTGTTCAACATTTAGAAAGTAGATCTCCCTCAGTCCGAAGTGTGAGTGGTTTGGTGTATCCTCAAACCAAACTCAAGCAGGCCTGGGGCCTGGGTTGCCAAAGATAACATGTTCAGGTGACACAGGAAACCTACCAAAATGCCATTGGTGACATGGGAGCACAGGTGGGCTTGAAATGCTCCCACCCCAATACGTGCATTCCTTCACCTCATAGTAGCCTCCAAATTGTGACCTCAGAACTCTGGGGCTCCCCTAAATCACTGGATCAGTCTATCTAGGCTTCTCTGACCTGTAGCTCGTGGGCCACATGGGGCTCAGGATGGCTATGAATGCGGCCCAACACAAACTCATAAATTTACTTAAAACATGATGAGATTTTTTTGTGTGATTACATGTCACAATGTATTTAATGGGTGGCCCAAGACAACTCTTCTCCCAGTGTGGCCCAGAGATGCCAAGTTAGACACCCCTGGTTTCTCTTTGTAAACATTTTTCTTTACTATGGAAACTTTGAAACCTGTAACAAAAATAGGAAAAAAAAAAACAGTATCACAAACCTATATACCCATTATCCAGCTTCAATAATTACTAATTTATATATTCCTCCATCCATTCTGTCACCATACTTCTCTAGATGACTGGGAAGCAAATCCTTGCCATATCATTTTGTTTAAAGATAGTGTTTATCTCAAAATTACGAGGATTTGAAACATTATAACTATAATACCATTATCAAACTGAAAAATATACTAACAATAATTTCTTGATTCAATCAGTGTTTCACATTTCCCTGGTTGTCTCATAAATGTTATTTTTAAACAATTGTATTTCCGTAAGGACCCTAATAAGGTCCATACTTTAAAATTGACTGACATTTCTGAAGTCTCTGTTAAGGTTAGGTTCTCTGTCTGGCTGTCTCCACCCCCACCCACACGTGTTGTCTCCTGCGCTGCTTCCCACAGTCTGGTATGCATTTTACTGACGACATCCCCGTGGTTGACTTTAATATTTCCCTATGTTCCCTCTATTTCCTGTAATTTCGAGAGATCTAGAAGCTTGATCCAACTCAGATTCAATTTTTTGGGCAAAACTACTTTGCAGACAGTGCTGTGTTCCTCTCTCTATCCACAGGCACATTATGGTTCGCAGCTCTTGTTTGGGGTGCTATAATGTCGTCTCTTTTACAGATGAGGGGAATAGATTCAGACAAAGGCGAGGCCGGCCAGAACAGGGAAATGTAGCAAGCCTAGCTCTTCTGACTTCCTATACAGAACTCTGCCCTGCACCATGTCCCACCAGGCCCTTGGAGGAGGTATTTATTGAACAGGTCGGGAAGTCCAATGGGAAGACTTGCCTACTGTTTCTGTATCAAAAGGACCTTCTTAGTTCCCCAGGGCTCTCTGGCTCCAGCACAGCCTAGTATTCCTGCAGCTGGGTTTAGAAAATCTCCATCTGCAAAACAAAGGAAGGGTTTCCTTACTTGTTTTGGCAAGTATCAAACAGGGTGGGGTAAAGTGACCCCTTCAACACGATCAGGGGAGGGATCACTTGGCTCAGAAGAGCAGGGCGGTGTGTGTGTACAAACTGGTGGGGCTGGATGGGTAAGGGGACTGTCGTGCCTCCTGGGAGGAGCATGCTGGGCTAACTGCCAGTGGAGTGGGGAAGAAGGAGAGGGGTGGAGGAGGGAGGAGAAAGTGTGGAGTAGAGAATTTTGGGTAGTCACCTTGAATGAGGAGGCCGGCCTCTGGTGCTGCTGCTCTTTGTACAAGAGAAATATGGCATTCCCAGGCTTGCCTTAAAATTAAAAAAAAAATTAATGAAAAAAAAAGCCATTTCTGCCTAGATATTAGTTGATGACTTATTGGCAAGTTCAGACTCTTAATGCAAAGATTGGTTCATCTACTTATTTTTGCCCATTTTATTTTATTTCTTTATTTTTTCTTTATTTCTATTGTTGACACTATTACAGATGTCCCCATCCTCCCTTCCTTTGCCCACTCCCCCACCCTAAATCCCCCTACTCCCTCTAGCCATCACCACACTGTTGTCTGTGTCTATGAGTTATGCATGTATATTCTTTGCTTAATCCCCTCCCCTTCTTTCATCCACTCCTCCCTCCCCCTCTGACAGCTGTCAGTCTGTTCCACATGTCCATGCCTCTGTTTCTATTTTGTTCCTCAGTTTATTTTGTTCATTAGATTCCACATGTGAGTGAGATCATATGGTACTTGTCTTTCACCGCCTGGCTTATTTCACTTAGCATAATGCTTTCCAGTTCCATCCATGCTGTTGCAAAATGGAAGAGTCCCTTCTTCCTTTCTGCTGCACAGTATTCCATTGTGTAAATGGACCACAGCTTTCTGATCCACTCATCTACTGATGGGCACTTAGACTGTTTCCAGCACTTGGCTATTGTAAATAGTGCTGCAATGAACATAGGGGTGCATGTTTCAGGAGCAAAGTAGGCTGTGAATTGAGCGTAGGTGATCTGGAAAGTTCTAAGTCATGGACAGACCCTAGGGGATCATCTCCATCCACTGCCTTCCTAAGAGATCCCCAATTTCCTTCCTCTCCAGTTCTGTTTCCCTTTTTACCAACCTTTGTCACTAGGCAGTATTTTCCCAGAGGTAACACGAATCTTTACTGAGTAAATATAAACCCATTTCCTCTTTTCTTTTCTGTTGTGGAGGGGAAGAGCAGCTCCAAGTTATAATAAACAACTCAAGGACTTAGTACCTTGGTTCGGAATTGCAATATATCCCAGGCTGATGGTTGTACCAAGTTATCGCTCTGCCCACCCATTGTCAACATTGAGTCTATCAGCCAGATTCATCTTCACGGGGAATAGCACCGTTCATGTTAGAGAAGCTGTAGAACATCGTGCTCAGAATGTGGGCTCTAGAAGCCAGAATTTCTGCTTTAGCGACTATCCTGGCTCAGTTACTTTCTAGCTATGTGACCTTAACTTCTCTGGGCCTCAGTGTTTTTACCCATAAACATGCTATATTATTGTGAGGATTAAATTAGTTATTTAAATGAGGATTAAGTGCTACCTATCAGGCACTTAGAACAATTTCTGACACACAGTGTAGGGTTTCCTTTTTACCATTTCACCAGCCTTGACTAACCATTCTTTTCCTCCATTTCTAGTTCCTGAAATCCTACCATGCTTCTAAGCCTAGCCCAAATGCTACCTCCTCCCTGAAGCCTTTCCTGTGCTCCTCAGTTGGAAGTGACCTTTCTTATCTCCGAGAATTTTTGTGTGTATAGCTCTTTTGACATCTCCACATCTTGTCAGGTATTGTCATCATTTACATGTGACACCTTAGTGGTGCTCCCTTAAGAGAAATTGTCTGACCCACAACAGACACTCAGTCTAGTGCTCAATTTCCAGTGGAGGGGATGGTATGGTTCCCATATGCTTTGCTGTTTAAACCAGTGGTTCAGTCGTGGCTGCACAATGGAATTACCTAAGGATCTTTAAAAACTACTTGATGTCTGAGTTCCACATCTAGAGATTTTCATGTCATTGGTCTGGAGTGGGGCTTGAGTATTTGCATTTTAAAAATCTTAGGTGATACTGATGCCTAGCCTTGAATGAGAGTCCCTAGTTTAAAAGGTTTAGTAACATAGCCCTGGCTGGTATGGCTCAGTGGATTGAGTGCTGACCAGCAAACCAAATGCTCTCCAGTTTCATTCCCAGTCAGGGCACATGCCTGGGTTGTGGGCCAGGTCCCCAGCAGGGGGCATGTGAGAGGCAACCACACATTGATGTTTCTCTCCTTCTCTTTCTCCCCCGCTTCCCATCTATCTAATAATAATAATAATAGAATCAACCACTAGAGCTACCTTTGGGGAGCCTTAAAGGAGGGGAGACTTGAAGGCACTTGTTAGGTTTTCACTACCCTAAGACAATGTAAATGCTCCCTGAGTGCGATCACCCCTGAAGTGGATCAGCAGAATGGGGAGAAAGCCAGAGACAAGTATTTTTCACAATTTTTCTAAGAAGCCATATCTGAAACATCAGGCTTTTTTGACACCCAGGCATGTACTTTCATTCCCTGGGGTCATTTACAGATAGCAACCATCCTTTGGAGAGACTCTAATGCAATTTTTGGCACCATAACAGGCTATTGGTGGTACTGTGGGTAAAATTTAAGGAAATTGGTCCCATGCATGACTCCTTGTAGGGAGATCACTGTTTCAGCCCTGCACATGGTCATCTCTGAGTAAGTACAGGGTGGGGATTATCAATTTGACTATATTTGGTTCTCGCCTCATTCTGTTTACTTCCCCAGGCCTAGCTGATTTGAACACTTGTATTACAAACGTGCAAGCACACACACATGCACACATGCAAACCCACACAGCCATTCTTCTGCCCTTTGTATATGAATTTCTCAACCACTGACCCACATTCTAGATGGTGATTCTTTGAGTCAGATCCATCAGACTTCTACATGGTCAGAAGAGAGAGGAGGCCATAGCTCTCTATTGAAAAAGCAGTTTCAGGGTGCAGGCCACAAGTGTGCACTGGTAAGTGTGTCCATCCATGGGATGCTTTGGAAGCATGGAATGTTATGCAGCGGTTTCCTGAGTGTAATTTTCCCAGAAGCAAACTGACGGTACCAGGAATGACAAAGCCCATCTATATGTAATGAATGGAAAAGGACCCCCCTTTCCCATCTGTCTTACTCAAGGGCCGCTGTGTGGTGTGGTGCAGGGATGGAGAAGATGGCATCTCAGCTCAGTCTATGTTTTTTTTTTTTTTATTTTTAGACAGAGGGGAAGGGAGGAAGAGCAGCATCAATGTGTGGTTTCCTCCTGCATGCCCCGCAGTGGGGACCTGGCCTGCAACCCAGGCATGTGCCCCAGTCGGGAATCAAACCAGTGACAACCCCCCTCCCCCCAGTTTGCAGGCCGGTGCTCAATCCACTGAGCCAAACCAGCCAGGGCTCAGTCTATGGTTTTTAGCAGACATCAGAAACAGTTATGACCTTCTTTCCTAATAAGCCCTAATGCAGCCTTCTGTTACAGAGTAAAAATTTAACCAAATAAATTTAAAGATCTATTTGGCTTTATTGAATAATTCATGAGTCAGGCAGCATCCCATCTAGTAAATAGAAAGGTGCTCTGAGGAGATGTAAAAAATGGAAGGCTTTACAAGCAGAAATGGGGTAGGATAAGAAAGTTAAAAGATTGGGTTCTTTCAGATAAGATCTTGCTCCTTCTCCAGCATATCCCATCTCACACTTTTGTTTCTTGGGCAACAAGTAAATTCTTTAAGAGATTCAGTTGGAACTAAATATCATTGAGAGACATTCTCCTGCTTTCCTCCTGTCTGGAAGCATGCTCTATCCCACATTCTTCTTTTTTTTTTTTTTAAGAGAGGGAGAGAAGTATCCATGTATGGTTGGTTGCCTCTTACGTGCCCCCCACTGGGGACCTGGCCCACAACCCAGGCATGTGCCCTGACTGGGAATTGAACCAGTGACCCTTTGGTTCACAGGCCAGTGCTCAATCCACTGAGCCACACCAGCCAGGGCTCTATCTCAGGTTCTTGTGCTGACTGCTGTCACTTCGTCCAGCTATTACCTGTAGGGGTTCCTAAGCCTTCCATCCTGGATTGCTTCTCAACACAAATGATCTCTTTGGTTACGCTCAGCCACTCCTAGGACTCCAGCTTCTAGTAGCCTAGTTTGCTAGGGCTGCCATGACAAACAGGCATCATAATGGGGTGGCTTAAACAATAGAAATGTGTGTCACATTTTTGGAGCCAAGATGTCAGAAATAACAGTATCAATAGGGTGGGTTCCTTTTGAGGGCTTTGAGGGAGAATCCATTCTATGTTTTTCCCTAGCTTGTGGTGGTTTGCTGGACACTTTTGACATTCCTTGGTTTTTCCTGCATTTCCCCAGTCTCTGCCTTCATCTTCATATGGCATTCTCCCTGCATGTGTGTGTTTATGTCCAAATTTCCCCCTTTATGAGGATACCAGTCATACTGGATTGGGGCCTAACCTACTCCAGTATAACCTAAGCTTCAATAATTATAATGACCCTGTTTCCAAATAAGTGCACATTTGGAGGCACTGGGATTTAGGCCTTCAATGTATGAGTTTCGGGGTGGGGAATACAATCCAACCCATGGCACCCATTGTCTACTGCCTTCCCCTGCCCCAAAGACTGTGAGTACTACTGTGTCTACTGGCATTTAGACCTGTGTATCAGCTGCCTGCTGCACTAGTCCATCTACCTGTCTCTTGCGCACCTCCAACTCAATCAGGATGCTTTTCCTGCTACCATCACTAGGATCTCTCATAAATTTGGCTCTCCCCCTGGTGATCAGCTGCTCAATTTCCCATTCTCCCAGCCATGTAGCTCTGACACCTCAGAGTCTTCTCTGACTCCTCCCTCTTTCTTCCCCTTCCTGTGTAATCATTTACCAGGGCTTGCAGATTCTAGTCTTAGTATACCTTAATATGTCTTGCACTTCTTCTCCTTTGTGCAAATTGAAGGCCTTCATTGCCTCTCACCTGACGGATGCCATAGCTTCCCAACTGCTCTCCCTGCTTCCATTTCACCTCCCTCTTTCATCCCCTGGCAGAAAAGACTCACTGTCTTCAAGCACAACTCTGCTGGTGGCTCCAATCCTTCGAAGCAGCTGCTTTCCCATTTCTGAGCTTTTCCTGCCCTGATCCTGCTCTCCAGAATGCCCTCCCCTTACATTCACCTGTTTAGATGTATAACCAAAAGGCCACACCTTGCACAAACCTCCTGCCTCACATGTGACCTTCCCCCCTTGGGCTGTGCTTATATCTTTTTAAGAGTGCTTACCATGTTCTACCCTCAGAGCTGTGCAACTGTGTGCCATCGCCACCGTCACCATCCTCCCACACACTCTTACGAGATAATTGTGTTAAGGCCAGATCTGAATCCTCCTCCTCATACAATGCTGCATGTCAGGCTCAGAGCAGGTGCCCAGTTAATATTGGTTGAGTGATTTGGAAACTCTTGAAGCTTGCTGCCCTGGTGTCTCTGTGCACTGCTGTATATTACAGAATAAAAAGCATTCCTCTTGGTTTTTTTTTTTAATCTTGTAAATTGGGTCAGTGTATAGACTAGGCGTATCAGCTGCTTAGCGCTCACCAGCCTCCTCAGAAAGCACCTTCCAGTGAACTGATATGGAAGAGGGGGGAGTGGGGGAAGAGGGATTGGATGAGCTCCCCCCACCTAGCAGCAGCTGCTCAGCAGTGGGATGGTGGAGGCTCACACAGCAACAAGGCCAAATATACAGGTCAAAACCCAATTTATACAGGGGGAAAAAATGCATGGTGACCTTAATGGCAAGGAGGCTTATCATCTGAAAAATGACAGTTAGAGAGCTCAGATGCATTCAGTGGGGGAACACCTCTCCAGCCCACCTCTATTTTAAACTTCATTTGAATCTTCCTTTCACTGTCCTTTGAAATGAAGGCTGTTTTTTTTTTCCTCCTAAGCTGTCACTTAGTATACAAAAGTAATCAGTTTTACATCCTATGTTGCTAAATCTGGAGACAAAGCCATTTCTTCTGTCTGCTTCCCAGCAGTGGAGCTGAAGATATCAGAAAGGAGAACTGACTTGGGCAAGGTCACACAGCAAGGAGGGCCCCAGAGTGGAAATGAGGAGCTGCCCTTGCAACCTCTTCTCCTCACAAGTGTCCAAGGGTAGGGCTGCGCAGCTCTAGAAATGGGCTTTCTGAAGGATTAGATGGTGCAGGTAGTGAGATGTCCCCAGGAAGAATCTGAGACCTAGAAAATCCAATAGCAGCACTGCAGTAAATGTCAAGGGAAAAGAATTACCCATAGCTTAAGAGCACAGGCTCCGGAATCTGACAGGCAGGTAAACAGATAACCAAATGCGTGTTGCTAACTAGACTTCAGGCCACAGAGGGAGAAATAGTTTGTCGAATGAATGAATAAGAGCTGCAGTAATTCCACACTCTTCAGGTAGGGGGTGAGAGCATAGGCCCCAGACCCTGCCTTCCTGGGCTCAAATCTTGATTTCATCACAGATTAACCTAAGCCAGAAAACTGAAGCCTTAGTTTCCTCACCTAGAAAGTGGTAGCAACTTATTCACAGATATTTATTGAACATATATTAGCTAGTCACTGTTCTAGGTGCTTGGGATAGAGCAATGAACACAACAGACAGAAATTCCTGACCTTGTGGAGCTGACACTCTAGTGAGGGGAAGAGTTATAAGCAATAGGGTTGTGGGGAGGAGTTAATGAGAAAATGCATGAAAAGTTCTTGGCACCCAGCTGGTCCCTAATGAATGTTTCAGGTTCCCCTATGGCTTGGCAAAAGGGACAGAGTTGGATGTGTCAGAATGGGGACAAGGGTGCCTGCCCGACCTTCCCTTTAGCTGGAGCCTTATTCAGAATGGAACAGAGGCTGTCCTGACAGATGTCCAAGATCAGAGGAAGGTGGAGAAAGTGGCATTTGAGCTGGGCCTGAAACACAGGTGGGAGAAGAGTGAGCTGGAAAGGCCACAGGAGGCTAGCCCAAGGTCTTCGGACTTTAGTACAAAGTGTAAAAATGTTGATGGTATAGGAGCAAAAAGGACCACAGACTGGGAAAACTTTCGGGGAAGGCTAAGAGAAGGTCTTTATCTTCAGTTCTTTGGCACAGCAGGTGGGTGACAGAGGTTCACTTCTGTGATATGATGTGATGTGATGTCGGTTTACAATATGGGTGTGTGTGCGTACAAATAACCCAGAATTTCAGCACGTCTCTCTGATGGGGGAAATGGCAGTGTTAACCCTCTGCAAATTACATGAAACGCCTTATCATTATTCTGAGCTGGTGTTTTTCACAGAGGCTTGCTGTAAAAACACAGGCTACAGTGAAGCCAACAAAGTACACAGGCAGGAGAGATCCAGCCACCTGGAAGGTCAAGGTGATTCAGTAGCTTGAGTTCAAGTCCATCATCTCCCAACTCCTTTCTCTTTGGTTCCATGGCACCTGTTTCCCCAATGAAAGCCAGCAAGTGTCCTGACCAGGTGTCCCAGTCATTTTTCCAGTGGGGCAGAGATGCTTTCCAGATCTTTACCCCTCTGTGAAGGGTAGTAAAAGGAGAGTTCATTTGGGACCCCCACCCTTGGCTGGGGTTTATCGTTTCTTACTGTTACTACTGACAGGGCCCCCATATTTCTTTTTTCCTTCCCTTGGCATGATTGCTTGTTTTCTCTCTCATTTGCTTTCTGTGAAACTGTGCAGTAAAGAGTACGTGGGCTCTGGAAACCAGCTGCTTGTGTTCTGAAGGCTGCACCTGTTACATTCCAGCAGTGTTGTCTTGGGAAATACAGTTAATCTTGCCAAGCCTCAGCATCTTTGTCTATAAATCAGAGATGATAAAAATTACCTGCCCTCCTGGGTTGTTATGAGGATTCAGTGACTTCCTCCAGGTAAAGCTACTGGAATTGTATCTGGCTTATAGGAAGTGCTATCTAATAAATTAAGATCTTGCTCTAGTCACTTACCTTTTGGGGGGGTCCCTTGTCTCCTCATGTGTGCAGTATGATAATGCTTACCTTTCATGACTCCAGAAGTGAGGGACCAAAGAGATGAGAAGGCATTTCACTAACAGAAGTCACACAAGATGTAATGTACTGGCAGGGAGGACGTGTTTCAACAGTGTTTTGGCTGTAGCTTTAGTACAAATCATAGAAATGAAGGTGTGGATATGATTGGTGACCTTTATGTGGTGACTTAGGTGGCTGAGATTACCTGTGGTGGGCAGCACCAACCTGCATTTTCATTGATATTGGGGTGGAGGATGGGAGTGGGGGGCTCTCTCACACACACCTTTAATTTACCAGACAGCGAAGTATTTTACAGCTCCATGTTACCCTTAACTATTACAACTTAGCAATTACCTGTAGTTAGGGTTATATATGCTTATTAATAAGGTCACAACTAATTTTATTCAGTCAGTCTTTTTAAAGGAATCATAGATAATTGAATAATTTTAAAACTTTAAAAAATATAACATTATAGTAATTAATCTTATGTTGGACTTTGGGGATTTCCCCACAAAATAAAAAATAGCCACATAGCCCTGGCTGGTGTAGCTCAGTGGATTGAGGGTGGGTCTGCGAACCAAAGGGTCACTGGTTTGATTCCCAGTCAGGGCACATGCCTGGGTTGTGGGCCAGGTCCCCAGGAGAGGGCATGTGAGAAGTAACTGCACATTGATGTTTCTCTCTCTCTCTTTCTCCTTCCCTTCCACTCTCTCTAAAAATAAATAAAAAAATATTTTTAAAAATGGCCATGTAAAATATCCAAAATGTGGATAATGAGTCCATCCTGGTCACAATTTTCCCATCTATAACCTTGTTGGAGAGAAAGGACCATAGTATAACTCAAACATGGTAATGAATGCCAAAGTGAGTACACATGTATAAAGTAATATACACATATGAGTTATAATAACAGTAATACTAATTAAAATGGACATGTATTGACTATCTACTTTGGGCTAAGAGCTTTTACTTTAATTTATTTTTTACATTGTAAGTTTCTCACATTTTTTATTTAAACAAAGAACACCCACTATTGTAAACATTCAAAAGTAAGTGTCAGAAATATAGAAATCAAAAGCTGCATGTTTTAAAACATTTGGACATTGTGATGAAATCTAGAAATTTTTCACATATTTTAAAGAAAAGGAGGTAAAATTCCAGCACAGATTTCTCTGGATTTTTAAAAGTATACAAATGCCTTCACCTCTGGTGAACATACTATCACCCTAACTTCCCATATTTTACTCCTGAACTTTTAAAAATAATAATTTATTTATTTTTAGAGAGAGAGGAAGGAGAATGATAAGGAGAGAAACATCAATGTGTGGTTGCCTCTTGCAGGCCCCCAGCTGGGGACCTGGCCTGCAACCCAGGCATGGGCCCTGACTGGGAATCGAACAGACAACATTTTGGTCTGCAGGCCAGCACTCAGTCCACTGACCCACACCAGCCAGGGCGACACTCCTAAGACATTTTAAATTAAGAAATAATTGGTGAAAAAAGTCATGCATCTTTAGTGTGCTATTCCTTTTGAGTCAGGGACCTGGGATGAAATTTTAAAGAAAGCATTAAAAAATGAAAGTGGGAAGCTAAAGGAATATTTGGCAAGTCCCTCATTAACTAGAAATTCAATAAGCAAAAAAATTGCCTGAATAATCTCATGTATTTGAATTGGTTAATTTCCAGTTGATTTTCACCTATGCAAAAATAGGTAAAGTTCTTCATATATAAAATATGTATGCATATGTATAAGCACATGAAATGCATATATTTAAATGATCAGGTTTTAAAAAATTTTAAATCCTCACCTGAGGTCCTGTTCACTGTTTTTGAGAGAGAGGGAGGGAGGGAGGGAGAGAGAGAGAGAGAGAGACAGAGAGAGAGACATTGACGCTAGAGAGAAATATTATTCAGTTGCTTCTTGCTTGCAACCTGATCAGGAATAGAACCCACAACCTTTTTGTGTATGGGATGACACTCCAACCAATTGAGCTACCCAGTCAGGGTGACTAGGTATTTTATTTTAAGCTAATAAATTATATGGTTTTTATTTGGCACCCAACAATACCCATCTAGTTTTACTTGAGGCTTTTTTAGCCTTATTATTTGGTGCCATTTTCCTTGGGGGACTACTGGAGCTTCAAGTTTTCCCATTTTCTTCAAGTATTCACTAACTGAAGATAACAAAAACATTAATGATGGATGATAAATAACCCACAGTTGTTAGTCTTGGAAATGTTAAGGAAAGGACAGAAAAGGAGGAATATTTAGGACAACAACAACAAAAATATGTAGATGAGAGCTCAACATACCAAAAAGCAACTTTTAAAAAATCCTCATCTGAGGACATTTTTTTTCTCATTGCACGAGAGAGAAAGAGAGAGAGAGACATACACACACACATCCATTGGCTACCTTCTCCTACATGACCTGATCTGGATTGAACTCGCAACCCAGGCTCGTGCCCCAACCGGAATCAAACCTGTAACCTTTTGATCCACAGGATGATGCTCCAAGCAACTGAGCCACACTGTCCAGGGCCAAAAAGCAACTTTTAAATCAGCAAGAACATACCTCTATAATTCTATTACTTTGGGCATTAAGAAATGAGTCCTAATGCCTTTCTCTGTGTTCTTATCAACGTCCAACATGGTTTGAGGAGGACCTGAGGCACATGCTTGGATTGAAGGCCACAGCCCCCAGCAATCTCACATTGATGTTTCTCTCTCTCTCTTCCTCCCTGCCTTCCCTCTCTAAAAATAAATAAATAAAATCTTAAAAAAAAAAAGGAGGACCTGAAAACAATAGTTCTTTGTGTCAGTATGGCAGCGATTAGTGGCAAAGCTAAGCTTGATGCAGCCCGAAGTTTACAACAAACCCCAAGGGCTGTGATGAGGGTCCTGTGAAGTTCTGGGGTAGACACAGTGGGGTCCAGATGCAGCAATGGGCTAGGTGCTTTTAATAGTGAAAGCCAGCACTCATTGTCGTGTTACTCCATGCCAGATGCTGTTCCACAAACTTTATGTGAATTAGTTCTCATGACAGCTTTAGGGGATAAGAACTAGTACCATCATCCTGCCTGTGATGCAGGGATGACGCTGATGTACAAAACAGGGGGAATCACATGCTTTAGGCCATACAGCTGGCAAGTGGCGGATCTGGGATTGGAACTCAGGTAGAGTTTGATTATGGAAGGCATGCTTGTAATCACTATACTACACGCTTTCAGAGTCTTTTCAGGTTTATGTTTGGTGATATTGTGGTTTAATGACAGTTAATCCAACCTGAAAAGTACTCTCACTGGCCAAGTAATGAGAAGTAAAAAACAAAACAAAAACATACACAAAAACAAAGAATGACAATTAACTAAAATGAATTGGATCCATAAGAATCTTGAATCTATGAGCATACTAAAAAGAACAAATAGTCCTGGCTGGTGTAGCTCAGTGGATTGAGCACCGGACTGCAAACCAAAGGGTCGCTGGTTCCATTCCCAGTCAGGGCACATGCCTGGGTTGCAGGCCAGGTCCTGAGTTGGGGGCATGCAAGAGGCAACCACATATTGATGTTTCTCTCCCTCTTTTTCTCCCTCCCTTCCCCTCTCTAAAAATAAATAAATAAAATCTTTTTAAAAACAAGAGCAAATAAAATCACCGGCTCAGTAGAACTGGGCAGATATGCCTTGGACAACAACAACAGTGACAATCACAAACGTTTATTGAATTAAATGTTTCTTGAGTTTATTAGCCCATTTACTATGGGTCAAGTACTGTTCTAGGTAATTTATGCTAATCCTCACAGCTGTCACATGAGGTAGATACAATTATTACCGCCCCCACTTTACATGTGAGATATATGAGGCATAAGGAGGTTCCACCTTACATTCAGGGTCTTCAGGCTAGTAGACGGTAGCATGATAATTTACAACCCAGGTAGCCTGGCTCCAGAGTCCATTGCACTCTGCCCTCATTTGATACTACCTAAATTTATTCAGTTGTATTTTTTTGTGAGGCTAAAGCCTGGGTTGATAGGTATAATGATTAACATTTATTGAGTCTGACTTTGCGTCAAGCACTGTGACAAACTCATTACAAATAAATAATGCATTTAATCTATAGGGTTATTGAAGTCTTAGAATCAGGACTGTTTTTTTTTTAAATTCCCATTTGACAAGCAAAAACAGAATTAGAAAGGATTATATGAGTTACTACTCCAAAGCAAACACCAAGAACTGTGCCTGATGCATAACAAGTACCAAGAGTGGGGATCCAAGGTCATAAAACTAGTTTGGTTTGGAGTTGGCTTGTGAACTTTTTTACTCCTCCCCTCACCCAAGCCTATGACAACAATACCTTCTCATTGTATTTATGATTACAGTGCCTCTAGATCTGCTCCCTGAACTTCAGCCAAAGCAGTCTTTTTTAAATGTAAATCTCTTCAAATACCTTTAATGGCTTCCCTTTGGTTTTTGAATAAAGTTCTAGGAGGTCCACCAGTTATAACTAGTGGGGAGGAAGGAGTGGTAGGTGGAAGACTTCCGAGAGATAGGCAGATTGCAGATCTTGTAGGGCCGTGGAGGCCATGGTTGGGAGTTTGGATTCTGTTCTGTGATGAGAAGCCACCACGGAGGTTTGTGCCAGGCAGTGACATAGTTCCCATGGCTCTGTGGTTCCTGGGAGAACAACAGTGGTCTGTAGGGCCCAAGAGAGCTGGAAGCCCCAGTGAAGAAGCTGCTGCAGTATCCGGGTGGAAGAGGGTGCTGGCTTGGAGCAAGTGGTCAGCATCTGGATGTATTTAGAAGGTCAAACCAATGTTCTTGTTGAAGGACTATATTGCGGTGTGAGGGAAAGTGAGAAATCAAGGATTACTGCAAGCTTTTTGGGGCTTATCAGAGTGAAGCACTGCTGGTTCAAAGAATGGGAACTGTGGGTCAGGGGAGCGAAGCCAGTGAAAACTCAAGAGCTTTTTTTGCTGGCCATGATTGAAGTGCCTATAAGAGAAAGGAGCTGTGGGAATTCAGGGTAGGAGGAAGCCATTTGCAGGTGAGATCGGGGAGACTTTCTGAGGAAGGTGCCATCGGTTATGCTGGGTTTGAAGGAAGAGTTAGGAATGGGAATATGGATTTGATTTGGTGGGAGGAGGGGACTTAGAGAGAGATTAGGGCAGCGCTTCTCAAATTTCAGAATTTTTGCCTTTTACAGGCACCATTTTACTTAGTATTTTCCCTTCAAGCGACTCACTTTTGAAAAATTTGAGAACTTTAAAAAGAGCTTTATACTGCTGCTATAAATTGTTTTTCATTTTCTGTTTCTAAATGCACACTTGAAATAAGCATTTATTAAAGATTTTGTTGATTTAATAATAGCTAGCATTGGTTGAATACTTATTCTATGCTAAGAGCAATTCTAAGTGCTGCAAGTCAATAATTTCATTTTGCTTTGGCACTAATTGCTTATTAATCCTGTTCTGAGTGTTTTACGTGTACTAACTCATTTAATCCTCCTGACAAAGTTATTCTATAGGGTGTGGCAGACTCCGACCAGCAGAGTCTGCGTGTTGTGACTGAGGACGAGAACAAATGCACAGGCTACAGCAGTCCTGTGGAGAAAAAGGGATGGGATGGTACTCTCTTGACATGAGAGTCCTGCAGCTGCTTCTCTTGAGGAGAGAGTGCAGCGACCCTTGCCTGGACAGGCTTTTATTGTTTTTCTCAGGTCTTACCTCAAAGAAGGATTTATTATCTATTACGTAGAATATTGTTGTCTACATTTTAGGTACAATCAAAGACATGAAAATAATAAATGCAGAAGGGAAAGGTGGCAAGCTGATTACTTCCATCCTTGGGAAAATTCATACAGGTTTTGGAAATTACCTTGAAGACAGGCAATAAGCATTGACTGTTTCAGACCAGGGTGAGGGATTTTTAGCAAGAGCAAGCCATAACAGTCTGGATGCATTTTCTAGGCCTGGTTCCCATGGGAAAACCGGTTTGAGGGTCTGGCTCCTGCCCACCACCTCACTTCTGTAGGTTTTCTGTACAAAGCTGAGTCACATTTCCCAGACTGAGACCAAATGGTTCCCTACAATAGGGGTGTTGTCTTTTCTGTCTTACAGATAGGGAGGCCATAGCCCAGAGGGGTTAGGCAACTTGCCCAGCTTTGCAGAAACAGTGAATAGCAGAGCTGGACTTTGAGCTGCGCATCCCTATTCTGAACCATTTACCCACTGGTGCTCACCCTTAGTTGCATATGAGAATCACCTGGGAAGTTTTTTTTTTTTTATACTTATGTCAAGGCCCCACTCAGTAGAATTAAATTTGAATGTCTGGGGTGGGGCTTCAGCATCTGTGTCTTTGCAAAGCTTCTGGGCAGTTCTCATATACTCTCACAGAACCAGGGGTGAGAACATCTGCCTTATGCAATAAGGCCTCCACCGCCTGTAATCACCCCTTTGCTAACGACTGTGGGTAACGTGAGCATAGGGCATTTGAGGCAGAGAGAAGTGCTCAGGGAAAGGCATGAGGATGTTCATTAGTGACTCAAAGAAATGCTTGTGGCCCCTTTTAAATTCACAGAGGTCCACAGTTCATGTATCCAGCAGGGAAGCAGTGGTCACACTGGGAGTGCATCCTGTAGAAGGTCAGGGAGCCGCCTGACAGGAGGGGGGCTCACCTGGCTCCCAATGAACATACCATCTGATGTTTTTTCTCCAAATTTAATTTGCTGGCAGATTATTAACTTCCAGTTGCTGAAGTGTGTTGGGGCCTGAAAGGGGAAAGGAAGCCTAGCAACCAATTGCATGGCTTAGCAACCAATTTCCACAGTTAGTTACAGCAGATGTGGGAGTCTGTCTGCAAAACTGCTCCTGCTAGAGCAGGGAAGACAAGTCTCAAAGTAGCCACTCAGCCAGTTGCGGGCACCAAGTAAGGGGAAAGCCCCTACCATTCACTCACTCGTCATTTACTTATTTCTATACCTTAGCCTCCCCAGCTGTAAAATAGGGATAGTTTGAATAAATCAAATGAAAACGACCTGCACTTTTTCAGCAAATACAGCCTTGCATGAAGAGGGTTTTTTTTTTTTTATAGTGCGCTTACCATATGTATGTGTTTCCTGTTACTGCTGAACCAATTACCACGAACTCATGATGGGGCTCACTAGCTAAAATGAAGGTGTCAGCAAGAGGGCATTCCTTTATGGAGGCTTTCAGGGAGAGTATGTTCCCTGCTTTTTCCAGCTCCTAGAGGCTGCCAGCATTTTTTCATCTCCTGGCTATCTTCTGTCTTCAACACCAGCAATGGCTGGTCAAGTCTTCTTTAAAATATATATGTTTTTTATTTTTAGAGAGGGGAAGGGAGGGAAACAGAGAGAGAGAGAGAGAGAGAGAGAGAGAGAGAGAGAGAGGCATCAATGTGTGGTTGCTTCTCCAGCACCCCCCTACTGGAGACCTGGCCTGCAACCCAGGCATGTGCCCTGACTGGGAATCAAACTGGCTACCCTGTGGTTTGCAGGCTGGTGCTCAATCCACTGAGCCACTCCAGCCAGGGCTGGTTAAGTCTTTTTCACATCACTCCACTCTGAAACCAAAACTTCTGCCTTCCTTATCCACATTTAAGCAACTTTATCATGACACTTAGTCCAATGGATAATCCAGCATAATCTCCCTGTTTTAAAGTCATTGATTAGCAACCTTAATTCCACCCACTGCATTCATTTCCCTTTGTGGTATAACCTTTATTTGGCCTACCACATCATGTGTCAAGCGCAATTCTAAGTGTTTTACAGGTACTGACCTCATATAATCCTCACAATAACCCCTCTGAAGTCAAGAATATTACTAGTTCCATTTTATAGATGAGGAAACTGAAGCATGCAGAGGTTAAGTGGGTCATCCAGGGTCCCACAGCTAAGAAGTGGTGCAGTTAGAATTTCAGTCCAAGCAATCCATATCCAGAGTATATTTGCTTACCCACCCAGCTGTGCTGCAGATGTCCCAACCAGGTTAGGATGGAGTCTCATTTAACCATATACACTGAGTACCTAGTACAGTGCCAGGGTCACATGTCTATCACAGTGAATCCAGTATGTAGACATTTATTTAAAGAACAGGTGTGGCCCAAACTGATATAGCTCAGTGGATTGAGCATGGGCTGCAAACCAAAGGGTTGCCAATTCAATTCCCAGTCAGGACACATGCCTCGGTTGTGAGCCAAGTCCTCAGCAGGGGGTGCAGGAGAGGTAACCACACGTTGGTATTTCTCTCTCTCTCTCTCCCTCTCTTCCCCTCTGTCTAAAAATAAAGTAAATAAAATCTTTAAAAGAAAAGAACAGGTATGTGCACTTCATTAGAGGCACAATGATGAAAAGAATCATTGATGAATTAGAAGTAAAATTCCTGAGGCAGGGAGAGGGACTAAGAGAAAGACTTTTTTTTTTAGGTATTTTACAAATGCAAGGTAGTTATCAGAGTTATACCTAACTATATGCTTCTCCCACCATTTACCTTTAGCACCTAAAGGCCAAAAACCCTTATTATTTTATCCATTAGGTATTACATTCGGTCGCTAATAACAAAATCAAGATACAACAGTGCCTCAAATAAGGCAGGCGTTTACTTTTTTAATCATCTGAAAAAGATCTGGAAGTAGGCTTTTTAGGGCTGGGATGGTAGCTGCATCCTCCTTAGCATGTGGTCTTCATCCTCAAGGTCACAGGATGGCTGCTGAAACTCCAGCTGTCACATCCATATTACAAACAGTGGGAAGGGCAAATGTCACTACTATCACTTTAAGTAGCTGTCCTGGAAGTTCCACCTAAGAGCTTCCAAGAACTTCTTATTGGGCACTTAGCAAAGAAGGCTAAGGAACATTCATACTAAGAAAACAGGACCATGGGTTGTTGGTAGGTAACTAATACTCTCTCTACCACAGCTGTTAGCACTGAGAAACAAGCCTTTTACCATAATCCGTGGCTTTGCATCCTCAGCCTGTGTTCCTCCTGGGAACCTTGAGAAGGAAGTTTCTATCCCCTCTTTTTTTTTGGAGAATGTAGCAAGGTTTAGGGTGGTGGAGGTCAACCAGTAATGCTTATAGGGATTTAGTTGGTCAGTAACATAAGATATTGCAGACTGAATGCATTTGAAAGTAGAGGACAGCGGAGCCAACTGGAGAGCACATGCCGCTTTGAAAGGAGGCAGCCCGTGTTCAGCTCCACTGGATTTTGGCCACTTGGAAGAGTGGACCTATTCTGCCAGATCTTCTGATTTTATTCAATGGAATTTGGAAGTCCAGGTTTTCCTGGGCAATAGTCTTCCTTTTAAATTCTGGATCAACTTCTTTAAAAAATACTGTGTACAACCTAAACATAGAATCCAGCCCCAGCACACTAGTTCAACCCCTGGTGTAATGGAAAGAGCACCGAATTTGGACAAAGGAATTCTAGCCCACATGCGTTGTACGACCCTGTGAGTGTCTTCCTGTCTCTGTGGTATCGGTGAAAGTAAGGTTCTGCGCTATCTAAAGGGAAGGAATTTCCTGAGACGAGTATGGGGGGATGGAGCTTTGTGGTAGGGTTTATTTATGATGTACAATTAAGGGTGTTCCCCTCCTGACTTCCCAATGTCCCATCTCTGTCCGTCTAATTGTGGAAAAAGTCCAATCTTGTCTTCATTAGGGCCAGGATGAAGGCCACTGCCCAGAGTTTCTGCTCTACATTAAGGGACGGTCCAGTCTAGCATCTGGCTAGCTTAGTGTGTGCTTCCAGCTGTAGTCATTGTGCTTTGGTATTCGGGCTCCCTCCTGGGGACCACGAACCATGTGGCTGCTAAGGCCATGTGGCCATGGAGAGAACAGGTGCGTGAACTGTGCAAGTGTGCGTCACAAGTAAGAGAGAGCTTCTTTGTTCCCTTGGGGTTACAACCAGGATCTTGGATTTGGGACAGACCAGGTGCTTTCTCAAAATGCCCAATCAACTTCCCAAGTTTCCTCAGGCTTTGGATATGGTCCATCCTCCAGTTAGACTGACAGACCTCTAGGGTCCAAAACCTCCCCCTGCGCCCCACAACAATCCGGTACCGGAAGGGGAAGGGAAGGAGTGTTAATCCCCTTAGTGGAGCACAATGCTGTGGTCCTCTGAAGTGTGAACCTGTAGCTTCCTGGCTAGCAAGCAGGCTTATGTTCCCCATTTTATTAAGCTCAGTGTCTAGTTCCCTTTGCTCCCCTTTTGTAGCTAAAAACCCACAGTAACATCTGGACTTCAAATTCCCAATCTTTAATCTGAAGGTGTTTGACTAGAAAATTTCTATGGAGTCTTTGATCTCTGAAGCTCTATATATTTTTTTTCTCATATGTAATAGCCACATGGAAGATTACTTTCTTTAAAACTGTTGAGATATCTATTTTAAATTTTACTTTTTTAAGAAACACAACCTGTCATATATTGATTTCTTACCTCTGAAATTGTCATCTGGGAAAAATACCTGCTTCCTTATTTACCATTTATCCTCAAAACTTCCTTACATAGAACCTACTTGCTTCATCCAGTTCACTTAGAATTTTGAAGGCCACTGCAAGTCCTGTTGAATTTAAATTTTTTAATGTGCGACACCCATTAAAATGATTGGTATTATTTGTCCAGCTTGATTATGTTTGAAACTTTTCAGCAAAGCTTGAAGGAGGATGGCAGGAGGGGCTTATAATGAGTCAAATCTAGGAGAAATTCCTCTGGGGATAGTGCCGGAAGCAAAGAGGTGATGGCAGAAGAAATAGAAAGTTAATCATAAAAAACTGCTCCATTTTGAGCAAATACAGGTACTTTATATGAATCATATAATTTGATCTATGCACAGACCAATTAGAGGTATTATATTTACTGTTTTAAAGTGAGGAGTGAGGGCTGCTCAACTTTTTCAGTAAAGGACCAGATAATAAAGAATTTAGACTTTGTGGGCCATATTAGGTCCCTGATACATCTTTTTCTTTTTTTTTTAATGTTTTATTTGTTTATTTTGGAGAGAGGGGAAGGGAGAGAGAAAGAGAGGGAGACAAACATCAATGTGTGGTTGCCTCTGGTGCACCAGCCAGGGCTCTTTTCTCTTTTGAACAATGCTTTAGAATTGTACAAAATTCACAAACACTGGTCATGGGCAGGATTAGGCCCACACCTGCTAGTACCTGGAATTAAAGGTTAAGAGCATTTACACTGGATACGGCAGGGTTAAAATCCAGGCTCCATCTTTCACTAACTGCATGCAACTGAACAAGTCACTTAGCCTCTCCCTGCCTCAGTTTCTTCACCTGTAAAAATGGGATAATTATAGAACTTACCTCACTGGGTTTCTGTAAGGATTCACTGAGTTATTTGTAAATGCTTAGAGCAGTGCTGAAGAAACAAGAAAGCCTAAAATCTGATTTAGGAGTGGGAGAGGCATGGTTGGGGAGTGAGGCCTCTCTGATGTGCTTCTGATTATACCCTATGTGTAGATACTCCTCATATATCTGTGACTGGTAGGCCAGATTCTTCAGGGCTCTGCCATCTGTATTAAATGCCTCAGATGACATACCAAGCACACAGCATCTCTGGCCCATCCAGCCCAGGCCCATGTACACTGGGCCAGAAACTTGGTGCTACTCTGCCTCTATGGAGGCTGTTTGGGGAGCTATTCTGGAGCAAGTCTCCCCGCTTCCCTAAGAACATGTACTAGCATTGCAGCAGCTTGCCATGGGCCTAGCCCCCTTGTCAGCCCCTAAAACAGGGATGTCAAACTCATTTTAACCTGGGGCCACATCAGCCTCATAGTTGCCTTCAAAGGGCTGAAATAATTTTAGGACTATATAAATGTAACTACTCCTTAACTGTTAAGAAGTTGAAATTACGCCCTTAGAAGGCAACTGTGAAGGTGATATGGCCCCCAGGGAAAATGAGTGTGACACCCCTGCCCTAAAAGAATCACTCTCAGCATTGCTGGACAGAGTTGACGCCTCCGTCATTATTTTCTTGAAAGGCCTTAGGCCAATTTTATTAATTTGCTTTTGTTGTATATCCTCTCTTTATTTTGTTTTTTACTCTCTGGTCCTTGGTTTCCAGGACACCACACCCTTGGTGTTACTCCTACCTCACTGACTCTTCCTTCTGAGACTCCTTTGCAATTTTATCTTCACTTCCTCAGCCTTTAAATGAGGCAGGAAAATACAGAACAAACTGACAGTAACCAGAGGGGAGGGGACAGGGAATAAGGAGGGAAAGGGTCATCTAGGAACACATATAAAGGACACAGGGACAAAGCCAAAGGGGATAGGATCAAGGGTGGGAGGTGGGGATGGGTGGGGTGGGGGGAAAATGGAGGCAACTATACTTGAACAACAATAATTTTTTTTAAACATGTTAGAAGTCCCCAGGGCCCAGTCCTTGGACTTCCTCTTTCCTCCATGCATACTCCCTTCTCCAGTGACTTCATCCAACCTCCTGGCTTTAAGTAACATTTACACATTAATGACGCCCAAATTTATATCTCCGGCCTGGCCTCCCTCAGCACATATGTCTAACTGCCTACTTAACATTTCCACTTGTGTATGTAATAGGCATTTCAAGCTTAATGTCTCAAACTGAGCTCTTGATATACAACCCCACATCTGTTTCTCCTGCGCTCTTCCCTATGTCAGTTACCATATTTTGCTGTGTATAATGCGCTCCTTTCAGGAAAAAAACCTTTTAATTTAATTCAATTATTTATTTATTTATACTTAGAAATAAAACCGATGGTTGTATTCCAGGGTATTATTTTGCATACGGATATCATTATTGCTTTCTAGAGTCACACTTTTAACACATAAGCATAAAATAAAAAAATTAAAAACATTTATATAGATATAGAATTAGTACTACCTATATATAATGCTCATCCTTATTTTTCCCTCAAAAATTTGGGCAAAAAAGTACACATTATACATGGCAAAATACAGTACAAGTAATAGTAACTTTCACAGGCTTCCTTCTAGTTGGTCAGACCAAAATATTTAATGACTCATTCACCCTCACACCTCACATCCAGTTCTTCCGGAAATTCTGTTGGTCCTACTTTCGAAATTTATGTAGAATCAATTACTTCTCACTATTTCCTCGCTACCATCCTAGTCTGAACCACCATCATCTCTTATTAAGAATACTCTTCTTACTGCTCTCTGACCTTTAACCCCTTTAAGTCAGTTCACTACACAGCAGGCAAAGTGAGCTTGGTAAAACCTCGTTCCCATCACATCACACCTTACTCCTCTGCTCAAAAGCCTTCAGCTACCTCCCATGTTGCTCTGAGTCACCGCCTAATCCTCACAATAATCCCTCAGATCCTGCATGGCTGGGCCCGCCTTGCCTCTGTGACCTCACCTGCCACCAAAGTGTCCAGTGCTCACTTCACTCCTGTCAAACTGCCCTCCCCTCTCTTCTTCACAGCCACCAGGCATGCTCCAGCAGTAAGGCCTTGCTTGATATTCCTTTCACCCAAAACACTTTGGCCTGAAATGTCTGCATCACTTTCTTACCTGATGAAGGTCTACTTCACATATCTTTTTCTCAGTGAGACTTTCCCTGACCATCCTTTTAAAAACTATACACTTGCTACGCCATCCTCCTCTTTGCTTTTTTCCCCAATAGGAATTATAATTATAACTGTAACAGTCTGATGTACCATACATTTTTTTAAAAAGATTTTATTTATTTATTTTTAGAGAGGGGAAGGGAAGGAGAAAGAGAGGGAGAAAAAAACATCAGTGTGTGGTTGCCTCTCACGTGCTCCCAACTGGGGACCTGGCCTGCAACCCAGGCATGTGCTCTGACTGGGAATCAAACCAGCAACCCTTTGGTTCGTAGACCAGCACTCAATCCACTGTGCTACACCAGCCAGGGTTGATATACCATACATTTTGTTTACTTGTTTCTTTGGCATGGGTCTCTTCCTGCTGGAATATAAGCTCCATGAAAGCAAGGATTTTCAGTGTTTTGTTTTGTTTTGTTTTCAGCAAAATACCCTCAATTCTAGGGATAGGATGTCCCTGGCTTATAGAGACCACCCAATAAATATGGTTTGAATAAATAACTGAAAAGAGCCCTGGCTGGCATAGCTCAGTGGATTGAGTGCCAGCCCGCACATGCCTGGGTTGTGGGCTAGGTCCCCAGTAGTGGGCCAGCAAGGGGCAACCACACCTTGATATTTCCCTGTCCCTCTTTCTCTGTCTCTTCCCCTCTCTCTAAAAAATAATAAAATAAAATCTTTAAAACCATAAGTGAAAAGACCTCCTCTCTCCCATTGCTTCCTTATATTGCTTTTCCTCTCTCCAAGAATATAAAGTAGGCAGAACCATCGTGATAGGATCCAGAAGCACGTTCACAGAGGAATCTCACCCCCCAAGGAGAGAAAGAGTGGTGGAAAATAAGCATACATTTTGTTTACTTGTTTCTTTGGTCTTACACCTGCCTGTACTTCACTTGTCTGGCTGCCACTGTTTCTTCAGGCTCTTTCAACCTAGACTTTGGCCTTTGGGGCCCTGGGATATTTTCAGTGCTCCTAATACAACTGGCCTCAGAGCCTAGGCCCTCTTCTCCTCCTAGTCATTTTGCGTATTAGACCTGGAACACCTTGCTCTGTGACATGCTGAGATTCCTCATGGGAGTGAAATGGTAGGCACGCCTGGCTGCTGGTAGAGACTAAAGGCTGTGATGGGCCACTAGGGGTGTGTGTGTGCTGTATGTGTGAGACTATATAGTCTGCATCATATCTGTACCCATTGTGTGTGGGTGTTGGTCAACATGGTCTGTAGTAGTGCTGGCAGGGGCCTTCACCATCCTTGGAGGTCCTTGCTGCAGTCCCTTCACCCCTGGCCCTCCCTCAACCACAGCTAATCAGTCACCGGAGCTGATGTATGCCAGGCATTCTGCTGAATGCTTTCCGTGTATTTACTTGTTTACTTGCACACAGCAACTTTTTGATAAAGGTACTGTGATCATTCCTGTTTTCCAGATGAGGAAACTGAGATCCGGGGAGAAATAAATCAGCTCAAGTGTCTATCTGGCTGTCAGCTGATGTTGGTTTAGGATAGCATAATTCAAACTCTTCTGACTGGGAGCCACATTAAAAATATATGCATTCTCTATCACAACTAACATACACAATTGAAAAACTTTTTTTGGAGTAATGCCCTTACTGTTTGCTTTGTAGTCAAATATTTTTGCTTCAGTTAAAAAGAAAAAGCTGGTTCTGGCTGCTGTGGGTCTGTGCATGAATGATGGCCTGCAAACCAAAAGGTCACAGGTTCGATTCCCAGTCAAGGCACATGCCTGGGTTACAGGCCAGGTCCCAGTAGGGGGTGCATGAGAGGCAATGACACATTGATGTTTTTCTCCTCTTTTTCCCTCCTTTCCCTTCTGTCTAAATAAAATCTTTTTTAAAAAGCTGGTCAGAACACACCTAATTGATTTTACCACCCAAGTGGGTCCACTTCACCATTCATTAAAGGCTTGCAAATCACCCTTTGAAAATTACTGCTTTAAGATAGGTGCCCATTTTCAAGGCCATTTCCATTTCTCAAAGACTTCTAAAATGTCTTCAGCCCAGACATTTTATGCCTGGCATGTGAGCAATGAAGAGAGTCATTGGAGTGGGGGTGGGGGATTGAGGTACCAACAGCATGTTTCAGAGTGCCTGGTGAAAGTTTGACCCTGTGTGGCTTGCTCTACCCCTCTTGGAATTTGCTCTGCCCTTCTCTGAACTCAACCTCAGTCATGTTCTCTCCTTCCTCTGAACATCAATTCACTCAACAAATATTTTTGCAGTTCCTCAACACTAGGTACCCTGGCAGAGGCTATGGAAAAGCGAGATGTGGGGGAGACAAGTTCAGAATCAGCAAAATGTCGTGGGCATGCGTAGAAAGGGCGATTGCTTTCATCTTGGGTTGGAGCTTCGTAAAAGAGATGTTTTCGAGCCTGACCTGAATGGATGGCTAGGGCTTAGGCAAGCAGAAGGAGGGAGAAAATCCTCAGAGGCTATTAAAACAAAACAAAATGAAACAAAAACTTGTGAGCTGAAAAATGTGAATATGTGCAGAGGTATCCAACCTGTGGCCCAGGATGGCTATGAATGCAGCCCAACACAAAATCATACATTACTGAAAACATTATGAGATTTTTTTTCGTCATTACGTGTTGCAATGTATTTAATGTATGACCCAAGCAACTCTTCTTTTAATGTGACCCAGAGATACAAAAGGTTGGACACCTCTGAGAGGGACTGAAGAGGATTTAGGGCCAGGTGGGGAGAATTGTTAATACTTTGCTAAACAGTGTGAGCTTTAGCCTGGAGCCAACGGGAGTCCTTAAAAGTGTTTCATCAGAGGAGGATCAGCCTTTAGGGTTCGAAGTCTGGCAGTAGTGTGAGAATGGATTGAAGGGCAACTGAAGTGGAGGTAGGTGGGCGATTATGGGGCTGATGTGATAGTTTGGAAAAGACATAAATGAGGGCTGGACCTGGAGCAATGGTCATGGATTTAGAAAGGAAGGGACATGCGGAACAAATGTCATAAGGATAGAGGCAACAGGACTTGACAACCAATAATAGATATTGTAGCAGTGAAGTCTTCTCTCCTCCTGCCCAGTTTGACCCTCAACCCTGGCCTTCTAGAGCAGCCTGATGAACTCCGTGAATCCACCCATACCAGGAAGGGGAAGCATGGGTGTGGGGAGCCCCTGCTTTGCCAAAGGTGAGGAAGGGGAGACTGGTCATCATTGGCTGGCCAGGAGGCCAGGCTGGGCTCCTGCTGTTGCCATAGCATTTCAGAAGATCATAGCACTTCACGGCAGGAAAGGGGCCTGAGGATCTTGCTGTGAGGGAGGATGTCCTACTGTGAGGAGGGGTGGGATAAGGATGGAGGAGTCCAGCAAGGGAGGACTCCTTAGGAAAGGCCTTAGCTTTGATCTCTTAAGCTCAGCTCTGTCCCCTTCCTCCCCTTCTCCCTCCCCACTCCCCTTCCTCTGCCACTTCCTCCCCCTTTCCCCTTCCTTCTCAGCCACTACTGCCCCTCCCTTCTTCTTTCCCCTTCATTTTATTCTCTTCTTTCTGCCCTTCTCTTCTCTCATTTTATCTCTTCTCTTCTTCCTCCTTTCCCTTTCTATTCATTCTCCTCTTGATTTTTCCTCTCCTCTTCTTTTCACTTCTCTTCATGACCCTTCTCAGCACATTCACCAAAACAAACGAACAAACAAATAAATAACCACAAACAAAAACAAGTTTTCCTTGGAGTTCAGGAGTCAGTATTTACAACATTGGCAACCTGAGAGACGGCTCAAGTACTCAAGCCATCCCAACTTGGTGGGGCAAGTCCCCTAGAAAGGGTGTCACCTTGCATTGAAAAGGTTCCTGGCTGGCTGTCTTTGTAATGCTTTTCCTCGCTAAGCACTCCTCTGACTGGAAGAGTCTCCTCCTATCTTTTCACCACCTCTCTTGAGGATGGCTTGGGAGGTACGTTGAACAGAGGATTTAGCAGTTTACATAATGCAGTGAAGGTCTGTGAAAGCTGGGGTTGGAGGCCATTGTTCTCTATTCTTTTTTTTTAATTTCTGTTTATTTATTTATTTTTAGAGAGGGGAAGGGAGGGAGAAAGAGAGGGAGAGAAATATCAATGTATGGTTGCCCCTTGCATGCCCCCTACTGGGGACCTGGCCCACAACCCAGGCATGTGCCCTCACTGGGAATCGAATGAGCGACCCTTTGGTTCACAGGCTGATACTCAACCCACTGAGTCACACCAGCCAGGGTCATAGCTCTGCTTTCTTCACTTCTTTGCTCTTTCCATTGGCTTCTCACTTCTACCAGTGTGGCCCATGGACCAGCAGCATCCACTTCCCTTGGAAGTCTGCTAGAAATGCAGTGTCTCAATCCCCACCCCAGACCTACTGATTCAGAATCTTTATTTTAACAAGAACGTCTGTGAACGTTAAAATTTGAAAAGCACCAATCTGCATAGACTACCTCCCTCTACAAACACAATCATTCCCAGAGAAACGCAGTTTGGGTTTGCTTGAAACTGTGCAGGGCTAAAGAAGCTGAAGGTCAGAGCACCTTGGAGGACAGGAGTCACAACTTAGATGTCTGCAGAGGTTAGCCAGGGTGTCTGGCTCTAAAGGAGGCAGCTGCCACTCAGCTCCAGCTGATGGTTGCAGTGTAGGAATACCAGCCTTTACATATCGAACCTTCTTTATTCATTCATCTATCAATGGGCACTTAGCTTGCTTCCCTATCTTGGCTATTTTAAATAATGCTGCCATACACATAGGGGTGCATATGTCATTTCAAATCACTGTTTTCAGATTCTTGGGATAAATACTCAGAAGTAGAATTGCTGGGTTGTATTGCTACAACATGGATGGACCTAGAGGGTACTCTGCTAAGTGGAGTTCGACAAAGAAAGACGAATACCATACGATTTCACTTATATGTGGAATGTAAAAAAACTACACAAATGAAGAAATAAAAGAAAAAAAGATTCATAGACACAGAAAAGAAACGGATGGTGGGGAGGATGGATGAAAAAGGTGAAAGAGAAGAAGAGGTAGAAACTCCGGTTGTATAATAAATAAGCCACACAGGTGTCATGTACACCCCAGGGAGTATAGTGAACTATATGGCAATAGCTTTGCATGGTGACTGATGGTTCCTAGACTTGGTATGGTGATCACATTGTAAGGTCTATTATATATATATATATATATATATATATATATATATATATATATATATATATATATTTGAACATCCAACAACCTGAAAACACGGTGGTGGGCTACAGGCCAGACTTTCCATTTACAGCCTCTGATGTAGTCTGGGTTGGTTTGTTTGTTTCTAGCAGCAGGAACTCTTTGATCAAACGGAACGTTACCTGGAAACTTAATGTATTAAACAGATGAAAGGAGAACCACTCTGGTTGAAGTGGAGCTCAGAGCTCCTCCCACTCGGCCTGTCCCACATCCCCCAGGACTAGGAGTGGCCTCTGAAGGACCCTTGCTACACTATAAACACACGGGTCAAAGAGCATTGAGAGACTCGAACACGTTTGACAGAGGGAGAGAAAGAATGCTTTATCTAAAGTCAAGAGGAACTTAGCAGAGTCACCCGACTTCCAGTCCAGGGCTCTCCTCATCTGGCTCACTGACTCGTCTGCATGGTTCTCTAGTGCAGCCCTTCATCAATGGAGGATTTGTTCTACCGTGTCACTGGCAGGTGATTTTCCAGACTCTGCTTGGATGCCTTCAGTGATGGGAAGCTCGCCACTTCATAAGGTTGGACATTAACATGTGAGTTTGGCTTGCCAGAGAATCTTTGAACAGATACATATTGTTCATGAGCTTCTCAGGCTCTGAATCCACCCGAGGGGTGGCACCTCTGCCTAGATGGGGGTTAAATCTGCTCATGTAATTGAAATTCCTCATGCAAATAGTTCGGCTCCTGCCTTTGTACTGAAAAATAAATGGTGGATGGGAAAGTAAATTCGTTAGATAGATAGGAAGTTGTTGGAGGCTGAGGGCATGGCATGGGAAAAAGAAATGAGGGAGGAAAAGAGGAAAGGTAAGCACACTAGGAAAAGCAGGGCGGGGGGGGGGCGGGAGGAAATGAAGTCATTTCTTTGGGGTGTCCATCCCACAGCCTGCAGGCTGTGTGTGGCCCAGGATGACTGTGAGTGCGCCCAACACAAAATCATAAATTTATTTAAAACCTTTTTTTTTGGCTCCTCAGTTTTTGTTAGTGTTTGTGTATTTAATGTGTGGCCCAAGAGAATTTTTCTTCTTCCACTGTGGCCCAGAGATGCCCAAAGGTTGGATACTCCTTAGAGAGTGGTAGAGAGACCATGGAAAGCTTACAGGAGGAAAGTAGTTAGTGGGTCCCTGCCATAGAGGAGAAAGCAGGCCTTTCATCTGGCTTGTCCTTATGATCAAGCTGAAGTGGCCTTAGGGGGAGGCTGTTTGGGCAGGTCCCCAGTGTGGTGCTTTCCATAGCAGCCCATTGGATAGCATCTAAGTCTGTCTCCATGCCTGCCTGCTGAGGAGTGAAGAAAGACAAGTGTGGTCACTTCCTCTCTGCTCTTCCCTGAGCTCCCTTCAGGTACTTCTGGGGCCCACTGGGTTCCTCCTCTGGCCCCAGTCTGCCAAGTCAAGGAGCTGTTGGGGAAACTTAGGGACGACAAATTGCATTTCTAGGTGAATGACTGTCCCAGCTGATGTTTCCACAGAGTAAAGGAAGCCCACACATGCCCAGAAAACTTTCTTCCTCATATCAGAAACCCTGGCTGACCTTAACATCTCTGACTATTATACTTCCAAATACACATGAAGATGTTTTTTGTTCTTATTGGGACCAAACACTATTATCTCAAGGACTCCAACATAGTGACAGGAGTTTGTTTAGATCTCGGCTTCTCATATTTTAACGTGCATGTGAATCAGTGAGGATTTTATGAGGATGTTGATGCTGAGTCAGTAGGTTTGGGATGGACTTGGGATTCTTCCTTGCTTTTTTTAAACATTTTATTTATTTATTTTTAGAGAGGGGGTAGAGAGGGAGAGAGAGAGAAACCTCAATGTGTGCTTGCCTCTCAAGCGCCACCTACTGGGGAGCTGGCCTGCAACCCAGACATGTGCCCTGACTGGGAATCGAACCAGTGACCTTTTGGTTTGTAGGCCCACACTCAATCCACTGAGCTACACAAGCCAGGACGGGATTCTTTCTTTCTAGTAAGCTCCCAGGTGATGCTGATGCTGCTGATCTGAGGCCCAGACTTTGAGTAGGGTCTAGATTTCCTTGATAATCAGTCTAGCTGGATTTTTATTCTCAGAGTCCAGGATTATATTTAGATAGTACTGGGTACCTACCTATACACACTTTTCCTAACATCTTGCTTTACATTGTTTTGTGTTAGCTGATTTGGGATGACATCCCTCATGTTTCTCATTTCCTCCTCCCTGCCTTCAGAACTCTAGGCTCCGTGGAAGCACATGCCATCTGCCTCTGCCACCCACTATGTCTTCTTTTTACTTTCATTTCCTGACTTTCTGGCCCTTCCTGCTTCTCTGGCATCATCTCCCATCGCTATATTATTCTTCACTACATCCTGCCATGTTGGACTGCTTCTGCTTTTTGCACACATCAGTGTCATTGCCATCGCCGTATCTGGACCTTTGCTTTTGCTGTTTCTTCCTAATTTGGTCTTCCTCCAGATCTTTTTGTGGCTGGTTTCTTCTCATTACCCTGATATCAATTCATATGTCACCTCCCAGAGAAGCCTTCCTTGGCCACTTAGGTAAAACAGTGTCCTCCTTCCTCGGTTACCTTCTATGATATCACAACCTATTTATTATTTTTCTTAATAACTCTTCAGTACCTAAGATTACTTTATTTATTGGTTTGGGGGTTCAATGCCCAAATCTCTCCATTGCAATATGCTGCCTTAAGATAGAGACCTAGCCTAACTTGTGTACTACTGTATCTTTAGTAGCTAGAATAGAACTTGGCACATAGTAGGTACTTTATCCATGATTCTTGGTGGATGCATTTTCTTTCTGGACATTCTTTCTCACTCATTGAAGACTTCAGCGGCTGGTTGATCACTTGTCTTCATCTTTCTTACTGCCTCTCTAACCTCACCTTCTCTGTGGATGGCCTGCGTGTGCAGCCCCGGCCCCACTTTCAGTCTGTTTACCACATTGTGACCTCAGTGGTCTTTTACAAATGTAAATGCAGCTCTCCTTTTTCTCTAGGTTTCAGCCTCATTTTGCTTCCAATTCCTGGGACACTGCAAGCCCATGTTCAATCCTGACTTTTGGACTTGGTCTTTTCTGTACCTGGAATGCTTTCTCCTACCTCCTTCCATAGCTGGCTTCTTTTAAGCCTGTAGGCCTCACATTAAATGTCATCTCCTTGGAGAAGCCTTGTTTATCTAAATTCTCTCTTTCCTCCCACAGAGTTACTCTTTGTCCTTTCACTTTCCTTCCTTCATAACACTTGTCACCATCTGTATTAGCATATTTATTTCCTTCATTTACTTATTTATTGAATAGGAATCAGGAAATAAATGGTTTCTGTCTTGTTCATTGCTGTATCATCAGTGCCTAACACATTGGGTCTTGTACACAGGCACATGTTTATTGAGTTTATAAATTAATGAATAAGAATAGGTAGTGATATATGTACTGACTATCATTTTTGTCAGAACAACACAAGTTACAATGTAGATGTTAGCTTTAGGCTCTCGATACCAGCATTATACTCGTTGGGTACTTTTTTAAAAAAGGAGTTTATTTATTTATTTATTTTTAGAGAGAGGGGAAGGGAGGGAGAAAGAGAGGGAGAGAAACATCAGTGTGTGGTTGCCTCTCATCTGTTCCCTGTAGGGGACCTGGCCTGCAACCCAGGCATGTGTCGTAGACTGAGAATTGAACTGGTGACTCTTTGGTTCAAGGGTAGCACTCAATGCACTGAGCCACACCAGCCAGGGTGGATACTTCTAACTTTTATCCCTTTTTACTACTGCATTCTACTCACTGTCGAGAATCAACAGTCCAAGTTCTCATTCCAGCTCAGCCACTTACTTACTTGGTGACTTTAGGAGTCCTTTTCGTTCTCGGGGGTTGTGTTTTCTCATCTGTAAAATGATAACGTTGGAGGAGATAATGTTTCAGATCTTTGGTGACTCTGACAGCTATGAACAAGTGACTGCTTAACACTGTTAGATAAACAACAAGCAGTGTGTTCATTGTTTGATTTGGAACCAGAGACTCAGAGAAGCTGGGTACTTGCCCCAGGTTACCCGCTGGCAGTGAATCCAGCTCTTCACTCAGATCTGCATGAAGCCACAGCCACGTCAGGTAAGGGGCCAGCTTGGAGTGGTAGGGCCTCTGCTCCCAGAAGCCTGACTCTGAGCTCTTTGAATTACTAGGGACTCAAATAAGGAGAATGTGCTAAATTGGCGACATACCTAAGACAGCCTCTCTCTTCATATGGCTCATGACTGAAAAGAAGGCAGCCTTTGGCACCTGTCCACTAAAAGCTAGTGTCAGCCTAAGGACCAAACTGGCTTCTGCAACATCACAGGGCTTCAAGGGAGAGGCCCAGGGCATGAGATCATGCAAACCCCTTTTCCGGATTTCTCCTTCCCTGTCCTGAATGCTTGCTGGGTGCCAGGCCCTGTGCTTTCTTTCCGTAGAGTGAATTAATCAAATCTTCATAACAATCCTAGGAAGGAGACAGTATTATTAGTCCTGTTTCACAGATAAGGGAATTGTGTAGAGGTGCACCATTAAATAACCTGTTCAAATAAGTAGCAAAGCCAATAATTGAATCCAAGCACTCTGGCCCCAGAGCTGATTCTCTTACCTACTACATTACATTGCGTCTGTCTGCTCACATGGTTCTAGACAAATAGACACTGAAATCATACTGGACTCAATAGCCTCTTTGCCTCTGGAATCAACATCTGTTCTTCTGCAAGAGTCTCTAGGTACATGCAGTAACACTGGGCCGCTTGCTCTCAGGTCCATTCTTCACTCTTTTCGCTCAGACTAAATTTCATAGGCTCCCTTTCTGTCTCATTTCCTCTGTTCAGTGGGAAATAGCTGCGGGACATTGGTGGGCAAGAGGAAGCTGAAGCTGTGGTATCTTCTCCGCTCTCTGCTGTAGAGAAGTGGAGTTTGCCAGTGGCTATATTTCCTGCATGACTCCAGCTTCTGTTGAACAACTATATTCATGGCACCTGGCCCATCAGGCCACCCGTCCCATGCTTTTAGCTTCAGTCTAGCACCCATTTCTGTGTAACGACATTATCTTTTCCCCTTATCCACACAGCCCTAGGAGTGGTAGTGGTTTTCTGGGGTTGCTGAATTCTTTAAAAATTTTTTTTAAATGATTTTAAAAATTATTTTTAGATAGAGAGGAAGGGAGGGAGAGAAACACCAACGTTCAGGAGAAACATCAATTCTTTCCAAAACCTTTCGCACCACCTGGCCATTTACCCAGGAATGTGTCCCGACCGGGAATCAAGCCAACAACCTTTTGGTTCTCAGGGTGGTGCCCAATCCACTGAGCCACACCAGCCAGGGCTGTTTGCTGAATTCTGGCTTACCTTACCATCCCTATTTTGGCTTCTTAGCTCTGCTAGTGTGAATGTGTTCCCTGTATTAAATGTTCTCTCTTGAAAAGATCTAGGTTTCTATTTTCCTGACTGGATCATGATTGATAGACAACTGTGTAATCCCAGGGATACTCACTATCATGTAATTCATTTATGTCCTGCAGAGTATATATCACAACCTTTATCTTATTTGTTTACTTCTGTACTGTCTATCTTTTTTCCACTTCAAGTAGATTGTGAAGTCCATGGGAAACTTTGCTTTATATCCTGAGATTGTATCACAATGTCTGGCATATAGGTGGTCGATAATATTTTTTGAAAGATTTTATTTATTTATTTTTAGAGAGGGGAAGGGAGGGAGAAAGAGAGGGAGAGAAACATTGGTGTGCAAAAGAAACACCTATTGGTTTCCTCCCATGTACCCCCAACTGGAAACCTGGCCCACAACTCAGGCATGTACCCTGACTGGGAATCAAACCACCAACCTTTCGCTTTATAGGATGATGCCCAACTCACTGAGCCACACCAGTCAGGGCTAGGCAATCAATACTATTGTTCAATGAATGCATCCATTGGGAAAAACATCCAAGTTTTTATTGGATATCTCCTATGTGCAAGATAGTCTGCTGTAGGAAATACCAAGGTAATTCATTGTCCCTGGTTTAAAAAAAACTTATAATTCCATGTAAGTGATAGGAAATTGAAAAATATATATATGATGAGTATATTACTTTCCCTGGACTGCCATAACAAAATACTGCAGACTGGAGAGCTTAAACAACATCAATTTATTTTCTCACAGTTCTGAAGGATGAAAGTTCAAGATCAAGGTGGTTTGTTCTGAGGGCTCTGTCATTGGCTTTTCCACTTGTCTTCACATGGTCTTCCCTCTGTGCCCATCATTGTCAGACCTTCCTTTTCTTGTAAGGACACCAAATGTAGTGGGTCGGGGCCCACCCTAATGACCTTATTTAAGTCTAATTACTGCTTTACAGATGCTGTCTCCAGATACACATTCTTTTTTATTTTTAACTTTATTTTTAATTACCATTTACATCAATACTATTGTGCATTAGTTTCAGGTGTACAACACAGTTGTTAGATAATCATATACTTTACAAAGTAGTCCCCCTGATATTTCAAGCATCCACCTGGCACCGTCCATAGTTATGACAATATTATTGACTGTATTCCCTATGATGTACTTTGCATCCCCATGACTATTTTGTAACTGCCAATTTGTACTTCTCAGTCTCCTTACCTTTTTCAACCAGCCCTCCAACCCCTTCCTTTCTGAAGACCATCAGTCTGTTCTCTGTACCTATAGTTGTTTCTATGTTTTTATTTTGCTCTTTAGATTCTAGATATAAGTGAAATCACATGGTATTTGTTTCTCTCTGTCTGCCTTACTTCACTTAGAGCAATAACACCCTGTAGGCCTATCCATGCTGTTGTAAATGGTAAGACTTTATTCTTCTTTATGAGCAAGTAATATTTCGTTGGGCATGCAGTCACATTCTGAGGCACTGGTGGTTCTGGCTTCAGCATAGGAATATTTAGAGGACGCAATTCAGTGTATAACAGCTTGTAAGTAAAAGATGATTTTTAGTGGAGAAGGCTAAATGATAGTGCTGCGAGATTAGATGAAAGATGGTAAAAGCAGTATCCTGGAGTAAAGCTTCTTACAGGTGGCATGCCTTTTGCCAGATCTTAAAGAGATATTAAAGTCCTGACAGTTTCAATGAACTGGTTGTCAGGGGCGGTTCATTCATGAGGCTCAATGTGAGTGAAGGCCCAGGGGTGAAAAACCATGAGGAGGCCATTGCAGAATCTCTGATTACAGCACTATCAGACTTGGGAGGAAGTTGAAAGGTCACGCAGGCTAAGCTTCCATTGAACTCAGGAATCCTTTGCCAAAAGACCATTCAGCTTTTGCTTGTGCACCTCCCAGGACTGGGTGCTCATCAAGGCAGCTGCCTTGATCTTTGGCCAGCTATGCTTGGCCAAAGCAATGGCTTGGATGAAGTGGGGACAGTTTGCTGGGAAGTAGAGGACAATAAGGTTGTATATGTGCCATGCCAGTGATGTCTTCATACCAGTCACCTTCAGGTGCTCCTTTCTGATGTCATATTTTAATTCCTTCTAGCTGGAGCTGCAATAATCTTCTTCTTCTTCTTCTTCTTCTTCTTCTTCTTCTTCTTCTTCTTCTTCTTCTTCTTCTTCTCCTTTTTCTGAATTCCATTCTTGCTTGACCTTCCTGTGGGTTAGGAGACTTGGATTCTTGTCTTGTTTGGCTCTGGTAGATGCATCTCTGTTTCTGGGCTTCAGTGTTTTGCTTGTAACAGGGGGCTAATTAACACTTCCTGTCATGTGCAACTCACATGGCCATTTTCAGGGCTGTATGGGATGAGGGGTGTGAATGTGACCCTTGGTGCCAACTCTAAGGAGATGCACAGGTGCCAGCCTGGGTTCCATTCCCTGGAACTGGGGGTATCTCAAAGAGGTGGGCGGTTTCTCCATTTACCCGTTTTGCTGATGTTCATTAGACTCGTTCTCAGCAAAATAATCAAATGGAAAATTCATCCATCAACAAGCTGAATGTATTCCTGAAGGTGAGAGAGGGAATGCCAGAATTGTGTGTGTGTGTGTGTGTGTGTGTGTGTGAGAGAGAGAGAGAGAGAGAGAGAGAGAGAGAGAGAGAGAGAGAGAACAAAATGAAGCCTGGAAAGCTTCAAAGGGTAATGTGAACACTTTATCTTTTTCGTGCGACCTTAGACAGTCCCCTTCCTACTGTTACTCCTCCATTTACTAATCTGTAAAATGGAGAGACTAATGCCTGCCCTCGCAGGGTTGTTCTGAGCAGTGAAAGCGGTCATAAAGATGAAAGCCCCCAGGGAGGACCCACTAGGAGAGAAGACCCCAGGGGAGTATGCAGAGGGGGAGGGAGGTGGGCAAGTACTGGCGTAGCTCCCCTGGGGCAGGAGCTCATTATTCCGGAGGTTGGCCCAACACCTCTGGCAACTTCGGAGAGGACTTTTCGCTGACTCGACACAATTAGGGAGCCCCACAATAAACAGCCTCTAACTCTAGCACGGTGGGAGGCAGGCAGAGGTGGCAGCTGTCTTCTCCCAGACGGAGGTTATTCACACCCTGCTCTCCCTGCATCCCACCTCCCAGTTCTCAAGTCTTGCCCGGGGACAAAGGCAGTCGGTTGGGACCCCCCTCCCACGCCTCTTCCACGGCCAAGCACCCCCAGAGCTGCCGAGCAGAGAGGCAGAGCCTGCTGGCTGGGATGGAACAAGCTGACTGAAGGCGAGGTCCAGGGCGGAGGGGATTGGGCTGTAGGGCTGTGGAGGAGGGGAGGCGGAGGGGGCGCTGGGGCTTTCGCTCGCTCCAGTCCTGCCAGCCCAGCCAGCCCCAGACAACCCGCGCCAGCCACCGGGGCCTCGGAGAAGCCGGACTTCGCAGGCACCATGCAGTGGATAAGGGGCGGATCAGGAATGGTGAGTGCACATAACCCTGGCTTCCCCCGCTTGAGCTTCAGTCCCCTAGCCCCACCCCCAGCTCCTCCACCAGCCGCCATGCAGTGAGCCCCCTAGCCTCTGCCTACCGCCCTCTCTGCTGTCCTTGAGACACCAGAGAGCTTGCTGTGGCCATTTTAGGAACCCTTGGTCGCCTGCCTGCCTGCCTGCCGAAGAAAGCCCCCTCCCATCCTCCTTCACATTCCTACAGCCTCCCCCAACCCCAGAGATTAGGGTGGGATGGTAGCGGGGGTCACCTGAAAGGCCAAAGAAGCAAGGGGGCTGGCAGAGGGGCTCTCTGTGAGCAGTGAGGCTTGCAGGGTGCGGGCCAGCTGGCACGGGGGGGGGGGGTTGGGAGGGAGGGAGCAGTCACAAAGCCTGGGATTCTAGAGGACGTAGTATGGGAGAACTGCATAGTCCTCCAAATAGACCGTGTACCCCCTCTCTCTGGCCAGTTCCAGGGCATGAGGGCATGAGAGCCACTCTCAAAGAAGCTGTCTAGGGAAGCTTGGGAGCTCAGGAGCCCTTCCTTGCCTGGGCTGGGGTCACCCTTTCCATACTTGTGGGCTTTGTCAAGGAAAGACAAGCTGCAGAAATCCCTATCTTAGAAATGGGACCAGACCCCATTCAGTTAAAAGAACTCCCACTCCCATCCCAAGGAGTGTGTGTGTGTGTGTGTGTGTGTGTGTGTGTGTGTGTTTAATATTATCTTCCAACAGTTCATTCTATGCCATGTTGCTCTCTTCCCCACCTGGAGACCTTGGAATGACTTCCCTTGCAGAGAGGAAGTGGTGGCTGCATCTTGATGCCTCTCTGACTCAGCCAGGGGTAGCTCAAGTCGGGCCTGGGGCTCTGGGAGTGGGAGGGCCCCATGCCTTTGTCCTCAGCTGGTATGCAAGGGCAAGAAGGTCTTGGAGGGCGATGGGTTGGGTGAGCAGGCACTGATGGCCATGCCAGCCCACATTTCAGTACCACCCACAACCCTCTGCTGAGGGAAAGTAGCCTGAAGCAGTTGGGCAAAAATTGGTGTTTAACTCCTTTATCGCTCCCATTCTGGAAGGGAGGAGGGAATCTGGGAACCATTGCTCAGGGTTTCCTTAGACCTCTGTTATAGTGGTTCCTGAAGGCATTCAGTTTGTATTCATATATGCCAGAGCTTCAAGACACTCTTCATCCCAGACATGCCTCTCTCCCTGGGGTCCCATTGGGGCTATTGCAAATGTGTGTAGACCCAGGAAAGGTCAGAACAGGAAAAGACCTTCAAATCCTTGTCATCTGTATAGGAGAGCTGGGACCCACAGAGTGGGAGACACTCGCTCAGGGTCACACACCTCCACGAAGGCAGAGCTGAGCCTCCTGACACTCTGTCACTGTCCCTCCCCACTGCTCCACAGACTCGGCAGTTCAAATGGTGCTGAGAGAGGCAGAAAGGAACAGAGTCATGATCTTGGGAAAAGCTTCCTTCAGGATGAACTGATGCTGTGAAATTTGCTTAAAAAGACATGTCCGTCCTGGTATTTCTGTCAGCTGGGTCTGTGTGAGAACTCCTTCCTTTTTGAAAGATAATGTAATATAGGTGTCCAGGGCCACCCATTAACAGCAGATTAAATGAATGGAGAAATTTCCAGTTTTGCCAATTGCATGTGAGAGAGGAGAGTAGCAGACACCTTGTGAAGACTATACAGTTAAAGCTTCATTGATGAGAAACTCTTATATTTTTCAGATACTGAAGGGGAGAATATATGATGAAAGTCTTGCCTTAACTGGTTGCCAGAATTCAAGAGATAGGAATACTAAACTCTCTTCTAACCTGGAAGGCAGGAAACCTATCGCCTTGGTCCTGCTAGTGTCTGATAGGAATGCTTTGGGCCTCCGTTTTCTCACCTGTTAAATGGGGCTGTTCATGATCATCCCAGTTCCTTCCAGATCTGAGATTCTTACAAGTAAATGTTGGCTAAAATTTAGTTAGTGGACCATTACAAAAAAAGTAGGCAGTGTATATGTAGCTACCATTTTATTCTGTGGCCAGTCAAAAGGTCTTTGCTCCTTGTTCCTTCACTGGCAGATTGTTTGAGATTCAGATTGAGTTTTCTGTGACAGTGAGATTTCTTTTCAGAATGTCTGACTATTATAATGGATTGCAGGTGCCACATGTATATGAAGGCCCTAGAACATAAAACACCAACCAGGATTTTACAGAATAAAATCTGTCTCTGTAGAGAGAGAGTGTTAAAACTCTCTCACTGCCATCACTTTTGATGGCAGTTTTTTCAGTGTATTCAGAGCTTCTTTCTGCAATGCCTATTTGTGCGAGGTTAGGCAGTGTGCTTAGGATGGAAAGAATTCAGGTCTCAGAGTCCCAAGTTTGGGGCTGAGGACCTGGCTTTTACACTTCTCAGCTCTGAAACGTTTGCCAGTTGTCAATTTCATCCTCAGCATTGTCATCCATAAAACCACCATGAAGTACCTTATAGGCACTCTTGAGGTTATTCATTCGTTTAATAAAAATAGAGAGTATCTCCTCTGAGTTGGCCCTGATCTAGGGGTTGGGGAGACAGCAGTGAACAAAAGCAAAAGCTCTATTCTCATGGATCTTACATTCTGAAAGTTTGGAGGCTTCACTATATATTTTTATGCAAATGAATATACATTATATCCAGAAGTGCTAAGTGCTAAGAAGAAAAAGAAAACCAGGCAAGACAATAGAGAGACATAGCAGGTGGAATGATGTATTAGATCAACCAGAGCCTCTGATTAAGGGACATTTAAGCAGAGATGTGAAGGAAATGAAAGAAGGAGCTCTTATGCTCATGTTTAGGAGAGTACGGTTCTAGGCATAAGAAACAGCCAGAGAGAGGGAAGGAGGGAGGGAATAACTGGTTTGTTTAAGGAACAGCCAGGAGGCCAGTGTCCTGGGGACATTTAATCTGAGCGAGAAGGGTAGTTTTGGGAAGGCTTTGATCAGATAAGGGACATGATGTGACTTAGATTGTAACAGCAGAAGAGATTGTAGTGTGGTGAAGGAAAAAAGCTACAAGGAGGCTCTTAAATTGGCCAGGTTAGAAGTGATGGTGGCTTGGACCAGGCTGATTAATAATCTGTCTGAAAGGGCTCGCTCTTCTCCTTTGTAGCATCTTTTGTAGATAGTCTGTGTCTTTGTCCTTTCTGACCATCCATCTGATTCTCAGATGTCTGAGTGGGTGGATACATTCAAGGTCATTCTGTATCTAAGTCAATGATCACATTATCTGCTTCAGGCTCCTCGGGCTCTGGTGGAGCTAATTGAGAGATGGGTCTGTGTGAATTACCAATGAACCAGTTCCTTGCTTTCTAGGATTCTAGAGAGGAGGACTAAGTACATTATTAGTACTAGACATCGTATACTTAATATATGTGATATCTGGAATGGACCATTTTTAGTACTCTGTCTTCTAGATGACAAAATTATTTTCAGTAATAATCAGCACTAATATTTTCTTAATTTAAAAATATTTTAAAAGGGCCAAAATAATTTTAGGACTGTGTAACTACTCCTTAAGTGTTAAGGAGTTGAAATTATATTCAGCCCTTTGAAGGCAACCACGAGGCTGATATAGCCCCTGGTGAAAATGAGATTGGTACCCCTGGTCTAAACCTTTACAAAATAAAATGAAATGAAGGAACACATGTAAAGTCTCTGTGTGTCTGGGGGTGAGGGGAGCTGTATAACCGGAAGGTCTCTGAATTCAAGTTCCATATATAATACAGCATTACCAAAGGATAAATAATAAAAGGTACTAATTTGTAACTTTACATAGATGATTAAAACTTAGTAGTAACAATTGCTTAGAACTTGGATCAACAGAATATTTTTTTAGGGAGGAGTATTTTATTACTGGCATTGCTGAAAATTGCTGGTATTACTTGAACAACAATAAAATAAAAAAATTTAAAAAATTGCTGGTGCATGGTGATAATAAAAAAATACTGTGGCTTTTAGTCTTAAAAAATTGTCTAGAGATAGTGTGCTCCTTCTTTGCCTACACTATGGTCATTCACTCCTGTTGTTCCACCCGTTGTCTGTGAATGCTTTGGAAAAGAATATGGAATCTTGGAATAAATACCACGCCAAATTTTGTGCGGCCTTCATAAAAGTCACAATATTTGAGTTTTTGGAAATCTCTGTTTAGGCAAGATAGAATGGCCAGCTGTTAAATTTAACAGTTGATTTGATTCTGCTATGAATAACAAAGATCCATCTACACTGGCTTAAAGCACATAGGTTTTATTTTTTCACATGAAAGAGCTCAGGAGATAGGCATACCTGGTCCAGTATGGCAGCCTCAGGGAGTCTGTCGGAACTTTTCTGTTCTACCATCCCTAGCATTTGGATTTCATTCCTGAGGTTGTTTCATGGCCCAAGGTGGGTGTTGCAGATCCAGAACACTATATGAAAATTTATATGAAATTCAAATTGCATTGTCTATAAATATAGTTTTATTGGAACACAGCCATGCCCATTCTGCCTTCATGATACAAAGGCAGAGTTGAGTAGTTTTGACAGAGACCACATGTCCAGTAAAACCTAAAATACTAACTAATTGGCTCTTTACAGAAAAGGTTTGCAGACCCCTGCCTCAGAGCCATAGGCTTTTCATGGCAGGGCCTCAAGGGGAATGGCTGGGCAGGAGCAAGCACGAGTGTTGACCAACCCCCTTGATTTATCCAGAGCACCTGGGTTTTTGCTTTCTATGTTGGGTTGTTGCTTATGATTCTGGAAGAGCGTTTTGGCTTGCCTTGCATTCTCCCTACCTTCCACACAAAAATGTTTGAACACCACCCATTTTTAAAAATTTATTTTTAGACAGAGGGAAAGGGTGGGAGAAAGAGAGGGAGAGAAACATCAATGTGTGGTTGCCTCTTTAGTGTCCCCTACTGGGGACCTGGACTACAACCCAGGCATGTACCATGACTGGGAACTGAACCAGTGACCCTTTGGTTTGCAGGCCAGTATTCAGTCCACTGAGCCACACCAGCCAGGGCAGTTGTTACTATTTTTGTATTTCTTGAGAGGCAGAGGCCATCCCAGCTGGTTCAGAACCACTGCTTCATTTGTGTATGATCACTGACTAATCATGTTACATTTCTTAGGGATTTTTCTAGCTAATCTGAAAGAGAAATTTATGTCATTACTTAATACCAGCTCAATATGTTCTCTCCCCATGGAATAGATGCTTGGCAAAAATTATTTAAATGATCATGAATAGGTAATACGTGCATATAGCACAAAATTCAAAGAGTAGGGAAGTGAATGTGGAAAAAATGAAGTATCCCTAAATCTCCCTCCTTCTTCTGGTCCTCAGTCACACAGTCCAGAGACAGTCATTGAAATCAGTTTCTTTGGTGTTTATATAAAGGTATTCTAAGCCTTTACAAGCATCTCCTTATGTGCACACACACACATTTTCTCTTCTTCATACAGATTGTAATATTTTGCAGTTCTGTGCTTGCCTTTTTTTCCATCAACAGTGTGTCTTGAAGATTATTCCCTATCAGTACGTACAGACGCCTCCTTTTGTGTGACTGCATAGGCTTCAATTGTGTCTCCTATTGATGGCCAATTAGTTTGTCTCCAGTCATTTGCTGTAATAAACAGTGCTGCGGTGAATTGTAACGGGCCATTTAAAGAAAATGGATGTTTATGAAGCAGCTGCTATTTCTGGGACACTACATACCAGGCTGAGGTGTGGGATAATCAAAGACAAGATGTGATTTATGTGCTCAGGAGCTTAACGGTTCAGTAGGGCAGAAATGAAGGCCGTGGGAGGTTCAAAAAAGGTGATGTGGGAGTGCAGGCGAGCAAGAGCACAATGGAGGAGGTTTTCAGGGGATTGGGCAGGTCCTAGAAAAGGCAGTATTTAAACTGTACCTTTGAGCCTTTCAGGTGACACGATTGGCTTGGCGTGGGGCACAGACATGGTAGGTGAGGCATGATATGTTCCAAGCAGAGGGGAACATGTGACAGAATTGAGGCATGAAAGTGTTAGTATGTTCCAGAAATCATATATGGGTGCTTTGTTGTGGTTGAAGCCAGTAATTCTGGCAAGGTGCAGTGGAACCACATCGAGAGGGACCTTGAATGCCGGGCTCAGATGCTTTGCCCCGTAAGAAAGGCAACAACATGATGACACTTAAGGGACGGAGGATTTCTTTGGTGCTATAGGTAAAGGGGGTGAGAAGAGGGGAGAGGTGGTTTCATTAGACAGCTGGAGGCCATAAAGAGAGTGAAAGAGACACAGAGACAGAGACAAATGTCCCAGAATATCTCAAATGATACAGTCCGGCCAGAGGCGTTCTCTGTTATTTGGCCTTTTTATTCTGTTAGGTCTTCAATTGAATCGGATCCACCCACATTGGGGAGGGCAATCTGCTTTAGTCAGCCCAGCAGTTGAGATACTAACATCATCCAGAAACACCCCCACAGAAACACCCAGAATAATATTTGACCAAATGTCTGGTCACCCCTTGACCCAGTGAAGTTGATACATAAAATTAACACATAGTAGCTTAACTTATTTTCCCAGTGTTCTGTGTGAGGTGACAGGAAAATGCTGTGTGAACTGTGCTGTTCTCTACCCATGTGGGGAGTAATTATTATTCCTGACAGGACGGATGCGATACACACTTGGGTGAACAGAATACTATCTTTTCTACTGCCCTGAATTCAGGCCTCAGAAGACTAGACCTGAGTTTCCTCTTCTCTGAGCGATAAGAGATCCAACAGGAATTTCATTCACAAGGAACAATTGCTCCTGCCCCAGCTGAACGCTTCCTGAATTCTTTGCTTCAGGAGAGAATAAGAAAAGGCCCCCAAACAGCCTCCTGTCATCACGGGAGGAGTTTTTTCTTAGGAACCCACTGCTTGGAGAAGTTTTCTTATTGTACTGTTTTGGGTGTGAGTGTGTGTGTGAACATGACTAGTTCCATGAGTGATTAAGCTGTTCAGTAAATAGAAGCCAAGAAGGAGGGGAAATAAATGCATTCAGCTGGCCCTAAGAAGTCCTATTGCCATGAGGAGATATTGTGTCTAAGGGCCTGCCGGACATACCAGGGAAGTGACATTTAAGTTGAGTCAGCTGTGTGGGGATTTGGGGAGAGAGCCTATAAATTTGGATTACAATAAAAAAATAAAGAGACAGCCAGGCTTGTGGGAAGTGTGGGGGAGGGGAAGGGATGGCAAAGGCCTAAGGGCTCTGAAGAAGGCACAGGGAGAGAGACAGGAGGCAAGGGACATGACAGGAAGACAGATAGACAGGGACAGCTCACTCAGGACCTTCTAAGCCCAGGGAGTTTGTAGGCCGAGGGAGGGTGTGCATCAGTTATACCTGGAGGTGGCATGGTTCAGTGGTTAATAGCACAGACTCTGGAACCTTCTTATTGGTGATTTTGGATGTTGACTAAACTTTCTGTGCCTCAGGTATGCCCTCTGAAAAACGGAGATAATAATGCTACTGTTCATAATGTTACTGTGAGGATGAAGTGAGTTGACGCGCTCACAGTGCACATGACAGTGTGGGGCAGTGACCAGTGCTATTTATTCAAAGTGCAGTAGAAGCATTTGAAGTGGTGAAATGATGGGGTCTGTCTCATGATCTGAGAAGCCGACCTTTGCAGGGAATAGATTGGGGATGGTGAAAGCGGACATGGCAAGCCCGGTTGAGAGGCTGCTGCAGAAATGAAATTTGTGGAGTGGGGGAGAGGGGGGCAGATTTGATATTGATTCTGAAGACAGAATCAATAGGAATTGTGGCTGGATTGATTGAGAGAGGTGCAGGACACAGAAGAAAGAAGGACGATAATCCCTAGGTTTCTGGCTCTGTCATGACTGGCTGTTTGATTTGGGGCAAGGGATTTAACTGTTCTAAGCTTCAGTTTCCTGATGTATTACTCAGGGTTCTCCAGAGAAATACTATCAACAAGATCTATAAGTATCTGTATATCTGTATCTATATCTATCTACAGAGAGAGATATTAATTTATTTTATTTTATTTCTAAACATTTTATGTATTTATCTTTAGAGAGAGGGGAAGGGAAGGAGAAAGAGAGGGAGAAAAACATCCATGTGTGGTTGCCTCTTGCGCACCCCCTGCTGGGGACCTGGCTCGAAATCCAGGCATGTGCCCTGACTGGGAATTGAACCGGTGACCCTTTCGTTTGCAATCTACGTTCAATCCACTGAGCTACACTAGCAAGGGCTAATTTATTTTAAGGAATTGGTCATGTGATTGCAGAGGTGCAAGTCCAAAATCTGAAGGGTATGCCAACAAGCTGGGAAGACTTGCAGTGTGGGTCCAAAGGCAGTCTGTTGGCAGAATTCCTTCTTGCTCAAGGAGAGGTCAGTATTTGTTCTATTAGAATTTTCAGCTGATTAGCTGAGGTCCATCTGCATTATGGAGGACAATCTGCTTTCCTCAAAGTCTGCTGATTTAAATGTTCATCTCATCCACAAAATATACCTTCACAGAAATATCCAGAAAGTGTGTGACTGAATATCTGGGCATTGTGTTGCAGGCAAGGTGAAACATGAAATTAACCATCACGCCTTATCTATGAAAGTGAAATAATAGTACCTGGTCACTGGTACTACTGTAAAGATGGACTAGTTAATCTATATAAAGCACATGGTACAGTGTCTGCACATAGCAAGGGCACAAGTGATGATAGCCTTTATTACTTCCATAGAATAACAATCCCTCATGTGTTTCAGTATTTTGCATTTTCAAAGCACGTTCACACACAAATTCACGTAAGCCTTACAACACTCTTCATACTTTGAAGTGGGGAAACTAAGGTGGGGAGAGATGAAATATCTTCTCCACACACCTATCTCCAAACAGAGCCGGGACAAGAAATAGGTGTGTAACTCCACAGCAGCTCCTCACGCACGACTCGACCTGCTGGCCTGAAATAGATGTTTGCCTTCCTCCTTTATTCCAGAGGAGAGGGGCACTAGTAATAAGATCATCAGTGCAGTAAGGCTTGAGGACAAATAGCTAACATTCACCAAGCCTGTGTTTATTTTGTGCCAGGCACTCTTCTAAGTGTCTTGCACATGTATCCAATTTAATCTTCCGAACAATCCTATGAGGTAAGCATAGTTTTTCAGTGGGGGAAAGTGCCAGGTAAGGTTTGGAAGACAAAGAGACCCTCAGGCCTACTGCTCAGAACTCAAATGACTTTTACTCCTTCCTACCTTGCTTTTATACATTCCAGAGATTGTGAAAACTCAGTGAAGCTCTTTGAGTGTTTGGAGACACATACATTTGGGTGTGTCTAGGCTAACGAGGCTTGGCATAGTGCCTTTTGTATACATAGCAGGCACTCTGTGAGTATTTATGGAATGGATGAGTGAGCTGATAAAGGAGGTGAACCCCAGGCTACCTGTAGCCACCATGCCTGGTGCTGGCTCCAGAAAGAGGAGAGACATTCGCAGTACACGTTACCTTTGGCCCAGGTAAGATGTCTTGGAACCAGCCAGATAGTGAAGTGAAGGGATAGGCTGAAGTGGGAAGCTTAAGTCCTTCCTAGGAAAATTACTTCACTCCTCTGGATATCAGTTTACTCACATGCAAAAATGGGCCCATTCGTATTCTCTCTGTCTTTCCACCTACACACACACACAGCAAATATTCATTAATTCACTTAGTAACATTTATTGAGTACCTGCTGTGTACCAGGCACTGTTCTAGGCACTGGTGAGCAGTGAGCAAACCAGACAAAAGTCCTTTCTTCATTCAACAGATTTTCTTTTATTTTCTTTTTAAGATTTTATTTATTTATTTTAGAGAGAGGGGAAAGGAAGGAGAGAAACACATATCAATTGCTTCTCACGAGCTCCCAACTGGGCATCTGTTCCACAACCCAGGCACGTGCCCTGACTGGGAATCAAACCAGCAACGTTTCAATCCACAGAATGGTGTTCAACTCACTGAGCCACACCAGCCAGGGCATATTTTCCACTAAGGAAGATACATGCTAAGCAAGTAATTAAGTAAAATATATAGTATGGTGGTTCTAAGTGCTAAGGAGAAAAAGTACAGCAGGGAAGAAGGATAAGTATGTGTGTGGGGGTGGTTAAAACTTCAGATTCCTATTTCCTGCTACACTTCTCTCACAAGGTTGCTATGAGGTTGAGATGCAATAGAAGGCCACAGTGTTCAGGGAGGTGTAAAGTTCTAATTAAATGTAAAGTGCAGTTATTTTGGGAAGGATACTGTTCTGTTGGTCCTCACTTGCTGTTTGCTTCTCCATCATCAGCACAGCAAGACTTAGGGTCTGCAGGGAAGGAAACTCAGGTTCCAGGTCTGGCCCTGGCACGACAGTTTCTTAAAACCCCAAATGTATGGAATTTTATATATCTATAGCAATTTTCCCCAAATGGGGTCTTCTGGCCCTTTATCCTTGATTCTTTTTCATTCTCTTATGAAGCAGTGGGAGCTGGAGTAAGTCACTTTCCTTCTGCGAAGTAAAGTGTTTCCCTTCTGTAAACCGGGAATGATTACCCCTCACCGCTTGACAGCCTTCTTGGACTATTGTGAGGTGCAAATCAGAAAATGGGGACAAAAGGATTTTCGATGTCATAAAATGGGTCTGTAAGGGCCAGTTGCTGGGATATGGAGAATTGGCACTGCTGCTTCAGCCAGTTGTTTTGTTCTTTGTCAATTGGTTATATGTGTGGAGGGGGGGACAGTAAGCCTCCGGGGCGCCACTTCCTTTCCTTTCTGAGAAGCTGCTAAGGATCCTGGGATTATCACTTAGCCTCAGCACCTCCTCAAAATAGGAACTGTGACACGGAAATGCTTGGCGTCTCACAATGGAGCGGCAACCAGTGGTGTATGGCTCCTTTTGGCGACTCTGCTTTAAAGAGGTGGGAAACAGGACCCATCTCCTGACACCGAGTTCACAGAGTTCACAAATGACTCACAGCCTTCCAAGCCCTCCCCTTGCCCCTTAGATGTTACCTCATCTGGCAGGTGAGGGTGGGAGAGGGGAGCCTCAAATAGGCAGAATCTTTACTTAGTATCCCATGTCCTCCTTTTACTACTATAACAATTCTTCACATTCTAACCAACATTTTTATTACATAGAGCACTTTCAAATCCATTATCTCATCATCTCTTTGGTAGGTATTATGTGGGTTTTTTTTCTCTATTTACACATAAGGAAACTGGAGCTCGGAGAATATATGATTTGCCTAAAGTTAAGGGCAGAGATACTATTCGAACCCTTAAATAATAATAATTGTTAGCATCTACTGAACATTACTATGTGCCAGGCATTGTTCTAAATGGTTTACATGTATCCACTCATTCAACCCTCACCTACAACCTTGTGATTCTTCCTGTTTTGCAGAGTACTAGGGTACTGAGAGTCCAGAGCTTTCTCAAAGTGCAGGGGAGAGTGAGAACCAGGGCACTGTGCCATTCACCCCATTTTAAAGGTGAGAAAAATGATGCTCAAAGGCATGAAGTAACTTGCTCAAATAAGCAGCAATTGGCATAACTAAGGTTGACCCTCAGCGGGCTGGCCCTACTGCCTGTGTTCTGAACTGGCTAGCTGTACGGCCTCTAAGTGTAGGGCTCTTCCAAGCTTGATTCATGGAAGCGGAGAAAGGGAGCAGAGAGGGAAGGCATGACTTACTAAGATTACACAGCAGGTTCAATATTTGTAAAATGCAGTATTTGAGTGGATAATATATTCACACAGATTAAAAAATATCAAACTGTAAAAATATACACAGTGGATGTTCTCTGTCCACCCAGGTCAGAGATGGGTCACCTGCTTTGTAGCTTTGGACGTATTCTTCCAGAATTCCTTTATGCATATACGAGGCCTGTCTAGAAAGTATCCAGCTATGCACTATGAAAAATACAGGCACTTACTGAAGAAGATGCAAAATACAAGAAACATTGCATACGGGACCATGACACTTCACCCCTTCAAAAGTAGGCACCTTGTAACTTGACACAGTTCTCCCACCATTTAAAACACTCTGCAAAATCCTTTGTTGGAATCGCCATCAGCTGCCATGTCATATTTTCTTCAATCTCATCAATGGTCTGAAATTTCTTCCCTTTCAAAGGTGATTTTAGTTTTGGGAGAAACCAGAAATCACAGGGCACCAAATTTGGAATGTAGTGAGGCTGAGTCACCTGGGTGATGTGATGTTTTGCCAGAAAACTCTGCACAAGATGTGAAGCATGAGCGGGTGCATTGTCGTGATGAAGCTGCCAGTTACCAGTTGCCCATAGCTGTGGCCTTCTGAGTCATCCGAGTAATTCTCACAGAGGAATGTTCAAACTTAATGCAAAATGTGATGCAGGTTCATTGCTCTACTCACTCAGTCATTTTGCATATGACGACCACACAATCCACATGCTCACTCAATGGCATCTACCACCCCCACTGACTAGTGCAGTGAAGTCATCACTGGTCATGCATGCTCATTCCAGTCCCCTTTCCTTGGCTGTCGGGTTACATTGATGTCGCACAAACCATTCTCATTATATGACTGGACTTTTTCTGGACTGATCTCGTATAAGTAGATACAAACATATTTTCTTCTTTCTCTTATTTTTACCTCCTAAAGCATGTATTTTACATAATGTATCTTTGAGCTATCTCCCTATCAGTCCACAGAGAGCTTCAGCAGTCTCAGCTGGGCCTTCATAACTCTGTACAAGCTCCATCCACCCTGTAGCATCCAAACTTCTCTTTACATCTCCCCGAGCCTCATTGCTAGACTGCCTTGGACTTCTACAGAAAACACAGTTCCTAAGTCAATTCCATAGTCTCCCTCTAACATATAATCCAACATCTGACAAACTTCCCAGCTGAACTAAACCCCTTCTCTCCTATTGCAGTTTTATCTTATTCTTATCCTCTGCCTGTCCACCTCCCAATCTACCTACTTATCTGTGTAATGTTTGTGGAGCATCTATTAGGAGCAAAACTCCATACTTAATTTGGTGACGCATGCTTGGTGCCCTGACTGCCCAGTTGTTTACAGTTTAAATGAAGCCTGTAAATAAATAAACCTGGACATGGGGGTCAGAGTGGGCAGCTAGTTGAATGAGTCTCTCCAGGACTTTAGGCTCCAAAACCAAACAATAGGCCCAATACTGAGGCATTCACTGCCCATGCCAGTCTTGAATTGATGTGTGATTGGGTTTCGTTGCCCCAGAAAGAACCTGAGTCTGATAGGAAAGCATTGTACTTGCTCTGAAAGGACTTTTAGATTCTTGTTGCTCTTTTCCAACCAGTCCTTTCTACCTTGAGTTAGAAGCAGGTTGTGTGGCTCACTCGAAATAGAGCTGAAATAAGCCCTCCTCTCATAAATAAAAGAAGAGAAAAGAAAGGAAAGGAAAGGGAATAGGAAAAGGAAAAGAAGGGAGAAGGAAAGAAAGAGGCTTGAAAGAGAGCCATGCAAAAGAACTGGAGGAAATGGCTGTTCTTGGGGATTTATTCAGATGTGTATTCAGTCTTTGGCCACAGGAGGGCGGTATAAGCAGTGTTTCTTGAGGGAAGGATTCCTGGGTGGTGGTATAGAGTGAGTTGCCTCTATGCCAACAGAACAGGAAACCAAAGAGGTCCTGAAATTCTCAGCCTGTAACTTAGAACTTTTAGTCCCTTTTGGAGGGGTTTTGACTAATGAAGGCCCTTGTGGGTGGAGGGGCCAGGGTTGGTACCACCAGCTGCAGCAGAGACTGTTTTGCATGACACATTTCCTCTACATCCTCCATTGAGAGTCAGCAGGGCTGTGCCTTAGTCTTCATTTACTCATTCATTCATTTATCGTTTAGTTGTTCAGACCTCAAAAAAACATTTACTGAATGTCAAGCACTGTTCCTGGTGCTGGAGAAAGAACAGTGGACAAAACAGTCCCTGCCTTCAGGGAGCTTACAATTTATAAAGGGAGACAGTAAACAAATAAATGAATAATCATATAATATTTCATGTGGTGATAGGGCTAGAGGGAAAAGCTGGATAATAGCATATAGACTGATGCGTGGTTACAGTTTTAGAGAGGTGATCAGGGAAAGATTCCTTTTGAGGAGATGAAAGAGCTAACCTTGCCCTGGCTGGTGTGGCTCAGTGGATTGAGCACTGGCCTGCAAACCAAAGGGTCACCAGTTTGATTCCCAGTCAGGACACCAGGGCACATACCTGGGTTGTGGGCAAGGTCCTCCAGTAGGGGGCACTAAAGAGGCAACCACACATTGGTATTTCTCTCCCTCTCTTTCTCCCTCCTTTCCCATCTCTAAATAATAAGTAAATAAAATCTTTTTTAGAAAAAGAGAAAGAACTATACTTACAGATAACTAGGAGAAAGGTATTCAGGCAGAGTGAAATTCTTAACCCTATATTTGATATCCTCCCTCAAATTGCACCCCCTACAACCACATAAGCAACCTGATTCTTTAACTTAAGCTTCTCACCCATTACACTTTCCTCAAGATACCCTACTTAGAACCAACTACATTTCTGCCATACCTTTGGCGAGGCTGGTAAAGATTTAAAACAATTGATGATTCATTTTAAGCTACAAATGAAAATAAATCATAGCCTTTTGAGCTTTAAGGAAGTTAAGAGACTTGTTTGAGGTTACACAGCGACCAAGAAGTAGAGGCTGGACTTACCATCTGAAAGTTTTAACTTCCCATCCACTGCTCTTTTCCCTTTGCCATGAGCTTTGCAAGGCACTGTGGGGGCATGGCAGCACACGTGAGCATCAGCCTTTTTAGGTGAATGTGAGAGCTTAGGTAGATCCTCCTAAGGACCAGTGTTTGTAATAAAGGAGGTGACACCCCACTCTACTCCCCATTGTTGCCCCCATCTGGATATGTGTTCTGAGGGATGTGAACAAATTGATAAGCAACCAACCTGGGGAAGGGACTGCAAACCATGCCACAGTGGAAGAGTTTAAAGAAATGGTCATGTTTATCTTGGAAAACAAATGTGTGTTTGCACATACATGTGTGTGCCAGAGGGTAGTCATGGTCAATAGAGGCTGAACCCATGATAGATGTCTTCATACTCTTCAGAGGACTATTACTTAGAAGGACTTGGCTTTTCCCTTCCCTTCCTTTCTCTTCCATTTCCTTTCCTTTCCCTTCTGCCCCCCCCACCTTTTTTTTTTTTTTTTGGCATGGCCCAGAGGATAGGATAGTGCTCTAAAAAAATGGGGAGAAACCCTTGAAGAGTGAATTTCAGCTCAAAATGAATAAAGGTTTTGGAAGCTTCTGAGTGTGGTTCCTTTTTCTGAAAATATTCTAGCACTTGCTGGACGAAACTCATTAGGGATAGTGGTAAAAAGGGGTGGGCTTTGGAAACATATCTCAGTTTAAATCATGCTACTGCTTCATCCCACCTGTGTGGCTACGGGCAAATGATGTAAACACTCTGAACTTTAGTTTCTTACTCTTTCTTTTTTTTTAAGATTTTATTTATTTATTTATTTTTAGAGACAGGAGAAGGGAGGGTGAAAGAGGGAGAGAAACATCAATGTGTGATTGCCTCCTGTGCGCCCCCTACTGGGGACCTGGGATGGAACCCAGGCACATGCCCTGACTAGGAATCAAACCAGCATCCTTTAGATTCTCAGGCAAGTACTCAATCTGCTGAGCCCCAACATCCAGGGCAAGTTTCTTACTCTTTCAAATAGCAATAGCAATTCCTTATTTTCAGGCTTCTGGGGAGGATTAGATAAAATAATATGTTGAAAGGCCTAGCACCATGCATGCCCAGAGTAGGTGTCTCCTCCTTTCCTTTCCAGTCCCTGTACCCATTACATATGAGGGAGGCTCCTACATAAGAAGGTTGGGAGGGGATGACCTTTTTATATAATTTGATGATTCATTCTATAATTATCAACAACTTTATTCATTATCTGATTGTGCTTGGGATACGTTACTGTATGCCAGTGAAATTCTGTGTGGTTGTGATCATCTTTCCCAATAGACTGTAAGCTTCCCGAGAGCCTCTCTGTGTCCGTTAGCTGTCCCAGCAAGTGCCTATTGAGTTTAAGTGGTTTTGCAGGAGTGGTGATCTCTGTGCTGAATAATTGAACTAACGATGAGCTCATGACCTCAGGGAGCTGACTCTGAAATAGAGTTGACATGAATGAATGTGCAAAAGCATCTAGTCACATCAGTAGCCAAGGTAATGAACAGACTGGACTCAATATCTCCAGGCTGCCTGTGGCAAGCATCAGGGGTTATCCTGTAGCTGGGGTCGGGGTAGATGACAAGTAAATGAATTCTGGGGGTGGGGGTCAGCACAAAATGTGGAACTTTCCTTAGGTATGATTCGTGGCAGAAGTGGGCCTTTAGGAGCCGTCTGAACCATGAGAGGCAAAGGACAGCCAGGCATTGACTGTTCTTGGAGAGAAGGCAAAGAGTTAATACCTATGTACCTTGCACCTGGGAGGCAGGCCACTAGAACTCAGGTCAGGACGTTGAAACAGTTTATTTCTGTGACCAAGGTGACATCATGTCAAATGCTGTTGGAAGATGGGATGTGTGTCACCTAGTGGCATTTATATAACACAGTGTTTAAGGGTACAGTCTCGAGAGCCAGACTCTTTGGGCTTGTTTGCATCTAGGCTCCATCACTGACTAGCCACATGACCTTGGGCGAGTTATTTAAGCACTGTACCTCAGTTCCCTCATCTGTACTATAAAGACAGTAATAGTATCTACCTTATAGGCTTGTTTTGAGGGTTAAAAGAGTTAATATATGTAAAGAGCCTAGAACAGTAGCTGACACGAAGCAAGCACTTGATAAATTATTATTACTACTACTACTACTACTACTACTACTACTACCACCTAATGAGAAGCTTTGGGTCCTGAGAAATATGCTAGGTCCTTATAGTAATTTCAGTGTGGATTTTGGAGCATTTATATTCCAGAGCATTTCATGGAGTGATTAGCTCCTCAGCAGTGACAGAAGTGGTGCTAACATACGACTCAAAGTAACTGATGAACTTTCTACCAAGTGAGATTGTCCTAAATGTGGATGTGCTGTCTTAGGAAAGAGGAACTTCCCCATCATTATGCACATTGGAGCCGAGACTGGATGACTACTTGGTGGGGATGTTGCAGAAGGGATTAAAGGATGGAGTTGGGGTTTTGCTATATGAAGAGATTCTCTCATTTCTTTTTTTGCTTTAAGATTTTATTGATTTATTTTTAGAGAGGGGAAGGGAGGGAGAAAAAGAGGGAGAGAAACATCAATGTGTAGTTGCCTCTCATGTGCCCTCTACTGGGGACCTGGCCCACAACCCAGGTATGTGCCCTGACTGGGAATCAAACAGGCAACCCTTTGATTTGCAGGCCGGTGCTCAATCCACTGAGCCACACCAGCCAGGGCAGATTCTCTGATTTATTGCTACTTCTTAGTAGAAGGACTGGCTCTGAGGTGGAGGTCCTACTGCTTAAAATGTGGGGGACTCATCCAATATTTTTGAAATTGTGAGCTTAGTTGAGTGGTCACCTAACTCTGAAGGCTAACTGCACACAGACAGGGCTGGTACCAAATGCCACATTCTAGAGGCTGAAATCTCTCAAAAATACTTTTGAAACTCAAGAGACAGGGTTTTGGTTTCTGCTGTGCCTGAAACTAGCTGCATAATCTTGGGCAAGTTCCTTCCATTCTCTGGGCCTAAGTTTCCTAACTTGGAGCGTGAAGGTTTACAGTAGATTTTTCTGTGTGGTCTCATCAGGTCTTGCCTTTTGTGTTTGGAAGATAATATTCTTGGAGTGATACAGGTATAGGAAGGAGGCATTGATCAGGTGCTGACAGAACATCTACTAAGGGTCAGGTGCTGTGCAGTGCAGGTGGGGAGGAAACAGTGAGCAAGAACGGTATGCTCTCTGCCCTGTCCAGTGTCTCATACAAACACACACAAATAGCATTATAATACAGATTAATATATTTTTGAAGAGGGGTGAGCACAAGGTCCTAATGGGAGAAGAACATAGTCCAGGCTATTTGTGATGGAAAATCCTCAGGGAAGACCTTGTGGAGGAGGTGGCATGTGAGCTGAGCTTTGATGTGGGGACTGCAACAGGATGGCAACAGTTACATAGGTCCTGGGGAGGGAGAGCCTGGTGGTTTCTGAGAACTGTGGTAAGTTCTGCTGAGCCAGAGAATAGAGAATGAGAGGGAACTGGTGAAAGCTGAGGTTAGAAAGGTCAAAAAACACCAGATTGTCAAGGCGTTGTATGTCATGCTACAAAAGTGGCTTTAAAGGTAGTGGGGACTCACAGAAGGCCTTTGAGCAGAGGAGTTATACAGGTCAGGGTTCAGCTGTAGAAATTAGATCACTATAGTTATTTTCAGCAGGAAGAGTTTTAAGACAAAAATATCAGGTGCTTCCCAAATTGGTGGAAGGGCTGGTGGGGCAAGCTATAGGCTGGGCATTCAGGAATGACTCCCAGAACAGTGGTGGGGGAGCTGTTCTCTCTGCAGCTAAGCAGGAAGGGGAGGAATGAGGAGCTTTGGGAACACTTCACTTTATCTGTGATCTAGGAATTAGGAACCCGCGGGTGCCTTAACTGTGGAATGTGCCACTGCCTAAACTATCATCATGCCTTCCATGTCCCCAATGACAAAGGTATGTAAACTCCATTCTCTGCTGACCCAAATGCACAAAGCCAATGAGCAGACACTGGGCCTATGGAAAGGTGGCATGGCTGCAGAAAACCCTAAAACCTCCATCATTGTTCATGCTAACTGAAGCAGCAGAAATATTGCTTCTGCATCACCTCCTTCTAAGTACTGTGCATGTGCATATGATTGATAGAAATGAATCAGGTGCAGAGCACTGGATGTAAAAGAGTCTGAGAAATGGTCAGTCATTGCAGCGTTTTTTTTTTTATTTTTTAAAGACTTTATTTTTAGAGGGAAGGGAGGGAGAAATAGGAAGAGAAACATCAATGTGTGGTTGCCCCTTGTGTTCCCCGCATTGGGGACCTGGCCCGCAACCCAGGTATGCGCCCTGACTAGGAATCAAACCGGCAACCCTTTGGTTTGCATTCCATGCTCAATCCACTGAGCTACATCAGCCAGGGCATTTTTTGAAATGTTTTTAGCTTTCAGCAATATAAGAAGGAATGCTCTAAGGAGGGTAGCATGGATCCTAAGCAACCAATCTATGGTAGCCACCATTGGATTGATAAGAGCAAAACTGCTTTTGAGAGAGATGATTTGGACAGGAGAGTAGAAGCTGAACTGGGGAGAGAGACCAAGTAACGAATGGCAATAGGTCAGAGATGATAAGGAATTGAGTATGGGCAGCAGGGAGAGAAAGGAAGGACACATAAGAGAGATATTAAAGAGGAAGATAATTGCCAGGACTTGGAGACTGGATGACTAGCATCAAGATGAGAAAGAGGCAAGATGTAGGGCTATATTCTTAGTTTTTCACTAGTTCTGTGTCCTTAGAGATAGACAACTCAGGGGAAGGAGGAAGCTAGCCAGGATGGGAGAAGAATAATTCAAATATGGACTAAGTGTGACATTTGTGTGAAATATCCAGAAGACAGTTGGAGATTCATCTCTGGAGTTCAAGAGAAAAGAGCTACCTGGGGTCATCAGTACAGTTGTAAGCTCCATGCAGGCAAGGGCCTAGGTCTGTTTTGTTCCCTACTGGTGTCCAGTAGCTTTGTTGAAAGGAGGAGCATTGGCGTGTAATGTAGGTGGTACTTTAAGTCTTAGGATGCAGTGGCCCATCATTCCATGCACACATGAATGAGAAGAAAAGGGCACTAAGCTTGGAAGAACCCTGAGAAATCACAGCCTTAATGACTGGATGAAGAAGAGCCCAGGCAGAAATAAAGACAGTATAAGCAGACAGGTCATGTGGTTTGTGTTCCCAGGGCAGAAGGAGCATTTGAGGAAGAAGGAGAGCATCAATGGAGTCAAGTGGGAGAGAAGTCATGGACGATAAAGCTGGAAAATTGGCTGTGAGACTTAGCAGCAAGTCAGTCATTTGTTTATATTCCCAAGAAGTTTCAGCTTCTTATGGGATGATGGGGGGTGAAAGCCAGGTGGCTGTGGGTTGAAGGGTCGGTGGAGGCAGGATAAGAATGTACTTTTAAAGGTGAGGAGATTCTAGTTCATATTATGGTACCATCCTGATCACCAGCATTGGTCTCAACATAATGTAGAAGAGTGGCTTTCAAATTGCTTTGATCATGATCTGCTGTAAGAAAAACCTTTTACATCACCATCTAGCACATTTGTTTGTAAAACTGAAACAAAAGCTGTATTACCCTAACTATATAGACATTTCATACAAATTAAATCATACAAAAGCCTTTTGTGTCTGGCTTCTTTCACTCACAATATTTTCTAAGTTTCCTTATGTTGTAGCATGTAATAGTACTTTATTCCTTTTAATGACTGAAGAATATTCTGACTTCCGGCCAAGATGGAGACATAGGTGGATGCACCGCACCTCCACGCACAACCAAAATTGGAACAACAATAATTTAGAAACAGAATAATACCTAGAATTGACAGAAAATTTATCTGAATGGAAGTCAGACAACCAAGAAGTTGAAATAGACCCGTTCATCCAGACCAGTAGGAGGGGCGGAGACGAGCAGTCAGGCGAGGGTCGCGGCGTGGAGAGCAGAGAGAGTTGGGACTGGGTGTGTAAGGCATCCAGGGAACACAAGACCGCAGCGGGTGGACCCTGAGTGCGTAACCAACAGCTGGCAGGCCCCGCCTGGCCAAGGGGTGACAGCCAGCAGACCCAGTGAGGCGGCGATTGTAAAGCAAGGCAGTGCACACAACCCAGAATCCCAGTGCTGGGAATTAGAGCCTCGGGACACAGATTGAGGACACCTGCGGAAGTGGAGGCATACAGAAAGACACCCAGCCCCACAGGAGAGGTCCTTGGAGGGTCCCATGGTGTGCACAAGCCCACCCACATGGGAATTGGCACCAGAGGGACCCAGTTTCCTTGGGGGAAGCAGCAGAAGGGACTGAGGTCCCACGGAGAATGGAGAAACTGCCATTGTTCCCTATTGACCCTGCCCCCACATACAACGTCACAATCCAGCGACTGGGGTGCCCCGCCCTGTGAATACCTAAGGCTCCGCCCCTCACCATAACAGGTGTGACCATACCAAAAAAAAAAAAAAAAGGAGAGAGAGAGATGGCTCAAACAGAAGAACAAATCAAAGCCCCAGAACCCATCATTTTAAGCGACCGAGAGATAGCCAACCTATCAGATGCACCGTTCAAAACACTGGTGATCAGGATGCTCACAATTGGTTGATTTTGGTTGCAAATTAGATGAACAAATGCAGGCTATGATAAGATAAATGAAGGAAAATGCACAGGAAACCAATAGTGATGGGAAGGAAACTGGGATTCAAAACAATAGAGTGGACCAGAAGGAAGAAAGAAAACAGGAAAAGAATGGAGAGATAAGAACTAAAAAATAAAATGAGGAGAAGCTTAGAAACCTCCAGGACATCTTTAAGTGTTCAAACATCCGAATTATAGGGCTACCAGAAGGGGAAGAGGAAGAGCCAGAAATTGAAAACTTATTTGAACAAATAATAAAGGAGAACTTCCCCATTCTGGCAAAGGAAATAGACTTTCAGCAAGTCCAGGAAGCTCAGAGAGTCCCAAAGAAGTTGGACCCAAGAAGGAACATACCAAGGCACATCATAATTACATTAGCCAAGGTAAAAATGAAGGAGAGAATCCTAGAAGCAGCAAGAGATAAGGAGACAGTAACCTACAAAGGAGTTCCCATCAGACTGTCAGCTGATTTCTCAAAAGAGACCTTGCAGGCAAGAAGGGGCTGGAAAGAAGTATTTCAAGTCATGAAAGGCAAGGACCTACATCTGAAATTGCTCTATCCAGTAAAGCTTTCATTTAGAATGGAAGGGCAGATAAAATGCTTCTCAGATAAGGTCAAGTTAAAGAAGTTCATCATTACCGAGCCCTTATTTTATGAAATGTTAAAGGGACTTATCTAAGAAAAGAAGATAAAAAAAATGTATGATAAAATGACAGCAAACTCAAAATTATTAACAATCACTCCTCAAACAAAACCAAAAGAAACTAAGCAAACAACTAGAACAGGAACAGAACCACAGAAATGGAGATCACATGGAAGATTAGCAATAGGGGAGTGGGAGGAGGAGAGAGGGGGAAAAGGTTCAGAGAATAAGTAGCATAGATGATAGGTAGAAAATAGACAGGGGGAAGGCAAGAATAGTATGGGAAATGTAGAAGCTAAAGAACTTATAAGTATGACATATGGACATGAAGTAAAGGGGCGGAATGTGGGTGGGAGGGGGTGTACAGGGTGGAGGGGAGTGAAGGGGGGAAATGGGACAACTGTAATAGCATAATCAATAAAACATATTTAAAAAAAAGAATATTCCTTCATTTGGATCTAGCACATTTGTTTATCCATTAATCAGGTGATTGGCATTTGAGTTGTTTCCATGTTTTGGCTGTTGTGAATAATGCTCTTATGGACATTCATGCACAAATTTCTGTGTGGACATGCTTTCATTTACTCCTAGGAGTGGAATTGTTGGATCAAATGGCAACTCTGTTTCACTTTTTGAGAAACTGTCAGACTGTTTTCCAAAGTGACTGCACCATTTTACATCCCTACCAGCAGCATTACAAAGTTTCCGATTTTTCCCCATTTTCTCCAACACTTGTTATTATCTTGCTTTCGATTATGGCCATCCTAGTAAGTTAGAGTTGTATCTTATTACAAATAATGCTGTGGTAATATTCTGCATTTGCATTTAATTTGCATTTTCCTGGTAGCTAATATGTTGAACATCTTTTCATGTGCTTATCGAACATTTCTTTGAAGAAATGTTATTCATCTCATTTGCCAGTTTTTTGACTGGTTATCTTGCTTTTATATTTGAGTTGTAATAGCTCTTTATATATTCTAGACGCAAGTCCCTTATAAGATATACAGTTTGCAAGTATTTTCTTCCATTCTGTGGGTTCTCTTTTCATACTCTTGATAGTGTCCTTTGAAGAACAAAAGTTCTTAATGTTAATGAAATTCAGCTTATCTATTTTTCTTTTTTATAATATTTTTTAATCCTCACCCAAGGATATGTTTTTTTTTTAATTGATTTTAGAGAAAAGAATGGGATGGGGAGAGAAGACAGACAGACAGACAGACAGACAGTCAGACATCGATGTAAAAGACAAATGTCAATTGTTTGCCTTCTGTACATGCCTTGACCAGGGATAGAACCCGCAACCTAGGTGTGTGTCCTGACTGAGAATCAAACCCGCACACTTTTGGTACATGGGACAATGCTTGAACCAACTGAACCACCTGACCAGGGCTATTTTTTCTTCTGTTGATTGTGCTTTTCATGTCATATCTAAGAAACCATTACCAAATCCAAGGTGACAAAGATCTACATCTATTTTCCTCATCTTGTTAAACTTAGCCACAACAGTTAAAGCAATTCTTTAATATAAGCAAATATTCAGTCTGTTCAAATTTCCAATTGCCTCATAAACATCACAAATATGTGTGTGTGCATGTACACACATGTAAAAATTTCACCTGAATCATTCCACCTCTTTTCTCTGCCTATTTAGTTACTTAAGAATCAGGTTGTTGGCTCTGTAATCTTTTACAGTCTGTGTCCCCGTATTGCAGCTTAACATCTTTTTCTGCCCTTCTGTTCTATAAATAGACAGTTGGATCTAGAAGCTTAATATGATTTGGGCCTTGTGTTGTTTTGTCACGAATCATGTACAGGTGGTGTTAGGAGCCCAAACTTTTAAAGTGGAGACTCCTTTGGGCTTTATTTTATCTTGTACAGGCAGCAGCCACTTTGCTTATGACTTGCATTCATTCAGAATTTCTAGTCATCTACTTTTGATGGGTCACTGTCCTAGACTCAAAGATTACTAAAGAATAGAAAGCAGTTCTCATTCCTATAGAGTCTTTAGTAGGAGTTCCAGAACTTAATTTGCTAAGTCTTCATGTGACAGACGGGAGATGGAGGCTGGAGAAGGGAAAGGAGTTGCACAAAAGCCATCCAACAAGCTTGAGGTAGGATTGAGTAACTGAAACCTTCTGGTCTGAAGTCCAGGGCTTTTTCCTAGTTCTAGGCACAGTCAGAAACACACAGCAGGGCAGTGATTACAAGCAGATTGGAAAGTTTTCTGAAGGCTTCCCTTTATAGTACCCAGCATGCTGGAAAAGTGTAAGCCATCATAGTCTAAAGAAACCATAGGTAGAAAAGGAAATCTGACCTGCAAGGGCAGAGATATCAGAGAAAGCCAAAAAGAATAGAGTTTTGGATAATTTGTAGTTGAATCTGTTTGTTGAATTTGTAAAGCTAGTTATCAATATGAGTTGCCCATAACTACCTAGGCAGGGGCCAAGTCATCTTTGCTTTTTCCCTGGCCCTGGCTCCACAAAGTGGAGTGTGTGCGTGCTTTTCATGTACCTATCCCTTTTTCAAAATTTCCTTTTCCTCCTCCTCATCCTTTTTCCTTCCTTTCCCCAACTCTTCTGTCCATCTTATGTCCTATCTGTTCTCCCTCCTTCTCACCTTTCCTTTCTTTCTCCCCTGCACCCCACTGTGTAGGTCTTGTCCCTTCTTCCTCCTGCTAAACTGCTCTTCTTCTGTTCCCTCTCGCTTTCCCAGTCCTTTCCAGCCTTTCCTACGCCTCTCCCTACACCCCCCGCCTCAATCAACCCTCAACAAGCTCTCCATCCCCACACCAGAACCCTCACTGGTGGCTCCTGCTAGTCAGAAGGAAGAGACCCGGGTTCGGGAGCCTGGGGCCCTCCAATTGGCTGCTTCCTCCAGCACGCCAGCTGAAGTCCCGCCCCCCCAGCGAGTAAACGCGCTGCTGCGGCACCTGCTATTGGCCGGTGGGCCTTCTCAGCGGCTCTGGCTGCGCTTCACGCAGGCGTCTGCAGTCGCTAGGTGAATAAAAACTCAGCCTACGAGCTGGGGGCTGGGGAGAGGAGAGGGAGAGAGCCAGCGAGGCAGGGCTGGAACGAGTGTCTGGCAGCCGGGATCCCCGCGAAGAGAGCGACCGAGCATAGGAAAGCAAGCGAACTAGAGGGAGTAGGGGAGACCGAGACTGACCGGTAGCCAGGCAGGCGGACGGACGCACGCCGGGACAGACAGACTGAACAGGCGCTGGAGAACCTCGCACTGGTTCCTCCCGCCTTTCCCTTTGAAAGCCAGGATTTTGCCTTTTCCGTGGCGCCCGAGAGAGAATGCTGGACTCTGCCGACTTCAGCGCAAGCTAAGATTTCTCAGCTAGGGAAGAAAAAGCAGCCCAATCCTGAGAAGGGGGGAAGCAAGCTCCCCTGTCCCCATCCCCCCTCCCCCCATACCAAACTCGGGCACCAAACCCAGCCCTTCCCTAACCATCCGACTTCCTCCTCTCCTTTCTAGAATGGTGGCTGTATGGACAGTCTGACAGAACAGAGACTAACATCTCCCAATCTGCCGGCCCCCCACCTGGAACACTACAGTGTTCTGCATTGCACCATGACCCTGGATGTGCAAACTGTAGTCGTTTTTGCCGTGATTGTAGTCCTCCTGCTTGTCAATGTCATACTCATGTTTTTCCTGGGAACGCGCTGAATGGAGTCCAGCCACCTGAGCTGTTGCTAACTCTCGATTTGATTTCATCCTGAGAACCACCGAGAAAAAAAAAATCAAGAGAGACAGTCAGAGACAGGGAAAGAGAGGGAGAGAAAGAGCAAGCTTTCTTACTGAGGGGGGAAAACGTTTTGAGCTTCAACATGGCCTCGCTGTGATATGTATGACGTTGGTATATTATCTCTCCCTAAATCTTTTGTCATGTCTTGTCTTTTAAGTATGCCTGCGAGTGTAGTTGCTTATTGCTTGAGTAAAATTGTTGGTAAAGAAATGCTTTCTATTTAAGTATGCATGTGTGTGCATTCTCCATTTATGTGTCGTTCAGGGAACGAGCTCTGCGTCCTTAAACGGTGCCTTTGCTGTTTGTGGTGCCTGGTCAACTCATTTTCTTGAAAACTACCTTTCAATTCCATGAGAGAATTTTAGTGATAATTTCTCTCTTGCCATCAGGACTGTATTTGGGTTTGTTTGGGGGCACGGGGGCATGTGGGAAGAGCATGCTGGGTTTTTGGCATCTTTGGAAAGACAGCCTAGCATTGGATGTTTAGAAGAAAAAAATTGATGGAATGAATTTAAGGAAAATGATTCTTTAGTGTCTAATGAGAAGGGAGAATTTGAGAAGTGATGTGGTGATGTGCGTTGAGCTGGTAGTTGGAGACTCTGTCCTTTGAATCTCAATTTGCTGTCCAGGGTTCATAGTTTGCAATTTGGAAAGAAGCCACCTTTCCAACATTTCTTAAAGTATTTTCTTAGGAATTATGGAATGGTGTGTAACAGCATTTTCTGGTCTTTATAAATTGGCAAGAGAACACATTGACGAGCTGTTATTGGGTTCCTTTTCCCAAAGTCGACCCCTGGATTTGAATTGGGGTTTTTTCTCTATGTGTCCTCCAAAAAAAAACCAAACAAATAAACAAACAAAAATCCTACAAAAAAAGCCAGCTCTTTACCCACCTTGGGAATCATAGTATTTGGATATGCCTCTTTGGGGTAATCTCATTTGCAATGATGAACTTGAACTACATTTTAAATAGAACTTGCTGGTGCTAATGAGAAAGTGGTGGTTTTTGTTTGCCTCCTTGTTTGTTCTTGAAGATCAGAGGTCTCTGGAATTGAAAGATTTCCTTAACAAATTAAAAGTACATATCTTGCTAAGTAGAGTTTTGAGCAGTGCCCCCCTCCCCATGCACTCCCCTTCCAAATGTCTTGATGGAATAAGGTATAGCTGGGGGAAACCATGAACTAGAAACAAAATTCCAATTTGACATACTTGTATGTCCTCATCAGATGGAAGTGGTGGTGGTTGCTGTTATTGTTGCTATTGTTATTATCTTTATATTTCTGTTTCCGCTGAAAAAGCTCTTGGCAAAGCCAGGAAAAAAAAATGTCTCTGACGCCGATGTGCATAATACTTGTTTTCCTCCCTTCCCCCAGCCACTGATGTAGGCAGGTCTTCCTCCTTCCCTTGCTTACCTGACTTGGAAATAGTGCCATTTCTGGCTCATATAGCAATGAATCAGGGTGCATACACATCCACACACATGTTCCCCTACACCCATGTGGGCGGCTGCTCATGTGTGATGTGCAAATCTGCTGGCATTGTGCTCTCAAGTTCCATGTCCTATTGTTTAATCTCTTGGGGATGGATGATTATGAAAGGAGAGGGACTGTGAAGGGGGCTCTGAAAATTGTCCTGACCTCAGGACCCAGAGAGTATTATTGAATAGCATCAGAAGAGGTTTTGAGTCTTAAGGTAGGCTCTCATTGGCTCCGCGTGGGTGAGAAGCTGATTTTTTCATTCAATTGGTACCATGGTATAAGCATAATCTGGGAAGTTTGCTGGCATTGATACTTACTTACTCTTTGGTCCCTTTGCGGGGGGCCCCCTAGGTTGAACTAAGAACTTGTTTCTTTGCAAAGAGAATCTGCTGAGACCACCCCCCCACCCACTGGCAGCCTGAGCTCCAGTGGTATTATCCAAAGTAAGCTTATATTTTGACTGGGCACTTATTTTCAGACAGCACTCAAGAGTGAGGAAAGGCTCTGGGCTGAGCACTAAAGACATGGGTTCTTTCTGTTCAGTGCCAGTTTGACCTTGGCTGATTTTTTCCTTTCTCAGTGGGTTAGGGTTTCCTGAAACATTGGCATTTGGGGATGGTTAGGCTAAGTGACCTCCAAGTTCTTGCTTTCTGTGATTCTTGGGTGCCCATAGGCACTGGAAATCAGAGGAGAATGAACTGTAAAGACAAATGAAAGGAAAATGAAATGTTCATCAAGGACCAATGGGAACTGAGGGGGAAAATATCTGGTTGCTGGTATCCAGAGAAATTTGTTTCACCTCAAAGATTTTTTTCACCTAGCTCTGAAAACCACTGCAACAATGGAATGCTTTTTGCTTTTTTTTTTTTCTCCCTGACAGGAGAAGTGTTCTTAAAGCTGATCTTTGAGCCAGGTTTATGACAAAGTAGTGTCATGAAATGCCACAGCCTTCACCATTGGGTGCCTGACAGGCCCTTGGCAGAAAGCCTTTGGGAATGTATGTGTGTAGGTTGCGTGACAGTATGTTCGTGGGTGTGTGTGCACACCCTTCTCTGTGGTGGGGGTGGGTGGGTGGGTGTACACTCCTGAATGTGAATGGGGGTTGGTCGTGCCAGGAATGAGGAAAAACAGAAGGGCATGCATTGAGTTCCACAGTTCTGAATGGCCTCCTTGTGCTACGGACAGTAAGGATTTGGCTGCTGCTATGATGGATGGGTGTTCCCCTACCAGCTTTCCCACCGACCCTCCACAGCCCCTCCAGCCAAAGGGCTAGCTTGCATGAGCCCCTCCATCAGTAATGTAGCTGGTGAAATGGGTAAGCATTTTTCAAATTAATTTCTCTCTAGTCAAATAAGGGAACGTTGCTAGCCAGATGGCAGGCCACCCAGAGCAGCTAAAAGGGAGTTTGGAGAGTCGAGAACCAAAGTTGGCAGTGTGACTTTTTACTTCTGTGAATCCTAAAGGTTTGGCATTTCTCCTTCAGACGTGTGAGGGTATGCAAAATGAGGAGAGTGGGAGAAAATGAAACACACAGCCAGAGGAGTGGAATCCTCTGCATTTGGACTTTTTCTTTCTTTTTTCCTTCCCTCTCCTGCCTCTTTTCTTCATCTTCCCCCTTGTCCCTTTGCTCCATCCAGAAACAGCCTTCTTCCCGCTCTGTCAGTGGGTAGGTGAGGAAGAAAAGAGGACTTGTTCTCTCTGATTTCTGCTGACTTTTTTCAACCAAGTTCCTCATTTCTTTTCCACCGTCAGGGTGGAGAATACCTTTTGGTACTAGGAGGGGCAAAATTCCAACTCAGGAATTTTGGCTTCCAGATCCCTACTGGGAGATTCAAGAAAATACTCTCAGCTGGTATCCTAGCAACCCGTGCATCGCTCAGCTCCTGCTGAACTCCAGATCCCACCCTTCAAATGTGCAGGCTCTAGGGCTCAGGAGAAAGGGGGCTTGAGCCCAGTGGGACTTGAGGAGATGCTTTGGGGGAGAGGACAGAGAAAGAGGACGATCCTCGTTGCCTGCAAATGTCTAGAAAACATACACAGAAGGCGTACAGAGCCTAGCCTTCTCCCAGCCACGGGGATGGTTGACTGGAAAGGTCCTGGGTTCAAATCCCTCTTCAGTTACTACCTTCTCCTTAAGATTAACTGAGCCATCTCACAGCCCAGCTTTAGTGTGAGGAGGTCTGTAGGCCCTAAAAAAGTTTTCTTTTCACCCTGACTTCTGGCTGAGGCAGGGAGGAGGTGAAGGCAAAAAACTGAGAGTGCTTTTCCCCCATTGATATGGCCTCCATTTGTCAGAACCCGTGACAGCTGCTCAGGCAGTGTGCCCCCATCTCATTTGTGGCTCAGGGAGCTCAGCCCAGCTGTGGAGTGGAATCTGGGGGATTTGTTTCTGTGTTGTTGGTCTCTGATTAGTTTTCAACTGTGAAGGCTGGGCCAGTTGAAACTAGGAAGGCTGGTTTCATTGTGGGGCTGGTGAACAGGGTCTGGGCCCTGGGTGGGATTCTCTCATCGACTTGTATGTGTGTGATTATGTGGCTGTGGAGCTGAGGGATCCCAGTGAGCCAGTGGGTGTAGTGCTTTTCGGCCCTGTGGTGAAGCGTGGATGGAGAGGGGTTGGCTGTGCCTGGACGGCAGTCTGGCCGCTGTAGAGATGGTGCCAAATCATGTCCTCCTCCTAGCCTTTGTCTGCCATCTTGGCCTCTGCTCCTCTTGGCCTGTGCAGTGCTTGCCCTGGACAGGGATGTGGTTGGGAATTGAGCCTATTCTCCCAAAATAACTGCCTCCTCAGAAGACCTCCCACAAAGCATCTGGATCCAGCCCTAGTGGCTTTGCCCCAAGAAGTGGGATGGAGATGGAGAATCTCAGACTCTCTAGCTCTTATTTCTAGCTCTGCAACTTGTTCTAGGCCAACTGAGTCTGTTGCTTTCCAAGAATCCTTGATCAAAGCTTAGTCCTTCTGATATCTGCAGAGAGTGTCTCCTGTCACTAGGTGGGTGTACCTCTGAACAGTGTGGAGTTCATTGTGCTTTGCTGTGGCACAAAAATGCAAAGTGGAACATCTAGAAGGGGAAGGGCCTCGAGGAGAGAGAAGACTCGGAAAACTTTCCAGTAATGGCAATGCTAATAATCCCTTGTCAGTGCATGGGCCTGTAGAGTTCACAAAGTGATTTCACGTCCTAATTTTCAATGTCACGTCAGCCTTGTGCAGTGCATAGGGATGAGCGTTATTCCTGGTTTTACAGATGAGGAAAGTAAAGGTCAGAGAGATGGGTGGGATGGGAGTGGGTCTGCTTCTCAAATGGGGGTATGGGGGAGTCACAGTTGATCCTTCCCAGCTTGAGTGAGGCTAAATGGAGTCATGGGGAGAGGTCTATGAGTCTCTACTGAAGCCATACTAGCTTCCTCAGCTACTTGCTTACATTGTTAGTGGTTTTTATACTTTTCATCGATACAGCAATTTTGCACAGAATTCTTTATTTAAGAAAATGCTGACTTTTATCTTGAATATACATCAGAGTCCCCTTTAGTCTTACAAAAACTCTCTATTTGAAAACTCACTATTTGAGATGTTCAAGGAGAAAGGCAGTGTGAATTGGTGGAGTCTAAAAGATAGAATGTTTTCAAGGGACTGCAGTTTTCATAAAATTGTCCTTCCTTTTGAAGCACTCCTATTTTTCTATGTTTCTTGAGAAACTTGCTACTCAGAACCCATCATGCCACTTGATCAGGAAAAAGTACAAAAGGACTTTGATCTGTCTGTGAATTATCTGCTAATGCAGCCTTTGACTGGGTCTCAACCCTCGCTGAGCACTCACATCACTTGGGGAGTTTTTAAATGCCTATGTCAGGTCCCCACTCTGAGAGATCTGACTTAATTGGCATAATTGGTGTGGGATAGATCCCCAGCAGGTTTTTTTTTAAGTTTTAAATTTAAAGCTCCACGAGGTAATTCAGTTGTGCTGCCCTTGTTAAAAGCCACTGTATCAACCCTTTGGGCTATAGGCTCACACACTTTGCTGTCTAGTCCAGTCTTCTACAGTCTTATGAAATTGGCCTTTTGAACCAAACTTGTTACACATTATTTTGTTTAGTTGGTCCCTTATTCTAGTTTTTTTTTTTCCCTATGGGGTTTTACATTTTTCTTCATACTGTGCAGCAAATGTGCTGTCCCTCCCAGCATTGCATCAGTGACACTTCTATTTTATTTGCTTGGTCTGTTCTGTGCATCTTCATGTTGTTGATTCAAAGAAATGTTCAATATAATGAGGTTAATACCCATTCCACTGTCATCTCAGCAGATCCCCCTTTTGGCATTGCAGCCCATTCGTTCTTGTATATACTTGATCAGTTGGTGCCAAATCCATTGGGGCTCCACCATGATCTATCCCTATGATAACAGGGGTGTCAAACTCATTTTCACCGGTGGCCACATCAGCCTCACAGTTGCCCTCAAAGGGCCAAATGTAATTTTAGGATTGTATAAATGCAGCTACTTCTTAACTAGGGGCAAGGAGCTTGGTGCTGCCGCTGGGTAGAAACAAGGTGGAGGGCCGGATTTGACCCTCCGGCCTTGTGTTTGCCACCTGTGTACTAATGTGTACATGAGGATAATGTGGCGTGATAGACTTGCATGCTTTGTAGGCATCGAGATGTAGTCTCTATTCACAGCACTCGTCTGCCAAGCCCATGACCAGGGACTATGAGTCACTTGGCATCTTCCTCCTCGTAGCTCCTGTGGTAGGCTCCAGGGTTCCCTGTTTTCTTTCAGCACCCACAAACTGTATGTTTCCTAACTGGGTCCAGAAGTGCCTGAGAGTCAGCGTTACCACTGTAGATCTGTGTACCACTTCAAAAACAAAATTAATCTCGTATTTTTTTCTCATCACCATTCTGTCCCATCTTTGGGAAATCTGCACAGCATCGATGTAGCATGAAAACAGAATATATTTGGTTTTCAAAGAGTTCAGGAAAGTCTTTGTGCACGTGTCCCTTGCTTGGCTGAATTGTTCAAACCAGCCCAATGGTGCTCAGTCCCGGCTACACAGTGGAATCACCCGGGGATTTAACAAGACTAACAACACTTCCTAGAATCTCTCAGGGAGGTCTAATTGAGTTGGTCATGGAGAGGCCCGGGCATCAATACTTTTTAAAAGCTTCCTGAGGTGGCAGGAATGTTTAGCCAGGGATGAGAATGACTGTGATGCTATGTTCAAAGGAAATGCCAGCGCAGCCTGAATCTGGCTGAGCACACACGTGAATAGGCAGGCTTCACAGATGGTGAGATTTTATTCTAGGGTTGTGGGGGCCTTGAAGAATTCTAGGGGCTGCTGCCCACTCTAAAAAGGTGGACTCAACCCTGGAGAATGAATAGTCTGAGGAACTGTTTGGACTTGAAATTATCAGCTGGGAGGCACTTTGAGCCCCTCAGGAAAAAAGTCAGCTCCCTTGCATTTGCTGTCCTAGTGAGAAAGAGTCTGTTTACTCGCTGGGTGACTTTGGGTAAATGACTACTTGCCAGTGAAATTTGGTTTCCTCATCTGTAAAATGAGGTTAGGTGCCTTAGAGACCTCCAAAGATTTCTTGGAGCTCTAATGATCTGTGCTTACTTTGTGATTAATACTAGTGATCCAAATGATTAAGAATATTATTCTTCAAAGCCAGCAGGTAACCTAAAGATTCCTTTTAGCAGGTTTGGAATGCATAGGGTGATTCCGGGGATAATAGAATTTCCTTCCTAATTACGGTTGGCTTTGGTTTCTCCTAGAACAACTGAACTATAGGTTGTATTCATTGAGCACACACTGGCTGCCAGCAGGGAAGGGAGTCCTGTAGTGAGCTGAAAGGCAGGAGGGTGCCAGTTTGGGACGTGTGGCATGGGTACCTGAAACTTGCCTCTTAAAGATAAAACACCAACCTCATAGGTCTGGGAAAACCTTGGAGGCAAGGAGCCGGCTGCTTTGATAGCCCAGAGCCCCTTCCTGCAGTATTTTAAGTAGCCATTCATTTACTTACTACTACTACTATTGTTAATAAGAATGTCAACAAATAAAATTCCCTAGTTATTTCATTGGCTCATCCCCCCCAACTGGCAGGAATTAAGGAAACTGAGGCACAGAGAGATTAAGCGATTTACATGAGGTCACACCGTCAGGAAGCGGGAGTTCCTGGCCTAGAACCCAGGATACACCCTCCTGTTCTTCCAGGGTCACTTGTGTAGTCGACTCTGTGGTCAGAATGTGGTCATGGCTTTTGAAAACTGAAGGGGTTCCGTTGACATAGAGCAGAGGTTAGGAGGAAACTTTGAAGAAAGGAACCAAGGGGCAACCTGGAGGAACAGGAAAGGTTAAGGGATGGATGTATACAAGGTCAGTTGTGCCTTGCTGTGATCATTCTTCTGTGCTCCTTGAAGGCCCCTGACAGGAGCAGAACGTTTGATTTGTTAGCACCAACATCAAGAGTTGGTAGCAGAGAAGAGGGGAAGTTGTGTCTCTATGGCAGAGGGGGTACGTGTGGAAGGCAAACCTTCAGGAGGAGGGAGAAACCCAGCACATGGCCTCAGGGAGCCCTGGGAGCAAGCCGTGGCCCGCCCTGTGCCTGCCATGCTGCTAGAGCTTGATCAGAGCCATATCACTAGAATGAAAGCTGTGGCTTCAGTGGAAAAACCATGTGCTTAAATGAAAGTTGAGTCAGGAGCCAGTATATAAAAGAGGAAAAAAAGCAGAACTCATGCAGTTGAAATGGGCCTGGGACAGAGGTGGAGGACAGAGTGTAGAGTTCCAGGCAACCATCTTGCCAATGGAAACCTTAGTCATTGGGGGAGCTGGAATTAGGGGGAGTGGGGATGGCTCACCCCAGCTCAGACTGCTTGGGAGATGGGACAGCCTTGGGTGAGAGAGAGGGGCTTTCTCACCCAAGTTTCAGTGGCCAGGATTCGGAGAGAATCACATGGGGTAGAGATTAGAGTACTTTGGAGTTCCACAGCATGCTTTTCCCCTCCCTGTTTTACAATTAAGAGAACTGACACACTGAAGGGAAAGTGACTTGTCTGAGGTTCAGTGATCGGTCTTGGATCCTGACTCCTCAAATTAGGACCTTGCCTCTTTTAACCTGAGGCCTCTGCTACAGGGCGCTGGCTGCATGCCCCCTTGGCTGGATCAGAGACCTGAAGGCTCTCAGGTTTGGTTGGAGAAAGCAAGCTGACAGAGTGGCTGGGAAAACAGGAGTATTACGTAACCTCCTGGAGGGGAGCAGGTCTGTCAGCAGCCCTTGAGGTGCCAGGCGTTGAGATGGGAATGGGAGAGCATGGAATCTCCTGCAGACTGTATTTGTTCTTCTGAGGCAGGGAGGAGGCCTGGATGCAGCCACTGTGCTGAAAGGCCATCCACCCTCGGGGCCCAGAGGAGGCCAGCATTGAGCACCCATAGACAGCTGTGGGAATGGTTCTGGCAGCTCTGATCTCTCTGCCTGCCTGCCTTCATTAGAGGAGGGGAAACCATGCACCTCCATGCCCATCTGGCTGCAGGAAGGATGTGCTAAGAGCCCACCCCCCACCCCCTCAGAGTGTGGTGCCTGAAGGCAGCAGCTACTTTTAGCTGTACCTCCCACAGCCGCTCCTCCGCCTACTCTCTTCTTCCTCCTCTCTTCATTAACCCTGCTGGTTGGCAGCGGGTCTGGGCAGTGGGTGCTTTGGCATTGGGAAAGAGGCATGGGGGAGTCAGGCGTCCCTCAGAGAGGCTCTGATAGGCCTGCCATTGTGGGAGGGCTCAGAACAAAGGCAAAATGATGAAACTGCTTTGTGCTTAGGGCCCAGGGGCAGTGTGGGGATTTATTCATTTCCTTTGGACCTTGCAACTGGCTGAGATGTTTTTCTTGAGAAACCAGGTTGAACTGCACAGGAGGCCTCTGGAGGATTTATTGGACCTCAGACTCTATTTGTTCTTCTGAGGCAGGGAGGCTTGGATGCAGCCCCGTGCTGAGTATCTAACGTGCGCAGGTAGTTTCTCTATTTGAATTTAGAGGAAAGAAGCTGCAGCTAGTGGATGCTCCCTTGATTCTGGACTCTTCCTTGATTGTTCACTGTCCCTCCTGAACATTGTCTTACACTTTGCACTGGATTTTGCATCGTCTCGCTTGCTTTTCTCTGTGGCCCTGTAAAGCAGGTAGGGCAGGGATTATCTTCATCTTACAGATGACAAAGGTGAGACTCAAAAACTTATCATACACTGTTTGATATGGACCCCAGCTTTGGCAGTTATAGTGCCATCAAAGGTCATTCCAGACAGCTATATCTTCTAGAAAAGGGGCATTAACAGCTGTCCTGAATCTAATTCCTCATTGTAAGTGACGGGGAACTTGGCAGTGATGGAGAAAGGACTCTCCCATGAAAACACAATGCATTTGTGGGTGTATTGGAGCTAGAACTTGGCTTTGCAAGCGTGTGACTTTTTGGAGTTTGGAGACTTACAAGCTTCTCTTGTCTTTCCGGGGCAGTGAGGGAAACCTGTATAGTGTGATGAAAGCCAAAGTGTTACTGAACTAGTAGTTTGTCATTTTTTCTTTTAGCTCCGTGACCTTGGGCAAGTCACTTAGCCTCTTCGAGTTGGTTTTCTTCTCTGTTCATTGGAGCCAATCATCTGGGAAAACTCTCTGAGGTGGAAGTCTCTGGGTGACTGCTACAGTTGAGGGGCGTGATGCTTGGCAGTCTCCCTGTCAAGGTTTTGTTAATGAAAGACATCCACATGAATAAAGAAGGGCTGCAAATGGGAACTTAATCTCTGGATGACCTTGAACAAATCCCATTGTCTTTGTGTCCCATTGTTCTCCATCACATCATGGAGGACTCTCTTACCTCTCTCCTTTGGAAGGTTAGAAACCCTGTAACCTGGCCTATGTCTGTTATTCTTTGTGGGGAAGCTGGGATTTTTTTTAAATAAAAAGCTTTCCTTTATTTACCCCCAGCTCCATCCCCCTACCTGGCCACACACATGAGGCTATGAATAGCAGACTAGCTTTCTTGTTCCCCATCTCTTGGGAAGCTAAAAGAAATTTGGAAGAAAGCCAGAGTTAATTGTGTCTTTATTTAGTGCCTTCTCAAGTCCATAAAGCCAGAATCACCTAGGCTCTTGGCAATTAAAAACCAATTTTTGGCCCCCAGCTCTTTGGCTAGGATTTGTGCTGAACATTACTAGGTTTTCATGATATGATTAAGAGTTGTGTTAGAAATAGCAAGCTCTTAACAAATGACCTACTTAGAACAAATACACACTCTTTACCTTTATCTGCATCATTTTGTTTGGAAAATTCTAGTTGCTCCCCAGGCACAGTGAGAAGATAATAACTATTGTATAGTCTTACTACCACATTGCTTTTATCCCCCATAACCCCATGAAGTGCACAAGGCCATAATTATTTTTCCCATTTTGTGGCTAACAAAATGAAAACTTAGAGAATTGCTTTGATTTACTGAGATCAGTGCTGACTCTTTTTAATAAAGGTTTTATTTATTTATTTATCTATCTATCTATCTATTTATTTATTTATTTTTAGAGAGAGGGGAAGGGAGGGAGAAAGAGAGGGAAGGAAATATCAATATGTAGTTGCCTCTCATGTGCCCCCCACTGGGGACCTGGCCCACAACCCAGGCATGTGCCCTGACTGGGAATCGAACTGGAGACCCTTTGGGTTGGCAGCCTGTGCTCAATCCACTGAGCTATACCAGGCAGGGGTGAGATCTGTGCTGACTCTTAAAAGCAGTTGTGTACAAGGAGGAGCATAGTATATAGGGATAGCTGTTGTTTGTCCACCCACACCAAGTGGTCTTGGGCAAGGAGATTGTTTTAAAGATGCCTTCTGCACTTTGCCTCTATGTAGGTCTTATTATAAAAGTCAGTCAAGATAGCAGAGAAAACTAGGCAGTTGCCACTAGATAATGCTGGTGAGGTTGGCACTGAACCACTAATTGGCGATTCATATACATTTGCAGTGTTTTACTGTGTATAGTGTGCACCCATGTGTTTGTGCACATTATACATGGGATTATTATACCCATTTTTATGCTCATGGTATGTAATTATTACACCCATGTATAATGTGCATCCTTATTTTTCCCTCAAACATTTGGGAAAAAAAGTGTGTGTTATACTTGGAAAACTATGTTGTTTGACCCATGATAAGTCCACCCAGATATCATCTCATTCAGGGATGCTGAAGAGGCCCTGCCAAATGCAGAAAAGTGGCCTTAGATTATATGGTCCTTCCTGTGCTGTTTGGAGGTTTTCTCTTTATGGATTTATCTGGTCAGGTTCTTAAAGACTAGGCATTGGGCCTAAAAGCTGGCTTATTACCATCAGTAGTTCCCACATTCATCCAGAAGGATGAGGAATAATGGTTTGGATAAAGCCTGTCTCTTTTTGCCTGCACTTTGGTGAAGATTGTATGTCTTTTGAGAGTTTATCCCTTTTATTTTATGACTTTGGAATGTCAGGTTTAGAGAGTCAAGCAGTAGCTTGCCCAGAGCTAGAGGGGACTTAGCTAGGGTGAGACGTCTGTAGGTGCTAATCCACACTCACACATCTGTACACTGTCTTTTCGTGGTGGAAGTGGTGTGAGGGACCAGAGTTCGTCTGTGGTACTTAAACCATGGACGAGAAAGTCTGTAGATGAGAATGAGAAAGAAGCTTGTATAAGATCATTGAACCCACTCTGTTATGGTACTGTTAGGGAAACTGAGGCCTAGGGAGAAAGAAAAATTTGCCCAAAGTCCCAGATGTAGTCCACAACCCTTGTCCTGTATCTTTCTAGTTGCTAGATTTCGTAGTTGCAAGGCCACAGTGGAGTGGCAGCCAACCCTCTTGGAAAGAGCATCTATGGTTACCACATTCAGGAAGTCACAGAGGTGAACTTTGAACCCAAGCCCTTTGACCTGGTTAGGAGCAGACTGGCCTGGGTGTCTTAGAGGAAAGCTGTCAGAAAGGAATTGTGGGAGAGGAAAATTGGTCCAGCCTTGCTGTCTACCCATATCCTCCACCCGTACCCACATATACAACACGTTCTAGGGCACAAGCAATGTACACTTCTACACACTCAGACACATGTGTGGCATATTTGGGATACACATGGGACACGTGTATGGGGTTCACTTTTGCATTAATATACTTGGAGTGCACATATTCAGTTAAGTGTGAGGCACACTTACACTTAACACACAGCAAAGGCAGTGTACACACACAGACACATGACATGTGCTTATGCATATTTGTATGTGTATGTGGACACACATGGGTGCATATGAAGCACAATTGCACACTCACATGGCACATATACATAGGCTACGCACACGTGGGACATACTGAGATAGATGCACACTCAGATCCGCTCCTATTCCCAGGACCCACACTCCTAAGGATGCACATGGACAAACAACTCTGCCCCCATGAGGCACATTGAAACACACCTATGGGACACACATGCCCCACACACCCCTGTGGGACACACTGATACAGAACACAACCTACTCCTAGGGCTGGCCAGCTGTCCCAGTCTTCCAAGTGGGCACAACAGTGCACTGGCCCCGTGTGGTGTGCCTCTGTCATTCCCCTTCCTTTATCTTTGAAATCAGGACTCAGAGAGCAGTGCAATTGGGAATAAAATGGATACTCAAGGTGGAGTGTGTTGTAGCAGGGTCCACAAGGCAAGGAAAACTGAGAATCCAGTCTGCAGACGTGGAGTTAACAGGCAGATAGAGAATGGGGAGGAGATAAATTGACACCGATCAATGTAGAAAGCTTGAGCCTGCTTCTCCATCCCCCAGTGCACTTATAAACCATTATGGAATGCTGTGATTGGAAAGCAATGTCCTAGAAAACCTAAAGTAACTGAATATTGAACTTCATTTTCTTGGGAATAAATTAAGAATTTGGACCTGAGCAACTATATCTAAATTGTAGGCAGGAGGCAAAGTAGTAGGACGCATACAGCGGGGCTGGGCCCCACACTCTTCTGGGTCAGGGGTGGGTAGAGAGAACAACCCCATCTTTAATGACCATGGCCCTGCCCCCAGGCATCATAGCAGCTTGGGCCATCTGGCCCCACTAATGAGGGCCTGCTATTTTTAGAGTTTCTTAAGCCGGAAACCAGGTCGGGGTGTCCTGGGGAGGCCTTTCTGGCCCTTGCAATCCAAGGCTGGAGCTGGAAGGAGGAGGCCCTAGACTGGGTCTAGATGAATGGTGGGAAGCCGCGAGACGGGTGGCGGGAGTGTGGCCTGTCTGCCCTGGAGCAGCAGCCTTAGAGCCCCAGCAGGTTACTGTTGACTGTGACAGCCTCGTGCCAGTTTCTTAGCTGTGGGCTGGAAATCAAAAGTTCTGGTCGCTACTCTACTCTACACTTAGGGTATGCCTCACTCAGGTCCTCCTCCTCTATCTGATTCTTATTCGGTCTGGAGGTAAAATAGCCAGTATTTTCCAGATGCTGGCAAGGCTCACATGGGCTAACAGTTGGGAAAATTCTTTGGAGATGTACTTGTCCTTTACCTACAAAGCTATACCTCCTCTACCCCCTGAGCTGGTCTTGGGGTCCACCAACAACTGGGTCAGAACCCTATCAGAGTACCCATCGAAAGCAAAGACCAAAGAGGGGGCCTGGGGAAAGCAGTGTCATGGGGTCAGGTTGATCAAAGTTATGCTGGCATCAATGCCAAGTCCATTCTTTCCCAGAAAATGGGTTTGCAACATCTATGTGCTCATATAGGTCTGACTCCTGGGAAACCTAAAGAGTGAGGGAAAGCAAGGGGCATCAGGAGGAGGGACTTCTTTCTCCAAGTCCTGCCACCTGCCACAGGAAGCAGCCTGGAGTGCCAGCTCTGACCCAAGAGAGTTTCTTATTCTAAGTTTTGTGCTCAGGGCCATTTCTCCTGGTGTGTTGCATGGGGTGGGTCAGTAACTAGACCGTGTAGCTCATGATCAGATTTTTCCTCGCCCCATAGACTGTGGGCAAAGTTCTTCTGGGCCTCAGTTTTCTGGTGTATAAAATGGCTTAAGTAAAGTCTCAGGATTTGGTGGGTATAAGAATTCATGACCAAAGGATAGGAAAAGTGCCTTGTAAAATGTTGAACGTTTTAACTGCTGTTTGGATTGTTAAGAGTTCATCCAGGTTGGGACTACAGGTAGCTTGGAGGTAAGCCAGGAGCTTGTCTTCATTTTATTTCTTCACTCCTTCCCTTTGCCATTTTTTAAAAGCCATTATTGTCTCCACTTTACAAATGGGGATACTGGGGCTCAGAAGGAAGGAACAGCCTGAGGATACAGGATTAGGTCGTGGTGCATCAGTGTTCTTTCTAGGGCCCCCAAGCTACCACAAAATGGATTCCATTGCTACAGGAAGCTGTGGTAGCAGCTTAAGTTAATATATGTAAAAACTTGGCTTTCTCCCTGACACACAGCAAGGAACAGGGGCTCTCTGGGAGCCAGCCTTCCACAGCGGTGTCCCACTTGTCCAGGAGAGGCACACTGACTGACCCTTCATCCTTTCCACAGTAGCTCACGTCCCACTCGTCCCCTGCATCTTGGAAGCAGTGAAGCGTTGGAGAAGATGCTAAGCTGCTGTGAGAGGGAAGTGTGCTGCCTGTTTAAGCCACTTCAGGGGGATCCCTGAAGGTGCTTGATGCACCTTAGCTGCTCCCGGCTCCTCACAGCTTCCTGGGCACTGAAGCCCTGGGTGGCTGACCTGCCTAACGGGTTAGGTCAAAAGGTATCTGAGGAAATGTTTGAGGGCATTGGTCTGTGCAATCTCTTTTCAACTCTTGAGAGACAAGACAGTGGAAATCCAACAACTGAAGCTGGGAGAATCGCTTGAGATTGTCTGGCCTCAAGGTGCACATTAAAACCCAGCTGGGCTGCCTTTTTCTCCTTTAGTGTGTTCTTCCTTCTGTAACACAGACTGTCAAGCTGGGCCAGGTTTCTCGGAGCCTTTGTAGCTTATTTTTGTTTATTTTTTAGCCAGCCTGGGAGAGGGGTGGGTAAGTAGTCACACTGAGATAGGGTGGTAAGAGGAAGGAGACAGGCCTTGGGTGCTAGGCATTGGGGAAGAAGGCTTTTTGTGTCATTCTTCATCTGCCTGCTGCTAATACCTTATTTTCCTATAGCCTGCTGATTAGCTGTGGGAGTCCAACCCAATCTGTTGCTGTTTTCACTTGTGCTGCTGAAACCTGTAGAATGACTATAGTACTGGCCTTTCAGGGGGGGAATTAGATAGGCAAGGTCGGGGGTGGGAAACTGGAGGATAAAAGGAGAGAGGTACCTTCTGGTCAAGTCTAAGAATCCGGCCAAGAAGCCACCACACAGTTTCCTCAGCTCTGTGGACCCTAGCCACCTCATTTTTAAAGATTTTGTTTTTAAATAGGAAGTGCATTCACATGGTTCAAAATTCAAAAGGTATGAGGGGGTGTACAGCAAAAAGACTTCCTCCAACCTCTCAGCTTTCTCTGCAGAAGCCACTAGTGAGTCCTTGTACAGAAATGTGCTATGGATGCATAAGTATACAGCCATATCTCAGAGCACGGGAATTGTTTCGTTTCCTAGTGTGCCTATAAAAGTGGTGTTTATACTGCACTGTAGTCTGCTAACTGTGCAATAGCATTATGTTTTCAAAAACAATGTACATACCTTAATTAAAATCACTTGTTGGCTAAAAATTGCTAACCATCGTCTGAGCCCTCAGCACATCATAGTCTTACTGGTTTTGCCTCAGTGGTGATAGCTGCGGACTGACCAGGGTGGCAGTTACTGAAGGCTGGGGTGGCTGCGGCCGTTCTTAAAATAAGACAACAGTGAAGTTTGCCATGTCATTGGAATCCTCCTTTCATGATGTCTCTGTAGCATGCAATGTTGTTTGACTGCATTTTACATAGAGTAGATCTTCTTGCAAAATTGGCCTCAATCCTCTCTAACCCGGCTGCTGCTTAACTAGTCTTATGTAATATTCTAAAGCTTTTGTTGTCATTTCAACAGTCTTCACAGCATCTCTACCAGGAGTAGATTCCATCTTAAAAAAAAAAAAAGCTTCAGTTTGTTAAAAAAAGTTCAATATCTATTAAGCACAGTAGATTGAAGCATGATGAAATGAGGTATGCCTGTATGCTAGGTTTTGGTAGTCTCCAATCCCATAGGCCTTTCCTTCTTTGTTGTACAGTATACGCACTGTCCTGTATCTAGCCATACTTTGGAGGCTCTTTGACCCTGTGTGGCATGGGGATGTGCTGAGCAGACCGGAGGTGAAGAGCACTGATCCTAGAGTAAAAGTACCTGGGTTTTAGTTCCGGCCCTGTGTGACTTTTATCAATTACTTCATGTCTCTGAATCTTGGCTTCTTTATTTTTAAAATGGTGATTAAATAAATTCGTATTTATAAAAGGTTCGATTTGTCTCTGACAAGTAAGTACTCAGTAAATGTTAGCTATTTTTTATTATTACAGGAAAAAAAACATTAGACTGTGAGTCAGAATATCTGGGCTCTCTTCTGGTATGTGCTCGAGTGACTTCTTCTGTCCAAACTTGTTTCCTCATCTTTATTTTTATTTTTTATTATAAAATATTTTATTTATTTATTTTTAGAGAGAGGGGAAGGGAGGGAGAAAGAGAGGGAGAGAAACATTAATGCATGGTTGCCTCTTGCACACCCCCTACTGGGGACCTGGCCCACAACCCAGGCATGTGCCCTGACTGGGAATTGAACCAGTGACCTTTTGGTTCACAGATGGCTCTCAGTCCATTGAGCTACACCAGTCGGGGCCTTGTCTTTAAACATGTAAGGTCTCATCTCTACTCTGCTTATCTCCCAGATGTGCTAGGACAATCCGATGAACTAATGAATGTGCAATGAATGTGAAAGAGACTTAGAAACTATAATGTGCTGCAGGTGGAAGGGGTGCTACTTTGTCTTTTCATGGAAGCTACTTTAGAAAGCTTGAACCCAGTGACAAGAACTGGGTAGAGAAGGCAGTGGAAGCCAAAGGCCATTTTTGTACTGGAGTTCTATTGTGGGTGGAAGTATGCCTTTGGCAAAAATTTGAAATAGTCGTTTTGTCTTCTAGCTTTTCTTACCTCACCCCAACCATCTGTTGACTTCCTTGTTTCCATGTCTTTTTCTTTTTTAAAAAAGATTTTATTTATTTATTTTAGAGGGGAAGGGAGGGAGAGGGAGAGGAACATCAGTGTGTGGTTGCCTCTCTCACACCCCCTACTGGGGACCTGGCCCGCAACCCAGGTATTTCCCGTGACTGGGAATTGAACTTGTGACCCTTTGGTTTGCAGACCCATGCTCAATCCACTGAGCTACACCAGCCAAGGCTCCATGTCTTTTTCTGTTTCCCTCTGTCTCTTGTCCAAACCTGCTTTCAGAAGCAAGACAACAGCATCTGTTAAAAACGACCCGTTTTTCATTTGAGATAACTGATCCAACTAGTTCAAAGAGGAGCCACATCTGTCCCAGTTTATACTGCAAGTCAGTAACCAAGCCAGGCCTGGAGCACATTCTTCCCATCCCATTCTTTTTTTCCCACTAGCATTTGCACTGTAGTGTGAATATGAATTTGAGATTCCTTAGCAAAGACATCAGTAGTGAGGGAGATTCTGGAAGTGTCTCTGCTTACCCTTCATACTGAGGATTTCCTTACCCCTTAATTTCCAGAGTTAGACTTGTTTGAGGCCCCGAGGTGAGGGAGAGGCATGTGCTGGTTGCAGGACTGAAGGGGTGACCTCTGGGGAGTGGAGGGAAGAAGGAGCACCAGGCCATGTCTCAAATAGTGATCTTCAAAGTGAAGTACAGGGAGAAAATATTGAATGTTTTGATATTTTAAATTGTTAAACTCACCATGATTTCTATTTTGTGGGGAGTTTTTGTAAAACATACCACATTAGTAGCATTTAGATCCTGGGGTAGGTGTTCATGTTTTAAACCATTTGACAGTTTTTAATGGGAAATTGACAAGTGTCCTTTGTAGGCTTACTTTCTGATCTTGGTTCTGCTGCTGACTAGCTGGACACGGCAGGGAACTTCTCCTCACCAGAGCCTCAGTTTTCTTATCTGTAAACTGTTAGACTGAACTAGGTATTTTGGTATTCTGCAATCCTAACCTTCTCAGAGAATACGAATACACTGCCTTTCAGGCTCTTGAAGCTGAGTCAGAGTTCAGAAGAGTAAGGTTCCAGTCCTAGTAACTTTCCGGATGCTTTGTCCTTCAGTCAAGTGCCCTGGGTCCCTTCTCCCCTCTTCCCCCACCTTCTCCAGATAGTCCAGACTTGCAGACACTCTCTTACATAAACCTGGCTGACCTACCTGACGTTCTTTTGTTACAAGCGTAACCATTTTTCTTGCAGACATAGACCTGATGCCATTCCCCCAGGGCTCCGAGGGTGGGTCTGATTTTGCTTGTATCCTTCTGGCAACCTCGGTTTAGATGTAGCATCCTTCTGTCTGAGCCTTCAGTGGCATGAATCTGAAGGGAAGCCAGATCAGCCAGTTGGAATCCCTTGGGGCCTGATCCAGGGGCTGCTCATCGAACACCCCTCATCCACCATTTAGCATGTCTGTTGAGAACCCAGGACTGTGTTTCTGTCAGGAGAAACATGGCCCACCTCTGAACAGGAAATGCTGAGGATAGGGCTGGAGGCACAGCTGAGTGCCTTGGCCAGTCTTTTCTCTCACACTGAGCCAACAGGCAGAGAGAAATCAATAAACCATTGGAAACCATCTTCCGCTTTCTGATTAAATACAGATTTCCTTTTTGGGCTGTAAGGACTCCCCAGGAGATAATTATAATCTCTTTGGAAATGCATACCAAGGCTCCAGTCTTTGCCAGCCTGTGTCCTAGGCAGGCATGCTCAGTAGACCTCAAGGTGGTTTAAATTTATTGAAACATATTTATTTCTTCTGCCTCTTCTCCAGATTTAGGACCAGGTCACAGTTCCCTCGACTTAATGCTGTTCCTAATCTCACCACCAGATGGCCACACTTAGAGACAATTTAGGGAACTATTAGTTCCAACCTATCTTCTCTGCTCCTCCCCCCACCTACGGCCCTCCTTCCCCTACAAGATTTTAACACGACATCTGTCAAATGGATAAAAAAGAAATGACTTTCCCTTCTTCTGTCTGCCTTACCCACCCACCCTCTGGCTGTGGTGTTGATGACTACAGAGCTAGGTATGTGGGAGGCACGGAGGACAGATTCTTCATGTGGTTTTAGCCCCCTCCTCCTACCCTTCTGTAAACCTAGTGGAGCCCCACCCCCAACCCTCCCCAGAAAACTTCAAGCTGGCCTTCAAGTATCAGTCCAGGGAGAGTTAAGGCTCCTGGGGCTGGTCTCAGTGGAACCACTTGAACAAATTCAAGCACTTAGGTGTAGGGCCCAAGATGGGGTCATCTCAGGAATTTGGAGCTCTTTGAGCTCCCTATCTCTCCCCTAGGCTTCTCCTGGCCATCTCTTAAGGTATGAAGGCAGCAAGAAACCCCCATGGGTGTGCCTGCATTGCCTGAATCCTAGTACCTGCAATAAGCAAGTCCGAGAAGAAGTGCACGGGGTCCAGGCTAGGAACGTTTTGGAGATAGGTCTGAAGCTGGCTCAAGAGACAGGTAGAGGTCAGAGTAGCCTCCGGCTTGGGATAGCATGCTTCTGACTGAATTCCTGGAGAGAAGATTGCTGAGTCGTATTATATTTTGTTTTACTAATTGTTTATCTCTGAGAATATTGGAGTCTGACTTAGGTAGATTGAACATAGCTGTATAAAATTGCTCCTAAATTGTTGTTTAGAGAGACACTGCAAGAATTTTCCATTAGGGCCATTGAGAGCCTTGATCCTGAATGGCAGGGTTGGGGCAGGAGTGGGATGCAACAGAGTAGGTTCAGATAGCCTCTCAAGGCAGACTGGGAAGATCCTCCTGACTAGCTACTGTCATTCCTCTGCCTGCCTGGAACGTGACAGAAGAAGGAAAAACCAGGAAACAGTTTCAGAGACTCTGGTTTCTTCTAAATGGTCCAGTGCAGTAAGAAGAAGTTCTTGTATTTTCTGTTTTTAAAAGATTTTTCTTTGTTTATTTTTAGAGAGAGGGGAAGGGAGGGAGAAAGAGAGGGAGAGAAACATCGATGTGTGGTTGCCTCTCACACACCCCCTACTGGGGACCTGGCCCACAACCCAGGCATGTGCCCTGACCAGAAATCGAACCAGTGACCCTTTGGTTCACAGACTGATGCTCACTCCACTGAGCCACACCAGCTAGGGTGAAATTCTTGTAATTTAAACTCCAGCAGTAACAAGTTTAAGACACTTGGTCTCAGTATGATTCATGATTCAGAATCACTTAGGCTGCTTGTCAAAAAAGCCAGGGTGGTTTTGAGCAGGGTGTGGGGTCTGTGGACCTCACATGACAAACTCGTGTGGTGGTTCAGAGACACTTGGGTGATGTTAAAAGATCCCATAACAAATTGACAGTAACTCCTATTTCCAAGATGTGGAGGAGACTCAAGTCAGTGTTTATCAGATTGGGAGCTTCTCCAGTGTGGGAGACTTCTCTAATAAATAGGATTGTGCTTGGTGGTCCAGAAACATGTCTTCTGTCTGGTTTGTGCACTCCTTGGCTCACTTAGCTGTACTTTTCTCTAAAGGACTTGTCCTCTCAACTTTTTTAATATACCAAACTTTTTTTAAGTTTTTTTAAAGATTTTATTTATTTATTTTTAGAGAGGGAAGGGGGGGAGAGAGAGAGAGAGAGAGAGAGAGAGAGAGAGAGAGAGAGAGAGAGAGAGACATCAATGTGTGGTTGCTGGGAGACATGGCCTGCAGCCTAGGCATGTGCCCTGACTGGGAATCGAACCTGCGATGCCTGGTTCACAGCCCGTGCTCAATCCACTGAGCTACACCAGCCAGGGCAATATACCAAACTTTTAACTATGTGAAATTTGGGGCAGCAGCTGGATCTCACCTCAGAAACTTCTGGGTCCACTAGGTTAAGCTAGTGGCTGAAGTTTCATACCAGAAGGGTCCACTGCTGAGGTACAGACCAAGCAAGCAATTTCCCTGGCATATTTGGTCACCATAATATCTGAGACCTCTCTGTAACTTCTTTGAAGGAAGGTGCAGAAAGACTCCATCCTTTGCTATGAGTCTGTAGTGAATGAGAAAGTATATTGGATGCTTCATACATTTAAGGCGCTTGTTTGGGTTTCCAAAGCTTTGCATCCTAGCACATGTTGGTTTGTGACCAGAATACATATTGGCCCCTGGATCAAGTGGTCTGTCTTGCTTTTGCTGAGCCCAATGCGCATCTGGACTCACCTTTTCAGATCAAGCCAGACCAGCTGCATTTAATGTCTTCCAGGTGCGGCCAAAGCCGGGATAGATCTTTCATTTGATTCAAGTGAAAAATGGGTGGTATGATGGGTCACTGAAGCAAGCTGATGCCTAGTGACTCACAGAGCCCACATTCACACTAGGAAAAGGATGATTATGTCATGAAAAGGGATATTTGCGTACTTCCTTTCTGTGTGTGTGTGTGTGTGTGTGTGTGTGTGTACATATATATAGTCATCATCACTTGAATGCATTGATTTTTCTGCTCAGAAATGAAATTATTTCATTATGGGCCATAGTGATACCCAGATTAAAACCGAAACTGGCCAAGTAGGAACTATGAAGTCACAGGGAAAAGAAAGAGCAATTCTTGTGATTTTTTTGTTTTATGTTCCAAGTGCGGTTTGTCTCACCTGGCATCTCTTCTCTTTTCCCTGATGACCATCGAGCACCTGTGCGACTCTTCCATAAACACCAGCCCAGCCCCGGAGCCATCTGGCCATGAATCCTACCAACAATAGACTGGTGGGGAGGCCACCTGGTACGTGTTATGTAAACAGTCTCCTTGGCCCCGTAGAATCTGCTGCAATCTTACAGAGACGTTGACTCTGTTGCTGTTACCTGCCTCAGAGCTTGCCTGGTTTTAGGGCTCCAGTTGTGGGACTTTAGATAGATGTTGAAAATGATGCTGTTTGTTTTGGATTAAGTGATGCTTTACATCTACTGTTCACAAGTGGGCATTCTGGCTTAGAGAATAATACTCTGGTTGACAACTTGAATAACTCCAAGTAGCTGTTTCATTTTCTTCTTATCCTAGATAGAAATTAGTGACAGAAGCAAAAGGAGAGAGGATACAACCTCGAGTCACCAGGGAAGGAATTAAGGACCGTGGTGGGGGTCAAGATCACACAGCTAGGAAGAAGCGGCCTAGCCCTAGTGTCCTGACAGTTAATCACGGCTAATGGCATGACGGTATCAGGCACACCGATGTGGGAGTGCATCTGCCTGCAAAAGACTGAGTTTGGCCAGAGTGGAAGGTCCTGCCAGGTCCAAGACCAGAGTTGGGTCCATAGGCGGGGCTGGATGAAGGAAAGCGTTGAGAGATTGACAGCAGGGAGCTACTGAAACTCCTTGAGCATGGAGAGTGGCACCAGCAGAGGAATTTTGAGAAATACGTAACTGAGGAGCAGCTCAAGGAGGAGAGGGACATGTGGGCAGCAGGACGGCCAGTGGGGAGGCAACCTGAGGTGATAAGGGCCAGGCCTAGGATAGGGTATTGGACGTGAAGATACAGGGTCCTATCTGAGGGAGAGAGACATGGACAAAGGAAACAGCAGGTCCATAAGACTTACCAGAAGTGGGAAAACGTAGAAGGGGAATGGGGGCATATGATGAGTGTTACGTATATTTTATTAGAGGTGACAGCACGCCATGCAGTGAAAAGTGGAGTGGGCAGTTAGAAGTATGGCACTGGAGGTGAGTGAGAGCAGATGTGGTGAAAAAGATGATTTTTCTGAGGAGCTACATGGAGAAAACAAAGAAGAGCAAAGGTCCCCATTGACTTACTTATTGATTGATTGATTGATTGATTGATTGATTAATAGAGGGAAAGGGAGAGAGAAAGTGAAACATCAGTGAGAAAACATCAATGTGTGGCTGCCTTTCATGCACGCCGCCCCCTACCCCAACTAGTGACCTGGTTCACAACCCAGGCATGTGCCCTGATTAGGAATTGAACCGGCGACCCTTGATTTTGCAGGCTGGAGCTCAATCCACTGAGCCACAGCAGCCAGGGCCCCCACTGAGTTTTCAACGGGGCCGTCAAGGGCTCAAGTTGAAAACCTGTCCCTCAGTTTTCCCAGTCAGTCTGACTGGCCTGTGCTTTTATGTGTCACTAGCAATGCCTCAGTGAATTAGATTCAGGATGGGCCTAGTCAGCTCCAAGCTCTCATTTCCCAGAGCAGAGAACAGTAAAACCATCCTATGGACCATGTAGGAGGGAGAGAAGAAAGAAGGCACAATAATGAAATTCCTGTCTTTGCAAAGCTGAAGTGTTAGCCTCAATAGAAAGCCAGAATTGGAAGCTACTGGAGAGGTCATCTGTGTGGTTCAGGTCTACAACCTGACTGATAAACCGAGACAGGTAAAGAGACCTGTCTGAGGTCATTCAGTGAGTTACTTGCAGGGTTTCTTCCTAACCAGTCTTTGCTGTACACCATGGTGCCTCCTAAGAGTTGTTTTAACAGCCTGGGTTACACCTTTCCAGAAATGGGGGATTGTTGTTCTTGAACACTGTGGGCAACATAGAGTCTGTTGACAAGGCTCTATGCTATTAAAAAGACATCTGGTTTATTCAGGGAAGAACCTAAAACCCCAGCCTATTTTAGATGTGCTTAAAAGGAATGAAGGAATGAATTTGGCTTTTGCCCAAGCCTACCTGTTGAGGGAGGGTACCTTCTGAGAGCATGGGGGCAGGTACCAACTGAAACAAAACAAAACAAAACCTAGAGAGGCAAAACCCCCTCATGTTCCTCTTTGTTCTGCAGAGCTTCTCATGGCAACTGGCACATTTGCTGTACTTCAGAATGCATTTTTTTTTCTTTTGTAACCTTTCCACCTTCTGCTTTTTGCCATTAAAGCTCTCATATTTCTGGCAGCCACCCAGGCTAATTAAATAAGCATGGGGGGGTGGTACTGTTCAGCTAGAGGGCAAGAGCAAGAAGAGGAAGATACATGTTGTGGCTCTGGAAAGCTGGGGAGAGGCTGTCATCGCAAGTGGTATTTTTTTCGGAGTTGGCAAGGCCTGGCATTGAGCATACTCCATATGTGACCACAAATCAGTTATTTCAACCACTGAGAAAAGTGTTGTAGATAGGCAGGGAGCCAAAGCTGTGGGGTGGCATGGGGATCCCTGGGGAGAATGGGGCATGAGGAGAGGCAAGGGTAAAGTGTAGACTGGGAAGGTCCCCTAGCGTACCAGCAGCATAGATGCATCACCTGGGAAGCAATTTGAAATCCAGTTGTCAAGCCCCACAGCGGACCTACTGAAGGGCCTAGCCATCTGTTTTCACAAGCCCTCAAGGAAGTTCAGAGCTACCGCTCTAGGTCATTCACAGGTCTCCCTGGAAAGAGAACCCAGCTGGGAGCCCTCTGTCCTCCTGACAGGCAGTGTGGGGGATTGGGAAAAGGAAAGCTATAAAATCCACCTGAAATTCAAATCTGCTGTACCACGTACTACATGGGTGACTGTGAACTACTTTGTTAACCTCACGGGTTATCCTCAGTAGAAATGGGGGGGTGCCCATGCTTACGTTGGAGACTTGCAGAGATGGAGGTCACAGAATAAACCTGTTACCTAGTGCCCTTCTTGTTTTCAGCAAATACGTTTCTCTTTCTCTCTTCTTCGCTTTCTTTCTCCCTCTTTTACTTTCTTTGCCCCTTCTTCTCTGTCTTCTTTCCTTCCGCCCTGAAAGGGCCACGGGCCACTCCAGGTTAATCAGAAACCAGCCTAAGAGGTCAAATCCCCAGGTTAAAAGTTAGGGCACTTGGGTCTGTTAACAGATGTATGTGTTTGTAGGATCAATGGGATAGAAGATTTGAAATGAGGGTTGTCTGGAGAAATTTCAATGCAAAGGAATAGGATCTCGTTCCTTCTTTACGAATTATATTATGACTCTTCTCCCTCCTCATCTTCTTCACATCCAAAAGGGTCTCTGGTGTGGGAGGGCAGATCACCATGTGTCTGAGCTGGAACCAACCTGTATTTGGTGCTGCACCTGAATTGCCCTGGGGATTGAGAATTACTTCATTCAAAGTAAGACCAGTGCTGTCCCAAGGCCAAGACCCATTTGGGTACTTTGCTGGAGTAACCCAGTAGTATCTCCTGGCTTTATTTTGGGCTTGTAGGATGAAAGAGTGGGAACAGATGGGAAATCAGGGCTTTGGGTGAGAGGAGGGGTATAAATCAGTTTTAAAAATAAAGAGTTTAACCCATGACATAGCTACTCCTGAATGGCCTCTTCTTGGCTTTCTACTCTCACAGCTCCATAGCATTTGATAATTTGATCAGCTCTTGCTGCTTGAAACTCGAGTCCTTGGCTTTTCTGAGATTGCACTCCTTGGTCTTCTCATCATGTGCTGACAGCTTTATTTTGTTTGGTGTCTCAGGATCTTCTTCTTGTCCTCACCTCCCGTTGTTGCCGTTCCCTTAGGTTTCTGGCCTCCTTTCTAAGCACTTTCTTCCAGGGCAAACTTAATTGATTTCCATAACTTCTTCTGGGCCATTGACTCCCTAACCCCTGTATAACTATCTCCTCTAACCTCTCTTGATCTTGAAATCTACCTGCATGCCCTGCTGTCCCCCTACACTCAACACATGAAAGAGAATATTTGTCGTCTTTCTCCCCCTCTCAAACCAGCATTTTCTCATAATTTAAACCTCATGCTTTAATGTGTTAAGGGTCACATTTAGGATTGACCCCGTAGACCAACCGCCACAGACACTAAAACATTTTTGACCTCCTCTTTTGCCTCGAATTAGATATAAGATCCTTAAAGTGCACTCCAGCCCTCGTTTTTTAGCCATCCTTCCACGCCCCAACTGCCCTTCCCCAGCCCTTTCCAAACTTCAATACATTGGCCATCAAATCCCACATAGTCCTCACCTCTGAGACTTTATTTAATCTCATTCCTCTGCCTCAGATGCCTTTCCTGTTCCCTTCTCTGTCTGTTACAGTACTACTCATTCTTGAAAGCCTGTCTTCCGTGCCCCCTCAACACTGTTTTAGAGCCTGGTGGCCACCTGTTCTTCCTTACACTGAAGTCTTGCTCTAGGCCAACATATATAGCAGACACTGTAGCAGGCACTAGCCACCCAGCACTCAGTTCACCCTGCCTGTACCTCTGCCTGTGAGGCAGATACTTTTCTTTTTTGTATCCTAATTATGTGCTAACGGTTTCATTTTGGTTTGTTTCTCTGGCTTCTTCTCTGTTCCTCACCTCCCTTTGTCACTGCTGGTTTCTAACATAGCAGAGCCCAGAACTGAAGCGAGGTTTGCTTGCCCTTAACCACCTTTGCATACTGCTGGAAGGGCATTCGCTGTTGGTACTCGAAGGGCCTTTGATCACCAGGTAAGGACTCTGGCTGAATCACAGTGAGCACATCCCTATACCCAGTGGGAGCTCACTGATGGAGTGTTGGATGATAAATGGATGAGCAGAGAGAAGTACATATTTGTGAAAAACTTGTAGCAAGTTCAAGATCAATCCTGTTCCCAAAAGGGAGATTTGAAACCAATTTCCAACCCCAATTTAGTTTACTTTGTTTTCAGATTTTATTTATTTATTTTCAGACAGAGGGGGAGGGAGAGAGAAGGAGAGGGAGAGAAACATGGAGGTGCTAGAGAAACAGTGATTGGTTGCCTCTTGCACGCTTCCAACTGGGGACTGGACCTACAACTCAGACACATGCCATAAGTGGGGATCGAACCTGCCACCTTTTTGCTTTGCAGGATGGCACCCAACCAACTGAGCCACACCAATCAAAGCTAGTTTACTTTTAAAAATACTCAGAAGACAGATGATATTTTGTTGAGTTTTACACTTGAAACCTGTATGATTTTGTGAACCAATATCACCCCCAAAAATTCAATTAAAAAGGTGAAATAAAAGAACTCAGAGGAATGGGGGTAGAGCATTACCTAATTTCTGCTTGTATTTGTGACTAGAGACCAGTGGCCTCACTCTTATACCCGCTCAGTCCCGCTGACCTCTCTGGGCCCTCAAGCCAAAGAGCCCAGCTGTGCCCTGGACAAGGCCAAGCCAGTACCCAGTGGCTGCAAACCAACTGGCAAGCCTGTTGTCAAGGCCTTCTTGGAATTAGTGATAGTCAGAACTATACAGCACTTCAAAGATCATCAGCCTTCAGCCCTCATTTTATAAATCAGATAGACTATAGGAGATGGGACTTGCCTACAGTCACCAGATGGCCAACTTCCTGGACCTTTTTTCACCCCAGCAGAACTCCGTAGATAGAGAAGGTAGAGAAAGAATACCTGGGAGGAACCAAGCATGGGGTCCCTAAAAAGAAAGTTCTACTGTAGAAAGTGTAGGCAGTGCAATCAGCCAGACCTGGGCCTAGGGGTCCTCAAACAGCATCACAGATAGCACCCTGAGCTGGGGCTTGGTAATTGATACCAATACATACTTTTGAGCCTTGATAAAAGCCAAGGATATAGCTTTAAACCACAAGCCCTCATGGTATTCCGAGTTGGTGTTGTGCTTGCTTATTGGGTTCTAGCAACACCCCATTGGGACCCACCTTGGGCAAGAGAAGGGAGACTTCTCTGTGAAGATTTGTTTTATTGAGGCCAGTGACCAATAGTTCTCCACTGAGGCAAGAACAAGAAGAAATGGACTTTTAGTGTAATTGGAAAAAACCAGTTCAACAGAAACATCATTCTCCTCATAGGCAGGAGTATCCTTCAAGGTGGCTGTTCAACTCTCTTTACTTGGGTTCTTTAAGAATAGGAGTTGTATAGTTTATGAAAGCATGGGTGGAGTTCTGTGAATTCAGTATAGCTGATTGGTAGTCCAGTGTGATGGGTTATGAGTCTCCATAATCTATTACTTTTGTGATTGGTCCAAGGACCAGACCACCTTTGTGAACCTCTTTCCTCACCTGTAAGTATGGGTAACAGTGAGGCCTAGCTCATTTAGTTCAGATCAAGAGATGCAGGAGGTGGAAAAGCACATTGTAAACAGTAAAGCATGAGGTACTTGAAAGGTGGTACTGGAAATCTCTTTTACATCCATGTACTGCAACTGCCCCTATGCCTTACCTTCTCTGGAAGGCACAATGTCTAGAACCCCGAGCAATAAGGGATGTGCCAGGCAGGGTCTGACCGATGTGTTATATCTTATGAGTGAACTTTATGACCGACCTTACAGTTATCCCCTGGCTGGTACATGTGGAGGGAGACCTGTGTGAGAGGATGTACGTTCCAGATCCTGTCTCTGTCGTCTGTCACCTGTTTTGTTGTGGGTCTTGTGCAGCCATGTTGCCTCTGGGAATCAGCCCTTCCTCAAAGCACACTGATGGAGATGCTGACTTCTGGAGGACACGTTCAGCAATTCAGTTCTGGGGAGAGAGTACTTGAGTCCTTTGCCTGACAGGCCATATGTTCTCTATTTTGGAATCTGTTTCCGCAAATGCCAGGAAGACTGATGGCCCATACTGGCAGGAACCAGTTGGGGGAAAGAGAGAACAAATAATACAGTGGTCAGGATGGTAGCCAGAAAGAGGCAGACTATTTCCCTATGCTATCGTCATCACTGTGCTTAGAGAGTATTGTGAACATGAACGTGTGTGTGTGTTCACATGGCAGAGAGATCGATGTCTGTCTGCTGCTGTGTGGAGCCCAGTCCTGGTGGCCACAAAGTTCAATGACCAGGGTTAGGGCCTAAGCAGAACCACAGCCTTACCTGGTGACTCTGAGCTCACCCCTTAACTTCCCTGTGGCTCAGGTTTGCCATGTATCAAATGCAGAAATCAACCCACACCTCCCTATGTATCTCATGGGGTGGTTGTACAAATCACTGGGCGAATCTGTGCCAAGGCTGAGTTTCTTGGGAGCCAGGCATCACAGAAAGCCGTATTCTTTCCTACCCATGACCTCTCTGGATGGCATCATGTGTGGGTGAGAATAGGAGGCTGCAGGACTGGGGTCCATTGTGTGTGAGGAATGCCATGGTCTGTAACCCCTGGGGGTGGGGTACGGTGGTGTTAAAAATGTACCACCAACTCTGACTTGGTCAGTGGCAGTGAAGAGGAGGAAAGGGAGAGGAGCACAGAGAATTTAGAGCAAATATGCTCAAGCCTCATTTCAGCCATTGGTTTCAGCTTCTCTACCCATTCCAGACCTTCAGCTGTCTTGACACACCGAGAGATGGACTGGTGCTTTTTTCCTTCGATGGGAGAGGTGGTCATGAATAGGCCTAAAGCATGAGTCTTGTGTAGTTCATATTCACATTCTGGGTCATCACATTTGCTGACTAATGTAGAATTGACTGCATCGTTTGCCTTGTGGTTCAGTGGCTATTGCGCTTCCTGTGGCACCTCTCTCACCCCCATCCTTCCCTACTAGTATGTGGACTTTTTCCATAAAGCAGTAGAGGTCTGTGGGTGGGGGAAGGGGCACGTAAGGTAGCCCACTGTGTGGACTGAAAACCTTCTCATTTTGTCTCCTAAGCTGATCACTGGAGATTCCATCGTTAGTGCTGAGGCAGTATGGGATCACGTCACCATGGCCAACCGGGAGTTGGCATTTAAGGCTGGCGACGTCATCAAAGTCTTGGATGCTTCCAACAAGGATTGGTGGTGGGGCCAGATCGACGATGAGGAGGGATGGTTTCCTGCCAGCTTTGTGAGGGTGAGTGTCAGCCTTCACTCTCTTCCCCGTCTCCTTGGCTGCCTACCCTTGGCTTTCCCCTCACCAGCCCCTGTCCTCCTGCTCATTTGTCTCCTGGTGGCTCCTCTCCCATTTTACTCCATACTTTTGGTCTCCTACCCAAGACCTGGACTCACTTTAATTTTTTTCCCTCCTAATTTTGAGACTTTTCCTTTCTGTCTTGTGTATTGTAACAATCCCTACCTCCTGCCTCCTACCTGCTGTGACTTTATACAAATCATTTCCCTTTTGTCCTCGATGGTTTTCGAAGACCCTTTTAACTTTATATTGCTGTGGACGTTATCTTTCTTATCTCTCTTATTTTCTGCTTTATTTCTTGTCCTCACCTCCTCTTTTTAATTCTTTCTTTTTCTAGGTCTCTCCCGTCCTCACTCCTCTGATCTTCCCTTTTCTCTTTTAGGGAAGGGTGAACACCCCTGTGTGTTGTCTCAGGATTGTCTCCAGCCATTAATGTAAGAGTGTGGGCTCCCTGCCCTCTCACAGGCTATGGTTTACTGATTGGAAATCATACTTTTTGCAAGAGACTCAAGTGGCTGGGATCTAAGATGTACTGTGGGTGGGAAGCAACCGGCCTAATAGGGCTTATGAAGCCTTGGCCCATTTTGCCTTGTACCATGAAGAACCTGGCCCTTCACAGAAGGGGCTGTTGGGAGGGACCTCCTTAGCCATTTCTGCTTCCCCTGGGTCACCAATTAGTAAAATGCTATGATGGAAGAGCATTGGCCCGATGTCCCAGCTTTTGGCCATCCTTAGAATTAAGAGCTAGAATCAGCTCTTTGGCAATTGTGAACTCTGATTTTCCCCATCCGCAGAAAGGTTTTGGCAATTCTTTCATTCCAAGGGATGTCACAGTTCATGAGATAATGCACATTAAAAAAAAAGAAAAGAAAAAACCTTGTGGCAGTCCGAGTACACCACAGCCCATTAGCTTTTGTTAGTTTCTGCTCTAAAATAAGGCTGACGTCTTCATCCACATCAAAGATCACCTCGGCTTTGGCCTTTGGCTCTTGGAGGATGAAGGGCCTCGATGAGAATGATGGCAGTGTGATGTGAGGGAGGGAGCAGGGCATTTGGAATTAGACAGCTGTGATGCAGTCTCCGTTTTATTCCCTCCTGCCTCTATGGCTTTCAGTGAGACTTTTCACTTATCTGAGCCTTAATTTCCTCATTGGAGCAATAGGAATTGCAGACTTTTTCCAATGAGGGGCATCTAACCTTTGGGCATCTCTGGGCCACACTGGAAGAAGAATTGTCTTGGGCCACACATTAAATACACAAACACTAACGAAAACTGATGAGCAAAAAAAAAAAAAAGGTTTTCAGTACATTGACAATTTTGTGCTGGGCCACATTCACAGCCATCCTGGGCTGCATGTGACCACAGGCCATGGGTTGGACTCCCCTGAATTAAATGAAGTCACATATGTGAGTAAAGTGTCTAGCACAGTGCTTGGTACATAGTGAGTATTTGCCAAATGCTAATTTGCTTTATTATCATCATTACCCTCATTGTTATCACCACCAGCACCACCTTATTAGATCCAAAAAGGCCTATAATCAAGGCTGGCCATATCAGCTGAAAGAGGGCTCCTTCCTCGGAGGGTGCAAACCCAGGAAGCGCTGTTAACTGATTGCAATGATTTAGGTGAGGAAGCAGAGAGGTGGACAGAATGACTTCTTATCCCCTCTGTCCTGAGACTCTCCTAATGAACTATCCAGTCCTTTTTTCCTCTCTGTATGTGGCATCTTTCATCAGAGTCTCCAAATGCCATCTGCTTCCCAGCTCAGCTTTGCTGGTTGATGAATTGGTCCCAGGGGTAGTCAGAAAGAGCACATCAATAATTGTGGGCCTTTGGAACTAGCATGAGGCCTTCTACACGGACAGCTTGAGTGTCTTGGGCTGACAGTCCCCTCTCTTTAAAAGAAGGATTAAACTGCACCCAGTGACAATGTCACCCAAATCCAAATGTATTTCACTGTCAGTGAAATGTCATTTTTATAATAAGCAGTAAATCAAGGGATGGGACAAAATGATTGAGCAAGGCAGAATGGCTTGGGGAGGCAGATGACAGAGCAGGCTTTAGAATAAAAATGAGCTGGCATCGATGTTCCTACGGCCAAGGCCAGGGGGCGTGTTCCTCCAAGCACATATCTGTGGCAGCCACTTGGGTGGGCTGATGCTGACGTTTAAGAAGATCACTGGCTGGCCCAGGCATGCATGATAGGTTGTCAGCTGCACAATGAAATTAATCACTTAATTAGCCTAAAAAACAAAGAATCTCTGCTATTGAGAACCATTGCTCTAAACAAGCACAGCCCAATAGGAATATATTGTGTTTTTTAAAAAGATTTTATGTATTTTTTAAAAAATATTTTATTTATTTTTAGAGAGAGGGGAAGGAAGGGAGAAAGAGAGGGAGAGAAACACCAACATGTGGTTGCCTCTTGCACACCCCCAGCTAGGGACCTGGCCTGCAACCCAGGCATGTGCCCTGACTGGGAATCAAACCTATAGCCCTTTGATTCGAAGGCTGGTGCTCAATCCACTGAGCCACACAAGCCAGGGCTATTTATTTACTTTTAGAGAGAGGGGAAGATAGGGAGAAAGAGAGTAAAAGGAACATCAGTAGGTGGTTGCCTCTCACGTACCCCCCCCCCACCAGAGACCTGGCCTGCAACCCAGGCATACACCCAGACCAGAAATTGAACCAGCAATTGTTCAGTTCACAGGCTGGCACTCAATACACTGACCCACACCAGCCAGGCCCAGAAGGAATATATTTTGACACACAAATGCAAGGCATGTATATAATTAAAAGTTTTCTACCAGCCACACTAAGAAAAGTGAAGAAAGATAGAAGTGAAATTAATTTTCATATAGTTTACTTAATCCAATATATCCAAAATGTTATCATAAGGTATGTAATATCATATGTTATCACTATAAAATTATTTTATATGACTTATAGACTTACGCCACTAAGTCTTTGAAATCTGGTGTGTATTCCATACTTACAGCACATCTCAATTCACACTAGTCACATTTTAGGTGTTCGGTAGTCACATGTGCCTAGTCGCTACTGTGCCAGGTAGCATAAATTGGGACTAAGGACTGTAATACTAAATCAGGATCATTAATGGCAGAGCCTACATCATAACTGAGAGCTTGAATATTCTGTCTCCTATACCAATGTCTATTCCATGACAAAGTAAGCATGCCATGTTGCCTCAGATTGCATTTAGAATGAGAATTTGCTTATTATAAAAGTGTTTGTTTTGATAATACTCTAATGGTCTTCAGATTTCTAAAGGGAAGTACCATGGAACCTAGGGGCCAGCTGTTATAATATCACCAGTAAAAGGAAATGGGGGTAAGCTGCGGTTGCATGAATTATGTGAACATTGGCTCCAAGGGTAGACCTGCCAATTCTCATGAATGGGCATTCATGTGTAGATTTACATTTCTAGTAAGATTGGGTTATAACCAAGGGATTAAATGATAGAGGCTATGGAGGCTCTTTTCTAGTAAATATTTTAAAATAAAATTACTGTCTCCATTCCTCCATATCAGTGATTTTCAACCTTCTTCATATCACGGCACATGTAAACTAATTACTAAAATTCTGTGGCACACCAAAAATATGATATATTTTTTCAGATCTAACAAAAAATAGGTATACTATGTTTTAATTTCCACCAGATGGCTAATGTTGTGTTGGCTGTTGTTATTTTTTATTTGACAATCTAAGGGAAAAGAGGTCAGTTTCTGACTAAATAGTCCATTACCGCATGTTTTAAAAATTCTTGCCGGCACACCAGTTGAAAATCGCTGCTCTACACTGATTTCGATTGAGGGTAGAATGGTATCGTTGAAACAGCGCTAACTGTGTTAGGAAATGAGTGTCCTGAGTTCTAGTCTTGGTTCCTCCAAACATTTAGTGTATGATCATGGTGTTTTCTTTTTATCCCTTATTTCTAAAGCATTCTCTAGAATCTATTCAAGCTTTGACATAGCTAGGTAGGAAATAGAAGTCACAGTGAACTATTGAATCTTCATTAGTGCTGATGTAGTTGGTAGGCAGATGGGCGATTTCATGGGTTGCTACACATGTTACAGGATATTTGCTTGCTTTATGCAGGCTGACCCTGAACTGAGATTTAGTAGCTCCTGGAGAACAGCATCGCTAGGTTCTTTGGCATAGGACATCAAAGTATGGTAGAAAAGAAAAGATTTCCCCCCTAAGTCCTACCAACTGGACGCCTTTGTAGAACATTGGACAAAATTAGACACTGCTGTACCAAAGCATCTTCATGCTGTATCTGGAAGGCTCATTGCTGTGTGAATATCTCAGCCTTAGGACAATAATCAACGGTGCTTAGTGAGCTACTGTGCAAGCTAGCCCTACCTGATGTTAGTCAGATTAAACTCAATGTAGAGTCTGAGAAAACTCAGATTCTTGTCTCAGTGCTGCTATTAGATATGCAGCTTGGGCAGCTTCCTGTGCATTTTTGAAGGTCAGTTTTCCTCCTTGTAAAATGGGAATAGATGAGTGTGGGGAAAATTTTCTGTAACCTGGGATATACTGCATACCTCTAAATAGGAAGTGTGATCCCATTTTGGCTATTGTACAAGAAATCGCTGGGTACATGTGTCTTCCACCCAGTCAAATATTCACCTTCCCTGTGGTTCAGAGTTTCATTCTGTATGTGTACACATGTGTTTGTGTGTGTTCTCCCTTCTGTACTGGGGACATAGCTTCACAAGGGCAACTTGGGAGTTGGTGTACCCTCCCAGAAGTTGGTCACGTGAGGTGAGTTATAGCTTACTGAACATCAGTCCCTTTATCCAGCTATTGACATCTTCAGCTGCTTTCCCAGGCTGGTTTCCCGCCCTGGAAGCTGAGAGCAGACTGCTGGGATATGATGTGTGTCTAAGTAGCAAATGTCACTCCTATGGTAGGGCCTCTCTTCGAATGCTCGGCCCTAACTCCAAATTATTCAGACACTTTTCCTTTGTCACTCTGTCAAAAGGGGCCTTTGTTCTGACTTTGGGCTATGGCCTGCAGAGTGCTTGCTGCCCACTTTGAGAGCAAGCTGTGTACAGAACACATGAGATCTCGTTATGGTTAGTGGTAGGCAAGGCCCGCATGACAAGGCATGGGTTTAGTCAGAAAGTAAAGAGCCTGCTCCAGTTTCATGAGCACATATACTCTTTGTTTCATCAAATTCCAGATTTCCCTGGTTTCAGGCCTGCCTGGAAGCAGGAGGGATGAAAGGATGAGCTAATCAGGTCATTACCGTCATTCCTTGCAATTGTACAAATCAAATGTCACAGAAAATAAATCTCTCCTGTTCATAGGGAAGCCCAATGTTCCAAAGTGTTACTTGGCATTTAATTATATAGTATCTCTTCTTGGCTGCACTTGTGGAATGTTTTTCACCTGGATGAAACCCTAGACTCACAGTAGATGTAGATTTGGAAAGACCCGTTTTGGCCAGGAATGACCTAATTAGATGTTCACAGGGGCCAGGCAGGTAACTTACAAGAGTAAAGCAGTTTGACACTGGGGTAAATGGGGGCCTACGTCTAACTGGGAAATCTGTGCCCCATTGAAAGGAAGCAAAAGATTTGGATGGTTCTCATCCCTGAGGTTGGGTATAGGAAGGAAGGAAGTCCAGTGAATTGAGATCTTCCAGTATTTGCAAGAAAAGCCAGGAATGGAAGTTTATGTGAAAAGGACATGTTTTTAAAATGTGCACAAGTACTTCACATTTTTTAAAAGAGAATGCTAGGAGGGACAATACAACACATCTTTAGGAGCTAAACTGTCTCCCCAGGTCCCAACTTGTGACCACCCATCAGCCTGACTTCCTCATTGTATAAATCCTGAGGAAATACAGGCCCAAACAATGAAAATGACTTCCTTCCTTGTGTAGAGAATAGTGACAAAGCCAGGACTTGCACCCAGGCTGTGAATATTGCTTAAGACAGTTGATTTAAAGTCTTTGTCTAGTAAGTATAATGTCTGTACTTCCTCTGTTATGGTTTCTGCCCATTTATTTCTTTATTTTATGAACGGGCCATATTTTTTTTGCATTTTTATGTGCCTTGTAGTTTTTTTTTTTTTTTCCAAAACTGGGCATTTTGAATATTATACTGTGGTAACTCTGGAAATCAGATTTCTATCCCCTCCCAGGGTTTGCTGTGTTGGCTATTGAGGGCTGAAATTGTCCATTTGCTTAGTGACTGTTCTATTTTTGGCAAGACTGTATTCCTTGTCATCTATGACCACTGAAGGCTTGCATGCAACCCAGGCATGTGCCCTGGCTGGGAATCAAACCCGCAACCCTTCGGTTTACAATCTGACAGTGTTCAGTCCACTGAGCCACACCAGCCAGGGAAGATCACTGAAGTCTCATTACCCAGCTAGGGACTTAAGAAAGATTTCTTTAAATACCTGTAACCAAGAAGAAGAAGAAAAACTACTCTTCCAGTCTCTATAACTTGGCTCTGAGCCAGGGCACTCCCTTACCCTACCCTGCTTCAGGCTGCCCACAACTCTGCCTTAGTCTTCTTCTCCTACTCTTCTGCTCATATGTAACCCACAGATCCTCCAGAAGTACAAACCTACACTCCTCTCAGGCTTTTTCTGAGTATGCCTCTGGTCCAGGGCATGTATGTTGCACTTCAGCTTCTTCGGTATGCATGGTAGGCTTTTGGAATCATTATTCTTTCAAGAAATTTCTTCCTCAGTCTCTCCCCTCCTGTGATATTGGGTCTGTTTGCTGCTTGCCCCTTCTATCCTCCCTTATCCTTGTTGGGCATGGGATATGTATGTCCTTAAATCTTTCAGTAGAGGCTGTGACAGCCTCAAAAACCACTTCAGCCTCACAGAGTAGGGGTACAAAGCAAAGGTGAGCCTCTGTGCTTATACTTTAGGGCCAAATGGCTCAAAACACACAGCCACTGTATTTTAAGAACAAGGTCATTAGGCCCCTGGTGCCAGCAAGCTGCATGAGGAATGTGGGCCACTCTTGTCTCAGCTGCTAGGGAATACAGAATGGTTGGCAAATGAATGAAAGTGCCTCGATATTCTCTTAGCAAATGTTAGCCTCCCTGTTCTGCCCCCTGGTTGCTGTACGGTTTGGATTAGATTCCAGAATTCTGGAGAAGTTGGTGCTGTCAGTCATGTTAGCTAAGGACTGTTTCAGTGGAGGGACGGCTGCTTTGTGCATCCTAATCTAAGACTCTTAGTGATGTTATCCCTGCATCTCAATCCTGGGCTTTCTGGGCTATTGAACAATCAGGAAAGGGTACACATGGGCTACTAACAGGACTGTTAACACTTGAGGACCTACCTCTCATTCCAACCTAATGGCAACAGTATTTTGCTTTCTTGGGATGAGTTCAGATATGCCAGCTCTTGTTTTTCCACTAAAGGTTCAAGTAGACATGGGCTTCTAGCCTTAACCATTTATGTAGAAGGTCTTGTTTGTGGCCCTAGAGGTGACTCATTACAGTATCTGTCAGTTGAGGCTGGCATTAGCAGAGAGGGCTTTTCTCCATGGATTACAGAGATTTTTGTCCTCCACACCACCATTTCAAATGGCATTAGCACTCATTTGCATTCACATGACACATCTTAATGGCTTCTCACTACACACATGCTTTGGATGACATTACCCAGTACATGTTTTGGCTAATTGGAGGGGATTGTTTTTTCTTTTAATATGGAACAATGTCCAGCTTAGAGAGAACCTTAAATCTGGCTGTTGCCTTACCTAGGATGTCATCCATATTCAAGTAAATGATCCTATAGGTCTCTTTTAGAATCCCCAAGCTGAAAGCAACCTTGAGGGTCATGTAGTTTATTCACCACCCTCCAGGCAGGGTTGTAACTAAATCTCCCTGGACTTCTGAGAACCTGGTTGGCATCTGTCAGCAAAACCTCAACTACTTTCTTACTAAAGCTTCCGGCCCTTGTACTGTATGTAGTCTAAGCCATTTTCTTAAAACACATTGCCTTTTGCGCTAGGAACATGATATTTCAGAGGTGGCACCAGTAGAAGACACTGAATTATTCTCTTAATAGTAGAGTTTCCCTTCCAAGGCCCTGCTGTTAATCCACAGCATGAGTGAGTGACTTGGTTGGCTTTCTGCATTGAAGACCATGATCTGGGGCCTCAAACCTGTATTTCTCAATGTAGCCAGTCCCTGGGTTCAATTAGGGATCAGCTTGGGCTTTCCTAGCATCATGGCTGCACTGCCTTGGAGGCTTGACGACTTGAGGAGGGAAAGACCATAATGGATCAAGAGTTTGGAGATGAGGTCTGTTTCTGAGGCTCCTTGGGAAGTACAAAATTTTGGGAAATCATGACAATTGTGTGTATATATATATTTTTTTTCTTTTGCCATCAGTATTGATATTATTACATCAGCAAAACTCTTATATTTTTCTCCTCATGGCTTCTTATTAGTAGTGCTATTAATATCTCCTTGCCAGTATTTACTGGGCTCTGAACAAACACAGCTCTTCAGCCCTTAGCAACAGCTACCTCCTTCAGCTAGGTAGAACGGACTGAGAGGATCTGGCATCTTGAGGGTCCTCCTTATAGGTGCCTTGTTCTACTTGTTAGACGGTCACCAGAGAAACCATACTCAGCAGCCTCTGGGTCTCCTTTTTGGTGTTCAGAAGTGAGTCGCCTCTGAAGAACCTTGATTTGGGATGCATTGGCATTGAATGAGAGAGCTGACATTTCTGCTTTACCTCTGGTTATAGAATGGACTTGATCTTTCAAGTAAAGACAGGGTAGTGATTTCTGGAGGATGTGAAGGCTGGTTGCTTAGCTCTGGGATATGAGCCATAAGGCAAAGGATTTGAGGGTTGAGGTCTCATGTGCACTATTCCTGTTAGTGACCCAGCCAGCCAGGGAGCCTAATAGCTCCCGACCTAAATACATGTAGGTACCTTTGTCTTTCAGAAACATTTTGTCTTCTACCAGATGATATGAATAAAGAAAAAGTAGGTCAGGGCCTTAAGCAGGAAGCCAGACTCCACCAGGGACGATGGTACTCCCTGAGCATGGTGGGTTGCCGTGATCAGTTGAGTGTGTCAGTCCTTAGTGGACCTAACTCTCCTCCTCTTTCCTTGGCTAGGATTAGAACTCAGATTCAGCAAGACCTTAGTCACAAACTGACGTTTGCTGGGTCTTTTGCCTTAGAGGAGCCAAGGGGTAGGTAGATGATGCTAAGAGGGCAGAAGAGGGTGGGAATGGGGAGCTGGGCAGGGATGATGTAAGCCTTTTGAGGTCCAGTGACCCTTCTCTATTGGAAATGTGCCATGTAGGCATATCAAAGATCAATTTGTGTGTATTGAGCAGATGGCATTCTCTGTGGAGGGATAGGGAATGATGGGGCTCCTGGGGATGGGGGAGTGAAACATCTGCCATATTATCACACAGGAAGAGCAGAGTAGATGTAGCAGAATCATTGATCTGGGAAGTTACAGACTTGGATTGAAGGACCAGGTCTGCTGCTGAATATCTGGCAGATATCAAGGAGGGACCCTTCTTATTCGGGGCCTCACTGTTTCGATGGACCACTGTCTTTTTATCACCAGATCCTTCATAGTTCTAGAAAGCTCAATTAAAGAAGTATTTCCCCAGGCTGGAATCCCATTCTTGTATTATTTTTGTTAGCTAAACAGATATCATAATGCAGAAGCCTGTTTTGTTACGATAACTCTTTTCATTGCTTAGGGAGTTTGTTTAAACCTTGACATGTTCTATCTTATGAGAGCCTCTCATCACTAGCCCTTCTCATCCCTACCACAGATACAGGGTGATGGTTCTGAGGCCCCCAGATGGGACGACCTATCTAGGGTTCTGTAGCAAGTTAGAATTGCAGAGCACAACCAAATCTCTAATTTAGCCCTGTGGTTGTCAGCTCAGTGTTGTTTCCGTGACACCACAGTGCCTACTAGTAATTTTTGCTGTTTTTGAAGATGCTCGGAAATAGGATTTTTTTTTAAAGCATAAGTACCTTCCCTGTAATCTCACTTGTACTAAGAATATATCTTGTGAACCTTTTATTTACCCCCATGGAACATAAAAGAGAAGCCTTCAGCATTGGTATATTATCAGCATGATGTTTGTATTAATGGTCTAGGGGTCTTTCTCTGCAACTTCTCATGAGCTTTTGCTTAAGGAAGGACATCCTGGCCTGACATTGTGTTCGCCTGCACTTGGTTTAATTGGATACAGCCAAAAGATCTGGATTTTTTTTATCCTTCTTAAAATGTTCTGTGGGCAACGGTTGTTTATTCACATAGCTAGGGAATTTTAGGGTTTGACGAGGTTTTAGCAGTCATCTAGTTTACCCTCCTTGTTGATGTTTAAACCCCTCCAGAATATTCCAGGGCCTCCCCCCACCCACGTGGTCATCAAGTATCTGTTTGTACAACTTCACTACCAGGGGCCTCCCTACCTTTTCAGAGGTTGTGGCTCAGGTTGTAGCTCAGGACAGTTCTGAGAGAGTTTGTTCTAATGTTGAATTAGAATCCGTCTTTCTGGAGCTTCTGCTCATGGGAGTGGTGCACATGGCTAAGAACATTAGCTGCAGCTAGTTGTTCTGGATTAGCATGACAGCCTTCCCGTTTCCTGGAAATAGAGCCATGGGCATGTCACTTGTAATCCCAGTGACCTCATATGTCATTCGATGACATTATAGTACCTACCTCTTTAAGTTGTTGTGAGAACTGAACAGACATACTCAAGGAAAGTACTGATAATTGGTTCTGACTAATAATATTGATGATATAAGCAGCAAACTTTCAATGTTAAGAGTATAAGTAGTATCCTTATTCCCTCTGTCTCTCAGGAATACACTGACCTTCTACTCTGTCTACAGCCCTTCAGAAGCTGAAGCCTGACACGAGGTCTGCTAAGCCCCCTCTTGTTCTCCAGGTCTCTGTGCCTTTATCCTATCCTCTGCATTAGCTTCTTGCTGCTCTACATGTACATGGCTAGACGGAGGCCATTTGGGCACTGAAGGTCTCTGTTCCACCCCCCACCCCAACTCAGCCACTTTTATGACGACGTGAGTTACATGGAGTCCTGGGATGCCAAGTGTTCATTAAGCCTCTCCTTTCATATTGACAGGCTCTCAAAACTAATAATGGTGTTGCAACTAGTGAGCCTGATAAATATATAATTGGACAGTGTACTTTCTTGTCTGCTCTAGCTTATACCAACAGGTATAATAATGTTGCTGGGGCTTCACATCAGCAGTTAGCCCTCATTTATGCGCAAATAAATGGTGGAACGCTGTGCTATACATTGGAGCACAAAAAGGAATTGGAAAATATTCTTTGTCAGATGGATTGAGGGAAAGAGACATAATAATAGACCTGTAAATCCTACTCATTGGTCCAGATTTTTAGTTATTCTTATAATCTTATTAAGCTAGTGAGGTTATTGGCATTGCTACTCAGTGGGGCTTGGGCGCAGGGGGCCATGTAGCGAATGGACTTATCCCTACATTCAGGTACGTATTAGGTAATCATAGCTTACTCTTAAGGGCACATTTGAGGCCAGCAGTAGCTCTGAAATTGCCATATAGTCAGATAAACTTGAATGGAGGCCACGTCCTGTAAGTTTACCTTCCCCTGTGCATTAGGATAGACTGAGAACATGGAATAATTGAAGACCCTTCCAACTATGCATGTTAGAGGAATATCCAACCCAGTTAAGTAGAGTGCAGTGTCACCAGGTAGCAGACAGAGGGTGGCATTGTTGCCATAGCATGTGGTTGATATTAGTGGGTCCAGCATCTAGTTGTCCCAACAAGCAGGTGACCAGGACTCCAGAGGCTGGCAGTGTGCAGTGAACCAATAGTGGTTTCCTCCTCTGTAAAATAAAGGGCTTACTTATAAATTCATTCATCCCAGAGATGATCATCACATCGCTCCTGAAGAGGTACAGAAGTACTTTAGACTGGGAGCCCATCCTACAAAGACTGACACTAGATATAAGAACTTCTACCAAAGGGGAATTACTTGCCTAAGTTCTGTGACCTTAGTCAAATTATTTCTGCTGACCTGGTATTGTTATCTCTCCTAGAAGATGGAGGGGTTGCATCAGTTACACTCTAAGAACCTTTCTAGCTTATACTCTGTGTTTTTTTCCATTGAGGTAAAATACACATAACATGAATTTTATCATTTCAGCCATTTTAAAATGTGCAACTCAATGCATTTATGATGTGCATAACCACCACCTCTATCTAGTTACAGAACTTTCTCATCACCCCCAAAAGGAAACTATACCCACTAGTAGCCATTCCTCATTCCTTCCTCACCCTAGTCCCTGAACTCCATGACATTTTGTACACAGGTTAGCAGGTGGAACAGAGAATATAATTAGGGAAAGGATGTGGTTCAGTAGGAGGTGAGGTCAGAAAGAGGCATATATATGACTTGAGTAGTCACAGTAGAGCACCTCAACCTGGATAGGGACTCCAAGAGACTAGAAATACAAGACAGATATTACGAGAGAACCTTAAACAAGGACTAGGCCAAATCTGGGTCACAGGTAGAGTTCTGCAGGAACAGCTATTGAGTAGTAGATACCCTGCTGGTACGCAAGTAAATGACATAGTCTACACAAGATGACAGACCTGACTCCAGAGCCAGTATTTTGCCAGGTCATTACCCTGAAGTAGTTGTTCTGAATGTTTGTCAAACATTGTGAGCTTTCTAGGACATGGGGTCAGCTTAATTTCAGCATTCTTTCTTAGTGTAACTTTCTTCATGAAATCAGAGAGGGCAGGGCATTGTACTTCCATATCTTGATAGGTTAGCTAGAAACATTCTCTTTCTTTTAGTCCAAATAGAAAGCATATCAAGGGAAATGTAGAAAAAATGGATTTCTGAAGGTCAGGCAGCCTCTATTTATATTGATACATGTACACATTATTTGTGTACATGTCTACAAAGAGCACAGGGCCCTGCACATGATAGTTATGCAATAATTCCTGATTGATTTGATTTAACTTTATTCAATTATTGCTTTTGTTACTTACTCGACTAATATAAACCTCAGCTCTCTCGATGTTTAAGGAGGAGATAGGCCCATGAAAACAAATAAAAGGAAAAGACTTAGCAGGGGTAGAGTGGAGAACAAAGTTGTTCTTGGAGGTATCTAGTATTTTGGGGGGGGAGTAACAATTCTATTAATTATAGATTTTTTAAGGTTTTATTTGTTTTTTATAGAGAGGAGAAGGGAGGGAGAAAGATGGAGAGAAACATCAATGTGTGAGAGAAAGAACAACTGGCTGCCCCTCACACACCTCCAAGTGGAGACTTGGCCTGCAACCCAGGCATGTGCCCTGACTGGGAATCGAACTTGGGATCTTTTTTTGGTTTTCAGTCTGGTGCTCAACCCACTGAACTATACCAGCCAGGGGTAAATATAGATTTTAAAAATGTTTTTCAATTACATTATTATTCTCATATTAATTTCACATGCACAACAAAATGGTTAGAAAATCACTTACTAGAAAATATAACTTGATATGATGTTAGTGTTCTTAAATTGGTAAAGACTTGTTCTGTGGCCTAAGATTTGATGTACCCTGAGTAATGTTCCACGAATATTTTAGAAGAATGTGTATTCTTATACTGTTGGATGAAATGTTCTGTTGATGTCTGTTAGATACATGTGGTGTCAAGCATATTTCAGGTCTAGTATTTCCTTATTGATTTTCTGTCTAGGAGATCTATAAGTCATTGAAAGTGGGATGTTGAAGTCCACTACTATTGTTTCATTGATTTTTCTCCTTACACAAAACATCTTATAGTTCTAATAGTCTCTTTTAAACAAATAACAAGTTAAGTTTATCTACATACAAAAGCTCAACACTTTATCCCCATATGTGTTTTTGATGTTGTACTTTGCATCTTTTTATATTGTATATCCATTAACAAAATATTGTAGCTATAGTTGATTTGATTATTTTGTTGTTTAGCCTTTGTACTAGATTTCATTTACTGTATATTTACCTTTATCAGTGAGTTTTCTACTTTTATATAATTGCATGTTGTTAACAAGCATCCTTTCTTTTCTGCTTGAATAACTCCCTTTAGCATTTCTCATAAAACAGATCTAGTGGTGATGATTTCCTTCATGTTTTATTTGTCTTGGAATGTCTTTATCCCTCCTTCACTTGTATTTGATAACATTACCAGCTAAAGTATTCTTGTTTGGCAGTATTTTTTTTTTTAGTAATTTGAATATATCTTTCCCCTTTCCTGGTCTGCAAGTTTTCTGCCAAGAAATTCAATGATAGGCTTGTTGGAGTATTCTTGTATGTGACAAGTTTCTTTCTTTGCTGCTTTCAATATTCTCTCTTTGATTTTTGACTTTTTAATTATAATGTGTCTCAGTGAAATCTTCTTTGGGTTGAACTGGATTTGGGACCTTTGACCTTTATGTGTCTGAATATCCATGTCTTTCCCAATATTTGGGAAGTTTTCAGCCATTATTTCTTTATATAAACTTTCTGCCAGAACCATTTGATTTCTTTTTTCTTCCTCATCTTGAACACTTTTATGGTCAAATTTTTAATATGTGTCATGTGGTGGCTATAAATATCTCATTATGGTATTACTTTATACATTTTTTTGTTTGTAAACGAGTGGGCATACTTTCATATGTTTGGAAGCCATTTATAAGTCCTTATCGGTGAAATGTGCCTCACATTTTTCCTATTTTTTCCTAATAAGTTGTGGATTTTACTTGCATTGTTTGTAAAGACCTTCTTTACACATTTTGGAGACTAATCATTTGTGCAAACATCTAATATATAGCTTGTCTTTTCACTTTAGTTATGATATCTTTTTTGGAGAAAACTCCTTACTTAAAGTAGTCAAATTTATTGATTTCTTGTTTGTGTTTTTCTTCTTCCTTTTTTAAGAAGTCTTCTCTACTCTGAGGCCATAACATTTATTATTTTAAATTGTTTCTTTGAAAGTTATTATAGTTTTGCTTTTAATAAGCATTTAATCCCCTGGGAATTTATTATTCCCAGGGGAATCCAATTTTATTTTCTTCCATTTATTGAACACACCTTTATTTTCTCAGTAATTTGCAATGCTAGATCTTTTGTGAATCATGTTGTTATATATGTTTGAGTGTCTGATACTTTCTAGTTTGTTCCATTGACTTATCTTGATTACTATAATTTTATTATATCTTTTTTAAGTCACCCCACTTTGATTTCTTAGGCATGTCTTGGCTTTTTGTTCTTTTAATTATTTTTATGCATTTTATAATGAGCTTCTGAAGTTTTCCAAAATGTCTTATTGATACTTGGTTTGGATAAGTTTAGTCACTAGATCAAGTTGAGGAGAACTGACATTTTTACAATATCGAGACTACCCAAAAATGTGGTTTTACTTTCTGTTTATTTCAATCATAATATCTTTCAAAATGCTTAATTATTTTCTTTGTAAGGAAGTTATATATATAATTTTTATTTGCTTTTAGGAATTATATATGATTCTATGATTGTACATGATATCTCTGTAAAAATCATCTTTTTTTTCCTTTATTGTATTTGCTAATTTACAGAAATGCATTTGAGTTTACATACTCATTGGGCATTTGTCAACTTTTCCAAAGCTATCTAGTTTTCTTTCTTCTTTTTTTTTCCAATTTTATTTTAATGATTGTTCAAGTACAGTTTTCTCCCCTTTACTCCCAATCAAGCCCACCCACCTGTTTTCTTTCTTCTTTTGTTTTAAGATTTTATTTATTTTTAGAGAGAGGAAGGAAGGGAGAAAGAGAGAGAGAAAAGCATCAATGTGTGGTTGCCTCTCATGTGTCCCCTACTGGGGACCTGGCCCACAACCCAGGCATGTGCCCTGACTGGGAATTGAACCGGTTACCCTTTGTTTTGCAGGCCAGTGCTGAATCCACTGAGCCACACCAGCCAGGACCATCTAGTTTTCTTGACTGTGAAGGAAACTATGTCATCTATGGAAGGTTCTCCAGCACCCCACTCTACCTCCATTCTGGCTTGATGTCATACATCTGGAAGCCTTGTCATAGCCAAAGGACATCAACATCTTTAGCACAGACTAAGTCTTCCTTTGATGGGGGCTGTTTAGACTCTGGCTATCAAGGAAGTAGCATTTAGAATATGAGAGATTTGTGGAAATTATGAGGGCAATTACAATAGTACCCCCCAAATCCCTTTCCTGCCTAGAGAGAACAGATTTCTTCAGATGCTATGTTGCCTCATAGTTCTAGGGATAGAGAGTACCAACTTAGAGAATAATCATAATAGCTAATACTTACTTGACTCTGCCAGAGACTGTTCCAAGGGTTTTACCTTATTTAATCTTCACAATAGACCCATGAGTTAGATTTATATTATTCTCTGTATTTTATACACAAGGAAGTGAAGGATCAGAGAGGTCAAGTAACATATTCTACATTACTCAACAAGACAGTTATAGAGCCAGGGTTTGAACCCAGGTTCCCAAGTGTGTACCCTTCAACACTGTCATAGATTGTCTCTCCTAATTTTGGCCTACGAGTCTTGAGACCTTGCATCAGTCGTGACTGCCACCTGTTCACTGTGAGGTGCCCCCCTTTCTGGCCTTGCAGTTCTCATTTAGAATGTGGAAATAGCAAAGCTTGCTTTGCAGGGCTGTTTTGAAGCCTACAGAAGTGTGTGGGAAGGTACTGTTCTTGAACTCGGCTTTCAGGGAAACCAGGGACAATGGAAGAATAATAGAAAAGAGTAGGAAAGGTGTTCTTGGACAGAAAGTGGAGGGCACACTTTAGAATGATAGAATAAGTAGGATGTGTTGGAATGACGGGAAAAGGTGACCCAACTGATGTCAGGGGTCTGCGTTGGGGACAAGTGGAACTCGGTGGGCCAAGCCAGTTCTAACATGTTGATTGACAGCCATGAAGGCTGAGTAGCGTATCCGTGTAGGGTTTATCTTTCTTCTTTTTCTTCTTCTTCTTTCTTTTTTTTTTTTTTTGTCTGATGTGCAACCAAAGTCTTCATTGCTCAGTTTGAAACTCATTATTGTTCATTGTGCCTACACTGGAAAAGAAAAATTACTTGTTATCAACCTTCTTAAAATGATCTTTCATGTAATTAGTGACAGTTATTAAATCGCTTTCCCTTGAGGGGCAAAAGAATGACTGCTATCTGTGCCTGACTGTCCATGCCGCACTGATTGGCTTGGTGCCAGGTAGAAATGCTAAATGCCTCCTTGCATGCATACTCAGGGACCTCTCAGCATACATCATTCTTCTGCAAGCTGAGACTGAAGCTCCACAACAAAGGTGGGGGGAGTGTCTGCAAGAACTGGGAGCTGTGCCTGCAGCAAATCGGGTTTCTTTTCGCTCCCACACCTACCTGTGCATCCCTCCTTTGCCATCGCTTACCTGTAGTGCTAGACAAGGGCATTTCAGTGACCTGTGTCATAGGAGAGTTCATCTCTTCCATCCCGGCTCTGTTGTCTGGGTTTTGCCCATTTGCAGTGTTGGCTGAGTGTTGTGGTTGGTGTCTGCATAAAACAGACATAGCTTTCAGGGCTCTGCTCATTATTAGAGTTATCTGCAAAAGGAAAGTGCTGCCTTGGGAGATTGGGATCTCCTCATCATTGACTGTGTTCAAGCAGATGGACCGGGCAATTGCTGGCAGCGGATGCTGTCAGGGGAGTTTATATATTGATTAGGGGGCAGGGGGTGGTGTGGACTGGCTGACTTTCCATTTCCTGTATCATGTTGATTTGATATGTCTGATATTTTGTTATTTAATGTGACTGGCAGTAACCCTTCACTTTCTCAGAGGATAGCTCACTTTTCATTTCTCTCTGGCTGTCTGGATGTGGCCTTTGAAAATATTAAGGTGACATTTAAACAATATTGCTTAATATTCTCTTCTCAGAAACATCACACTGCTAGAACCAGGGGTAGGCTGGCTTTCTATTACACTGCAAGAGCCTTTATTGAACTCTTCACAGGTGCTACGGCATCATGCAGGGACCTGAGAGAGCTGACTAATATATAGGGTCCAGCACAAATAATGCCCCTTTTTATTACAAAATCTTTTCTTTACAAAATCATAAGCATGGAATTCTGTAACATAACAATATCACACTCAAGCACACTATATGACATTATAGGTGAACTGTTGAAATTAAAACTATAAATTATTACATCCATATGATTACCCTACCAACCACACTCAAGAAGGCATGACTTCTGTCACACCCTGTATGTTATGGCCCTTTCCTTTAAGAACTAAGTACTGCTCTGGCTGGTGTAGCTCAGTGGATTGAGCATAGGCTGCGAACCAAACAGTCGACGGTTCGGTTCCCAGTCAGGGCACATGCCTGGGTTGCGGGCCAACTCTCCAGTAGGGAGCTCATGAGAGGCAACCACACATTGATATTGCTCTCCCTTTCTCCCTCCCTTCCCCTCTCTAAAAATAAATAAATAAAATCTTTAAAAGAAAAGAACTAACTGCTAATGGTTATAGGGACTACTAAAGATGCTGAAGAGTGTGTATCAAGGGATGAATGACAATCAGTTTAACATGGAACAATGAAGAGTCCCCTGGAGCATGTGCATAAACATATAAATACATGGAAAAAGATACAAGATCAGCAAGGGTTACACACAAAATCCATAACCAGGGTTTTCACTGGAAGAGTGGAAAATAACTAGGATTGGGAGTAGTCAAAGGATAATTTCACCTTATCTTGTAGGCTGGTGTAACTTTTCTTCTTTTTTAATTGTTGTTCCAATAGTTGCCTCCATTTTCCTATGACCACTTTTCCCCGCCTCACCCACCCCTACTTCCCACCATCAATCCTTCCCCTCTTTGGCTTATTTATTTTTATAGAGATATAATGTACATGCACAAAACCTCACCATTTGACAGTATACAATATAGTGGCTTTTAGTATATTCGTTGTGCAACCAATGGTTCTAGGACCATTTACCATACACATCTTTGCCATAGACATCTCTTCCACAAGCATTGTTGTAACAAACATTTTCACTGCATAATTAATTGGCCAGAAGGAAATTTAGCTGTAAAAAATGTGAAATAACTGGTTGATAGTTTGGTGTATTTGCGTGCTTGTTTCATTTCTCCATTGAATCAAGCACCTTCAGCAGATTTAATACATTTAAACGAGTTGTCACCTTAGTTTCATTCTTCATTGATGAAGTTCTCACAGTTACTGTCATTTTTATATAATATATAAGTTTTAGCTAGCCCTCACCAAAACCTATACAGTGAGGAGCAAACAGGGCGATGCTGGTCTTGAAATAGTTACCATTTCTTCCAGGTGACAGTGATTTGCCCGAAGAGTTGGTTTTGTATTTTGAAACACACCACACTGGGAGGAGAGAGAGAAAGAGGCTGTGGGCCATTTTTCAGGGCACAGAGTTGAGCCCTCATTTCTCATAGAACGTAGACAAGAACATAGGTACAAGCTACAAATTAAAATCAGTTATTTGCGCAGTATTGCCATGAATACACACACATTTTACATAAAGTTTTTAAAAATTGTGCTACTCATTTTTAAGATTTCATTGTGACCTTTTTCATGTCCCTCTTTTATCTGTCATGATTTTATCTTTTTATGGCACAGTCACCTTACTGCCAATCAGGTATACAGTCACCTTACTGCCAATCAGGTATACAGCAATTAGTTGCAGCAAGAAATGCTGGCAAGGATGTCTACAGCAAAGATGCTTAAGGTGTACATACCCTAACCCTAACCACCACTGTCTACTTCCAGAATATTTCCATGACTCTCTCAGAACAACCCCACAGCCATCAGCGGTTGCTCCCAGTTCCCTCCTTGCCCCTGACAACCACTACTCTGCTCTCTGCCTTTAAGGATTTGACTACTTTGGACATTTCATATAAATTGTGAACAAACAATATGTGTGGCCTTTTGTTGTGTCTGGCTTCCTTTACTTAGTGTACTGATGTTGAGATTCGTTAGCATTTCATTCATTTGTATTGCTAAGTCGTATTCAATTGTATATACTATATATACTGCATTTTGATTTCTTCATTTATTGAATATTTAGATTGTTTTCACTTTTGGTGTCTTACGAACAATTATATACAAGTTTTTGTGTGAACATATGTCTTCAATTCTCTTGAGTATATACCTAGGAGGAGAATTGCTGGGTTATATGGTAATTATATATTTGATGTTCGGGGGAACTGCCAGAATGTTTTCCACAGTGCCTTCACTGTTTGACTTTGTACCTGGAGTGTATGAGGGGTTCCAGTTTCTCCACAGTATCACCGACGCATGTTATTGTTGTTTATTCTTGATTGTAGCTATCCTGATGTGTGTGAAGTGATATCTCATTGTGGTTTTGATTTGTGTTTCCCTGATGGCTAATGGTGTGGAGAATGTTTTCATGTGCTTATTGGTCATTTATATATCTTCTTTATATAAAGGTCTATTCAGATGCTTTCTCCAATTTCAAAGTCAGTTTTTAAATGCCTTTTCTACCATTGACTTTTATATATTCTGGATACTAGATCCTTATCAGAAATACATATACAAATATTTTCTCCTATTTTGTGGGTTGTTTCCTTTCCCAATGGTGTCACTCACACATAAAATTTTGATGAAGTCTAATTTATTTTTTTCTTTTGGTTGCTTGTGCTTTAGATGTCATATGTAAGAGATAGTTGCCTAATTTGAGGTCACAAAAATTTGCTTTTGTACATATGGTATGAGGTATGGGTTCATTTTTTTGCATGTGGGTGTACAGTTCTCCTAGCACAATTTGTTGAAAAGACTATACTCTCCCCCTTGAATTGTCTTGATACCTTTGAAAAATATCAACTCAGCATAAATGTAAGGAATATTTCTGGACTGTCATCTGTTTCATTGATCTTTATATCAATTCTTGTGCCAGTACTATACTCTCTTGGTTGCTAAAGGTTTGCAGTAAGTTTTAAAATCAAGAAATATGAGTCCCCCAACTTTGTTCTTCTTTTTTCCAAATCATTTTGTTTTTTCTAGCTCTCTTGATTTCATATGAAATTTAGAATGAGCTTGTTAATTTCAGCAAAGAAGCAAACTTAGCATTTTGATAGGTATGGTGTTGAATCTAAATCAATTTGTGGAGTACTACCATCTTAACAATATGAAATCTTTCCATCCATGAACATGAGCTATCTTTCGATTTAGTTAGGCCTTCTTTACTTTCTTTCAAAAATGTTTTTCAGTGTTCAATGTACAAGTCTTGCACATCTTTTGTTAAATGTATTTCTAAGGAGATTGTCCATCCTGATACTAGTTAATGGGATTGCTTTGTTTTTTTTTTAATTAATTAAATTTATTTGCCTTATAGCAAACTAAAAAGCCTCTGCACAGCAAAGGAAACCATCAACCAATCAAAAAGTCCATGAGACTAATGGGAGAAAATATTTGCAAACATCAGCTCCAACAAGGGGTTAATATTCACAATATATAAAGAAGTCCTACAACTCAACACCAAACAAACAATCCAGTTAAAACATGGGCAGAGGACCTGAACAGACACTTCTCCCAAGAAGACATGCAAATGACCAGCAGATAGATGAAAAGATGCTCAACTTCACTAGCTATTGGGGAAATGCAAATCAAAACTGCAATGGGATTGTTTTTGTAATTCCATTTTCAGATTGTTTATTAGTAATGTCTAGAAATACAATTGACTTTAAAAAATATTTATTTATTTTTAGAGAGGGGAAAGGAGGGAGAGAAACATCAGTGTGTGGTTGCCTCTCATATGCCCCACACTGGAGACCTGGCCTGCAACCCAGGCATGTGCCCTGACTGGGAATTGAACCAGTGACTCCTTGCTTTGCAGTCTGGTGCTCTATCCACTGAGGACACCAGCCAGGTTCTCTTGAGTGTTTTTTTTTTTTTAATCATGAAAGGGTATTGGATTTTTGTCAAATGCTTTTTCTGTGTCTATTGAGATGATCATACATTTTTTAAACCTGTATTTCATTAATATGGTGTATTACATTGACTGATTTTCACATATTGTCCCAACCTTGCATTCCTGGGATTAATCCCATCTGGTAAGGTGGATTTTTTATATGTTACTGGATCTGGTTTGCAAGTATTTTATTGAGAAGTTCTGCATTTCTGTTTTTTGGAAGAGTTTGTGAAAGATTGACGTTAATTATTCTTTGAGTGTTTGATAGAATCCATTAGTGATGCCGTCTGGTTCTGTTTTTTCTCCCTGCCCAGGTGGGAAGTTTTTTATTACGAATTCAATCTCTGTATTTGTCATAGGTCTATTCAGGTTTTCTTCCTGAGTCATTTTTTTGTCTTACTAGGATTTTTTCCCATTTCATCAGGTTATCTAATTTATTGGCATATACTTGTTCATAGTGTTCCCTTTAATTCCTTTTATTTCTTAATAAATTAAGACTGGTAGTAATATTTCCTCTTTTATTCCTGATTTGAATACTTTGAGTTTTCCTTTTTATATTTCAACTTTTTACAAAGCAAATGCAACCAGCTTTAATTTTAAAAACAAAGAAAATTGGAAGGTACATACAGAAAAAGAAGGCATGTCAGAATTGGGATGTGGGTGTGTTGCTAACTCTGTCAATCACTTCTCATTTATTGGCCACGGTTTCTTATCTGGAAGCTGAGGTATTTGTTCATAATTGTTAAAGTTGCTGAAAGCCTCTGGGCTATTTCCATGTTTGAGCAATTGGAGTATTTGAGGACAGATAGTAGACAGGTTTGGAAAGAGTCCAGTATTCCTGCAGGGCATAGCAGAAGATAAGAAAGGGAATGCAGATTGAAGCCAGATTATGGTAATATTTGAATTCCAGGATAAGAGACTTAAATTTAGCAATGGGCAGCTGTGAAGAGTAGCCAATCAAAGTGCTAGTCAAGAAAATTGGTGTGGGGGAGACAATGGAGCTGGGAGTCACCCCAGGAAGTCACTTAGGGAATGGAGAGCATGATTGTAGGAATGGAAAAGAAAGAGACGAGAACCAGAGATCTTCTCCCATTCGGGAAGTATTCCCTGAAACTGTGGGAGTAGGGAGTGTAGTCAGTTCTGTTGCTCACTCCCATGATTCTCATAGTTAGTGATTAGACACAAAACAGGTCCAAGATAGGCAGTTGTTACATTGAATTGCATTAACCCAGCCTTGCTTAGAGCTCAATGATGACTCAAGAAAATAAGTACTCAGACAGGGCTTCCAGGAATGCCTTCCTACTTGCCAGGCTCTGGGCCTTGTCTGTCTTCTTTCTTGTGATCCAGGAGCCCATGTGTGCCAATTGCAGTGTCAGTATAAAACACTTGTGAGCAGGTGTACAAGTATATGTTTGCTAGTACCGTTTGCTGTGAGGGGGCTGATGTGGTACTCTGGGCTGATATTGCATCCAGGGAAGATGAGCTGACTTGTGTCAGTGCACGTTGTCATATAAGCAGAGAAGGGCCTTCATCTGCACACAGCAGGGAAACTCTCAAAAGCAGGGGGCTGAGAGTTTAGAGCAGAAAGTCATGGTCCCAGGCCCAGGAGGTCTTTGTGGGACCCTGGGCCTGGGGGCACAAGAATTGGGCCTTACATGATAACCTTTTTCCAGGCTAGAAACATCTCCCCTCAAATGTCAGCTCCACAGTGGGTAGAGATTTTTGTCTGTTGTGTTGCTGCTGTGTCTCCAATGTTTGGTACATACTAAGCATCTCACATAGATCTAATGAATGAATGAATCTACCAGTCATTCTTTTGGATTTAAATAGCATATTAATCCAAGTAGTGGATTTATGGGCTTGTTGCAGTATAGTAGATAAAGGTGTTGTCTTCTCAGAAGCTCCTTGTGAGGAGTCCTTCCATCCATTCCTTTAGTTCTCACCAGAAGGGACTCCTCCCACACATTCTGTGTAAGATACCTGTATCTAACTAGTTGTAGTTAGTTGTCTTCCTGCCCTTTCATTGTTACTTGAAATATGATTTGAATCTGAATTTGGTTCTGTCGTGACCTGACTTTGCACTGCACCCATCCACATCAGTATTCTGCGCTCCTTTGCACTGGAACTGTTTCAAAGAATTATCTCATTTCAGCCATCTGAAAGCCAACATTTTATTTTGACTTGACTGTCTTAAAGTCCTGAGAAGAAAAGAAATAGTTCTTATCACTCAAAGGCCTGCCTATTACACCCTTTTCATAGCAGGGCTTAGCTTGCTTTATGAGAAGCTGGGTAAAGCTAACAGATTATTAGAGGATGGGGTTTTTATTGTTGCAAAGAGACAGCATCATGTACATGACATGTTTGCTTCAGTACCTTAGAATCACATTTTTGAACAGATCCGTTCCTTGATTAATCATTCCTCACCATTGCCTATTGATTGTATGAAAGGGCAGCTATTAGCATATCGAAGACACAAAGCTGACCTTTGCAAGCTGGAAAGAGATTTACAATAGATCATTTGCATAGGGTGATAGCTTCTGGGTAGAGATGCATTTATGCATATTTGGCTGTATATGCAGAGTGCATTAAAGCGGATTGAGCTCTACTTGCTTAGGCCTATGGCAGGTAAGTAGACTATATGCTTGTGTCATCTCTAGGTTCACTGGGTGGTAGCCATGCACCCAAACTTCTGTGAGGCCAAGGAAGAGGAGAATTCACTGAGCTGGGAAGTAACTACTGTCTCCGTAGCTTTGTCCTGAAGCTTCTGTCTCCTAAAACCACCCACCAACCTGCTTTTCTAGTGGTAGAAATAGGGATATATTGAAATTGCTTGATCTTAGCTTCTTGAAGCAGGAATGTGGAAAAAATATGCAGGGTGTGGATGGGAAAGGTGGATTGTAGAATAATGCTGTAGAGACAATTGGCAAGCTCTTCAGCTAATTCCCCTGGCAGATTTTACCACTCTTTTTGAGGTTCCACCTTTCCTTTTCTCCATGTCCCCCTGGTTTTCCTCCTCCAAGGACTGGGATGAAATGAGCCATCGCTCTGAGTTAAGTCATCCCAGATCAAGAGACATCTTACCCTGCCTCCCCAGCATGAGTGTTTTTCTGCATCCCTTTGCCTTTAAGATTTGGAGTGGATAGTTTCAACCTCTACCAACTGTACCTCATTTTGATGAGTCTAATATTTCTCAGCCAACTTTGTCCCAATCCCTTCTCTATTTCTTTCCTGTCTGTCTTAGGGCCAGAGGCAAAAGGTGCTGGCACAGAGTTAAGACCATAGGCTCTGGAGTCACACTTCCTGGCTTCTATCCCAGCTCCTCTGCTTCTTACCTTTGTGACTTAGGAAGAATTCCTGAACTTTTCTGAGGCTCAGTCTCCTTCTGTGAAATGTTGGTAATAATCATACCTACTTAGCAGAAGTGAATAATACCGCACATTGAAAATTCTTAGCATAGCAGCTGGTATATAGTAAATGCTCAATAAACAGCTGTCGCTATTATGTGGTACGTGGACATTCTGACATCTCTACTCCAGCTTGGAGGAAGTACAGATCTTTGCATATCCAAGGAATTTTACAGTCAAATTTTAATGATTATTTGTGTATCCTTTGATGGAAATCAACACCGAAGGCCCTGTCTTTCATATGCCCAGTCTAATATCTAACTTTGATCTCCATGCTCATAGATGTTGTGTTTAACAACAATCCAGCCATAACATGTAATATGTATAGCTTAATTCTTATTTTTGTTTGATCCAGCTATGCTCCCTAGATATTCCCCAGCATGAATGAGTTCTTCTTGCCGTAGCTCTTCTCTCCTCTAAAATCATCTTAGCTAAGAAGTCTCTGAAGATAATTTAGTCATACCTTTCCTTCTCCTTCTGTTTTACAGAGGGGTCACCAGAAGCCTAGGGAGAATTGGACTCATTCCTAGAGACAACAAGCCACCCTGGAGCCAGACCTGGTATTCAGTTTACAGGGGCCTCTGGTTGAAGGCTCTCTGAATACTTGGCCGGGAACTTCTCAAAGAAGGAAGCTAATCCATTCTCCCTTCTTCCACAGCTCTGGGTGAACCAGGAGGATGGGGTAGAGGAAGGGCCCAGTGATGTGCAAAATGGGCACCTGGACCCCAACTCAGACTGCCTCTGTCTGGGCCGGCCACTGCAGAACCGGGACCAGATGCGGGCCAACGTCATCAATGAAATCATGAGCACTGAGCGCCATTACATCAAGCACCTCAAGGACATTTGTGAGGTAGGCCCAGCTATGATAGTACATGGGAGGGGGGGTACTTAGGGTGGAGTAGAGAGCATTTCCATGAAGAACCAACCACTCCCCAGGACCCTACCTGTGACAGTCCCATGTTGTTGGAAAGACCATCTTGATGGGTTTCCTGGATTCTGTTTGTAAGAAACTGCTCCCTTGGGGCTTCCCAGTGTTTATCTGTATATCAGTTTCTCTTGCTGTTTCCCTGTCATTTATCTATCTATCTGTTTGTATGTCTAACTTTCATGTTTGTATTCTTTCTCTCTCCTTCCCTCCCCTTCCCTCTTCCTCACTTTCTTTCTCCTCTCCCCTGAATCTCTACCCCTATCCTCTTGGCTTCCAATCTGCTCACTGCCACCCCATGCAAAGGTCTGGTCTCATTCTTTAAAGCAAAACACACCTCCTTCCGAGCCAGTGATTCACACACTTGAATGTGCACCAGAGTCTCTAGGGGAGCTTCTTAAACATGCAGATCCCAGCCCCCTTCCACTGCACTCCCACCTCAAAGTTGTGAATTCTCAGTCTGGGCATCTCTATGTTTAACAAGCATCCTTGGCGATAACTTATTCTACTGGTCTACCTCCCGCACTTGGAGAACACTTGTGTTGGTTTGAGCAGAAAGAAGCACAGGGGGAGGAATCTATAAGAATTGAAGGCTGGGTGCACAAGTCTCAGCTCCTTCAATATGCCTCTCCGCCCTCACCAGGAGCTGTGGTTCCACATCCCCTAATTCCGTCCCTTCTGTCTCCCTGACCTAAGTATGGATGAGAGCCCTTGTTCTCCCTCCGTTGAGCGCAGCAGAAACAAGTTAGGGTTTTCAAAGGATCTTTTACTTAAACAGTATGGGAAAGCCAATGGGAAATAAAGGACCTCTCTCTCTTCTCTCTCTCTCTCTCTCTCTCTCTCTCTCTCTCTCTCTCTCTCTCTTCTCTCTCTCTCTCTCTCTCTCACACACACACACACACACACACACACACACACACTGTCTAGCATTCTGCTTGACCCAGGGAAAATTTTACTTTGAATATTTTTGTCTCCTTCCTTCCAAATGAGAGAGTCATGCCCCACTTTCTATCCCCAACTCTGTGGAGTGGGGCCAGGGCCCAGTCTGTGGTCAGTAGTGTAATGCTTTTCAGAGTTCCTGTTTATTGAGAGCAGTGCTGCCCAATGGGACTTCCCACAATGATGAAAATGTTCTATGGATAGGTATCGTCACTCTCCAGTACAGTAGCCACTAGTCCGTTATATGTGGCTTTTGAACACTGAGATGTGTTCTAGTATGACTGAGAAATGGAATTTTAAATTTTAATTCAAATAACCACATGTGACTAATGACAGCCACATTGGACAGTGCACCTCTGGAAAGATCGAGGCCAAGGACTGAGGGGTTTAACTTGCTGCACCTCAACTCATTTTCTTATCTTCTCAGAAGGTCAAGGTTGTCTTCCCCTCTTCATGGGGCAGTAAGGTGGGGTGGAAGGAACAAGGGCTCTGGGGACATGGAATGTTGGTTTCACATGCCAACTTAGTCACTAATGAACTTTGTGGCCTTGAAGGTTCCTCTTAGCTCCTCTGACCTTCGATTTTTGGATTTGTCCAGTGGGCTTCATTCCACCAATCTCTTAACTGATGAAATTAAGTAAACATATTGTAAGTATTTGAGAAAAGGTAGTTTTCCTTTTATTCCCCTCCCCTTTTATTTATTCATCCATCTATCCATGTCTGTCTTTTATCTTTTTCTCTTCCTCCTACATTCACACAAATGGCTGATATATATATTTTTAAAGACTTTATGCTATTTTTAGACAGAGGGGAAGGGAGGGAAAAAGAGGGGGAGAGAAATATCAATGTGTGGTTGCCTTTTGTGTGTTCCCAACTGGGGGACCTGGCCTGCAACCCAGGCCTGTGCCTTGACTGGGAATCAAACTAGTGACCCTTTGGTTTACAAACCAGTGCTCAATCCACTGAGCCACACCAGCCAGGGCTGATATACCTTTTAAATTACCCTCTAGGTGTTTAGACCACCATTGGTTGGAATCACCTGGGAGCTTGTTAGAAATGCAGAATCTTTAGCTGCACTCCAGACCCACTGAGTGTGAATCTCCATTTCAACAAGGTTCCCTTTTGACTTGCAGTGCATATTAAAATTTGAGTAGCGCTGTTGTAAAATGATAGCCATCTGATAATGCCATAGGCTCTTCATAACCTGGCAGTTGAGAGATGCTGTCAAGACCCTAACCAGGTCATATCACTCATCTGCTCAAAACTCGCCAATGGCCCTGGCTGGTGTGGCTCAGTGGATTGAGTGCTGGCCTGTGAATCAAAGGGTCATATGTTCGATTCCCAGTCAGGGCACATGCCTGGGTTGCAGGCCAGGTCCCCAGTAGGGGGCACATGAGAAGCAACTCACATATTGATGTTTCTCTGCCTCTCTACCTCCCTCCCTCCCTCCCCCTGTGTCTTAAAAAATAAATAAAATCTTAAAAAAAAACCCTCTGATGGCTCACCATTTCTCCCTAAGTAAAAGCCAAAGTTCTTATTGTTACTTACATAACCCTGTGTGATCGACCACTCCTTACCTCTGTGACTTCATCTCGGCTCCTTTTCTAAATGTTCCTACTATGCCAGTCACACTAGTCTCTTGCTGTTCCTTAAAAATGCCTCAGAAGCTTCCCCCACAGCTTTTAGCACTGTTTTTTTTCTTTTACCTAGAGCACTCCTCCCCCAGATATCTCCATGGCTCCATTCCTCACCTCCTTCAAGCCTTTACTTGAGACCTTTGCTGACTGAGACTACAGGGTACATGGTACTTGTCCAATAAACACTGTCAAAAGTCACAATTACATATAAGGGTTTTTGTTAAGTGCATTCACATATTATTGCATTAGATTTTTTTTTTTAGATAGGACAAAGGTTGTTATTGTTACTCTCATTTTCTAGATCTGAGATGCAAAATTACTTTCCCAGAGTTTTTGGGCACTGACGCAGTAGGGGTCCTTTAGTCTTAGAAGGATCTTCTGTTCCAAACTCCCAATCATATTGGCTTCTTTCTACAGGCCATGGGGTAGTGACAGCAGTGGAAGTATTTGTGTATGAAAGGGGGTTGGCTCAATCTAGCTAACCCATGCAAAGCTTTTGTTGGTAATCCACCCGCTTGGTATTTCTTAATTATTCTTGGTGCTAAAGTTAAGAGTTGAAGTGGGAAATATTTCTTTGTCCTACTCTGCAAGCATAGGTGTCAAAGGAAGTTCTTAAGTTTTTAAAAGTATTTTAAGTTACATTTTATATTCAACATTATTTTGTATTAGTTTCAGGTGTACAGCGTAGTGGGTAGACAATCATATACTTTACAAAGGGTTCCCCTGATGTTTCTGGTACCCACCTGGCAGCATACATACTTATTACAGTATTGTTGACTATACTCCCCATGCTGTGCTTTACATCCCAGAGACTGTTTTGTGACTACCAATCTGTACTTCTCAATCCCTTCACCCCTTTCACCCATCCCCTTAACCCCCCCCCTTTGGCAACCATCAGTCTGTTCTCTATGTCTAAAAGTCTATTTCTGTTTTATTTGTTCATTTATATCGTTCATTAGATTCCACATATGAGTGAGACCATATGGTATTTGTCTTTCTCTGACCGGCTTATTTCACTTACCATAATACCCTCTAGGTCCATCCACGCTGTCACAAAAGGAAGGTTTTGCTAGAGCAGAAGGAGGGTGGAGAAAGTTGTGTTCTGTCTGAGCCAGAAGACAATATTTTAGCCCAGGGTATGTCACCTCTAAACCAAAAGCTGTAGGGAGAAATATGTTTATCAGAAAGAACACCAGCCTCAGAATAGAGAGTCCTGAGTTGTCTCAACTTAGTCACTGACAGGCAGAGGAACCTCAAGTGACTCTTTTCTGTCCCAGGCCTTATTCCCCAGAATGAAAATGAGGGGATTGGAAGGGTTGCTCTTTAAATGCTGTCTGGATTTTACTTTTTCTGATTCTTTGTGATCTAGATATACCCTCACTAGAGAAAACTCTGGTAGTGATCCAGGTTACTTGTGCATTTCCTGATATTTCCTCCTTGGTACCCATGGAGGCATGTCTTCCTCAGGCATGAATGTGTTAATATGTACTTTTTCTATAGGTTAAGGGAGATCTCTAAAAACTTCCCACTCTTGAGCTGTTGAAAGAGAAATGAGGGACATCGCATTCAGTCTAGTAAAAACTCACTATCTATTACAGAATGGACACACACACACTCACTCTTTTCTGGGAGCAGAAAGTGCTTTACAAACATTTAAGTTACAATGCCCTTGCCCTGGCTGGTGTGGCTCAGCCAATTGAGTGCCAGCCTGTGAACCAAAGGGTCACTGGTTCGATTCCTGGCCTGGGGTGTAGGCCAGGTCACCAGTGGGGGGCACAGGAGAGGTGATGAAAGCAAGTGACCATAGTTAATTCTCACCAAAAACATTTTCATGTGCTGATGATCTCTCATGGGGACAGTGGCCATTTGTTAAAAATCTATATCAGTAAGTTCACAGTGAAAACTGTGGCTTTTTTTTTTTTTGGCCATGACTTACAGTGTGCCCTGGAGTTGGTTGTGTTATGTTAGTGTTCTCTTATTACACTAAGAATCTCTTTCATTGATTCTTCCCTTTCATCAATGGCCAGCTGTATAAATTGCCTGTTTATTCACAGATGTGCCCTGAACACTTACCCTGCTAAAAACACCATGCCTGGACACTTGTGGGCTTGTTGGCTGAGCTCATCAAAACCATCTGTCCTGGCCAGCTACCTTAGATGGCTAAGACATTGCTTTAAGGAATGGTTTGGTTTTATCAATGCCTGTTCCCTTTGGGGAAGTTTTCCTGCCAGGACCTCTGTTGCCAAACTGTTGTGAATGTAATGAAGACCTTTTGACTTGGTCCTATGAGGAAAACTTTAGACGCATGAATAAATCCAGCTAAACCAATAACTACTAAAATGAGTAACAATGTTTGTGCTTATCCAGCTTCTGAGAGAGGGCCCTGGGACTTTTGGGGGCCTTCGTCATAGGGAATGGTGAGCAAAGCTCTATACTCTGGAGTTTTTGCACCCTGAAAACCTTTTCTTGAGATTCAGTTTTCCTAATTACTCACTGATAGAGTGGCTTCTGTCTCTAAACCTCAATTCCCTCATATGAAAAATGCAGATGAGTATTCCCTGCCTACTTCATGGAAGTGATATGAGGCTCCAAGTGCCTAGCAAGCGGTGAAACCTTCGAAGAATGAGGGACATCCTCAGCCTGGGCCTTTTCTCTGTCTGCAGGGATACCTGAAGCAATGCCGAAAGAGAAGGGACATGTTCAGCGATGAGCAACTGAAGATCATCTTTGGGAACATTGAAGACATCTACAGGTTTCAGATGGGCTTCGTGAGAGACCTGGAGAAGCAGTACAACAATGATGACCCTCACCTCAGTGAGATAGGACCCTGCTTCCTGGAGCATGTAAGCATCTTCCCCTTTGGGGGCGGGGGCGGGGGTCGGAGGCGGGGTGGGGGGGCTGTTGAGAGAAGTTAAGAAACAATTGAAGGAGTATCTCAGCTTTCTGCTCCTGCTGAGCTATCTGTTCCGTGGTAGGACATAGATTCCTCTCTGACTCTGATGTTGACACCTTCACCAAGGTATGAGATACTATAATTTGGACTAGGATTCCCTTTTCTTACATTGCCTTCCCTTTTCTCTCCCCTTCCAGAGGGTTACCAGTAGGATTTTTCTTCTACTTCCCTTTCTTTTTCCTTTTGGGTTCAATTACTAAGGGAGTTGTTTCCTAAGTTGTTTACATCTGTGGAATTACTAGGTTGCATGTGTTTGTTAACCTTTATAGGATACTGACAAACTAATTTCCAAAGTTACTATACCATTTTGCATTCTCACTTCTAATATATAAAAGTTCCAGTTGCTCTACTTGGTTGACAGCACATGGTGTTATTAGTATTATTGTAGCTATAAATCTTTGACTGTTTGTGAAGTGTTTGTTCATGTCTTTGGCCTATGTTTAAGAAGATTATTTGTTTTCTTACTCTCTAGTTTTATGAGTTCTTTATTCTGTTTATAAGCCTTTGGTTAGATATGGGATTTGCAAATGTTTTCTTCCAGTCTGTATCTTAGTCTTTTCATTTACTTAACAGTGTCTTTGAAAAGCATGAATTTTTCATTTTGTTGACGTCCAATTTATAACTACTTTCCTATAATGATTCATGTTTTGGGGATCTTATTTAAAAAATCTTTACTTAATCCAAAGTCACAAAGATTTATCCTATTTTCTTATAAAAGTTGTGTATCTTTATTTCTTATATAGGCAATTTTTATAAATGGCGTGACATAAAGGTCAAAGTTAATTTGTTTTCATATGAATATCCAGTTGTTCCAGCATTATTTGTTGAAAAACTATTAATTACCCCATTGAATTACCTGGGCACCATTGTCCAAAATCAAGTGATCGTCTATGCTTGGATTTATTTTTAGGGGCATTAGTCTGTTCCAGTGCTCTAAGTGACTATTCATATACTAATACCACACTGTCCTTTTGTTGTTGTGATGGTGGTGGTTGTTGTTTCATTGAGATGTAATTGATATATAACATATTAGTTTCAGGTGTGCAGCACAATAATTACATATTCATGTATATTGTGAACTGATCACCACAGTAAGTCTAGTTAATATCTATCACCATAGTTTTTTTATAAAACTTTTTTCTCACACTGTCTTGACTAATGTAGCTTCATAGTAAGTCTTGAAAGTGGGTAGCATATGTCCTCCAAATTCATTCTTTTTCAAAACAGTTTTGGCTATTTTAGATAATTTGTAAGTCACAATGAAAAGTTTTCTTTTTATTGTATTTCTATGAGATGACGGATGTTAACTAGACCTGTTGTGGTAATCATTTCACAGTGTATGTAAATCGAGCCATTATACTCTATACTTTAAACTTGTATAGTGACGCATGCCAGTTATTTCTCATAAAACTGGAAACAACAAAAAAAGAATTAGTTTGTCAAGTTCTACCAAAAAGCAAAACAAACAAATGAAAAACTTGTCAGTATTTTGCTTAGTATTGCATTACATCAGTAGATCAATTCTGGGAAAACTGACGTTTTCATTCCACGAACATCTATTTATTTCTGCATTTAGGTTTTCTATATTTTCTCCTAGCATCATTTCTAGTTTTCATTGTGTGGGTCTTGCCATTATGGTTTTTTAGATTTTTATTTATTTATTTTTAGAGAGAGGGGGAGGGAGGGAGAAGGAGAGGGAGAAAAGCATCAACGTGTGGTTGCCTTTCTCATGCCCTCAACTGGGGACCTGGCCTACAACCCAGGCGTGTGCCCTGACTGGGAATTGAACTGGTGACCCTTTGGTTTGCAGGCGGGTGCTCAATCCACTGAGCACACCAGCCAGGGCTTGACCTTATTTTTTTTTTTTTTTAATTTTTTTTTTTTTGAATAGTTGTCGGGTGGTCCCAGGGCCTTTATTTATTTATTTTTTTAAAGATTTTATTTATTTATTTTTTTTTTAGAGAGGGAAGGGAGGGAGAAAGAGAGAGAGAGAAACAGCAATGTGCGGTTGCTGGGGGACATGGCCTGCAACCTAGGCATGTGCCCTGACTGGGAATCGAACCTGCGATGCCTGGTTCGCAGCCCGCACTCAATCCACTGAGCTACACCAGCCAGGGCGCTTGACCTTATTTTTAAAAATTGAGTTCTAAGTATTCAATTTTTGTTGCTATTGTAAATGGCATTTTTTATTTGAATTTTCTATAGTTTGTTGTTATGATATAGACATACAATTGATTTTTGAATATCAACCTTGAATCCTGACACATTACTGAATTCACTAATTGGTTCTAGTATTTTATTTTGTAGATTCCTTAGGATTTTATATATATACAATCATGTCATTTCTGAATAAAGGCAGTTTTATTTCTTCTTCTTCAGTATGTATGCCTTCTATATTCTTTTTTCTTTTGTTATTGTACTGACCAGAACCTCCACTGCAATGTTAACTAGAAATGGTGAGAGCAGGCATCTTTTGTTTGGTACTTGAGCTTAGGGGCTCACTATTGAGACTGATATTAGCTTAGGTTTTTTCATGGTTGCCCTTTATCGCATTGGGGAAGTTTCTTTCTATTCCTAGTTTGCTGATGGTTTTTATCATAAATGTGTTTTCTCAAATGCTTATTATGTATCTTTTCAAATAATCATATTACTTTTCTACTTCAATCTGTTAGTATGGTAAAGCGAATTGGGATAAATCTGTCATGGTGTATCATCCTTTTAATGTTCCAGTTTTTTTTTTTCTAAATTATGTTTTTCCTTTTCTTATGCTTTTTTTTATTATTAAGTTCCAAGCTACAAGTTCATGTTTTTTAGACAGAGGGGAAGGGAGGGAGAGAGAGGGAGAGAGAAACATCAAGTAGTTGCCTCTCATATGTACCCTGATTGGGGACTGAACCCACAACCTAGGCATGTGCCTGGACTGGGAATCAAACCAATGATTTTTTGTTTTGTGGGATGATGCCCAACCAACTGAGCTACACCAGTGAGAATTGGATGCTAGTTTTTCTTTAACTAGATATATGTTTCTCTACTTTGTATTCATCTGCATGGCTTGCCTTTTTAGTACTTTTTAATATAATACTTTTTAAGTCTATGTATAATAACTCCATCTTGATTTTTTTATCCATCAATTTGTACTGCCTATCATTTTTCTTAGGTTTTGTTTATATATCAGGTAGTGTTGAATAGGGTATAAAAATTTGTAGATGTTATTAAAACTTGGAAATAATTTCAAACTCACAGAAAAGTTGAAAAATAAGAGTAGTACAAAGAATGCCCATATGCTATTTATCCAGATTCACTTATTGTTAACATAACACTTCACTGCTTTTCCTTTATAATTTGAATACGCTCTCCCTTTCTCTCCTTATTCTCTCCTCTTCCCCTTCTCTGTATGCATATTTATATACATACATATACACATACACACACTCATATTTATTTTGTCCTCAGCCACTTGTTTAGCTTGCATACACCATGGCCTCTTTATCCCTAAATGCTCCAAGGAGTATTTCCTAAGGGATGTTCTTTGGAGACAATTCGAGTCTCTGGATGATGGGATTCCTTCAAACAGATATTATTGTATATCTCCAGCTTTCCTAGTTTTCTCAGTGGTAAGATTTATCTAAAAAATTTAGTCTGCCATTGCCAGAAATAGAACCTCTGGCCTATCCCTTTTTATGAGCCAGCGCCAGAGTTTGATTGCCATGGTGTGTTTTCCTATTGTGAGGGCCCATCTCCCTTCATTATCCTTCTTTTATAGAATTTCCTTACATTACTGCTTATTTATTTTATATGATGTTTCAAATTCAGTTTTTCTTGTTTCCAAATGCTTCCTTTACTTTTTATCACTAAATTCTGAACCAGTCTAGGAAAGATGGATATTGTTAGCATGCTAATATCCCTATATAACATCCCTACAGAACGTAGGTTCTGTCTTTCCATTTCTCCAAAACTTTTTTTGGAATCCTCAGCAGCCTCTCACTTTGTCTTCATTTTTTCTTCTGCTCACAGCAAGATGGATTCTGGATATACTCTGAATACTGTAACAACCACCTGGACGCCTGCATGGAGCTCTCCAAGCTGATGAAGGACAGCCGCTATCAGCACTTCTTTGAGGCTTGTCGCCTCTTGCAGCAAATGATCGACATTGCTATTGATGGTTTCCTTTTGACTCCAGTCCAGAAGATCTGCAAGTATCCCTTACAGCTGGCTGAGCTCCTCAAGTATACCGCCCAAGACCATAGGTAAACGATTAAGGGAGGCGGGGGTGAGGGAGAGAACCTCCTGTACCTGTTGGTCCTTACAGAGTATGTCTGTTTTTTCACCTTCTCTGAGCTTCTGTTAGCTTATGTTCACAATGGGATGATGACATATTCTTGCTCACCTCACAAGGCTGTTGTATGTATAAAGGCAGGGAAGGCTTCTGAGAGTTGCTCATAATGTAAATCAATATGCACACACAGTCATTGTGCATCATCATTATACAACTTAGATCCTGTGTTCAGGGAGCTTATAGCCTAGTTCTTAGTCCTGAGCTGAGCCAAGTGAATCAACCCAGATGGGATAATTTAATTGTAGAACTGTTTATTCTACTCTGCTTGATAGATTCAGATATCATGGTAACACCCTACCCAACTATACTGACCTTAGATTTCTTCTGTAAGGTGAAATCCGTGGTTTTCTTCAGCCTTTCCTCATTCTAACTGTATCTTCCCCTTAGACCCAGAGTGTACTGGGGGAAAATAGACTTGACACTTCCCTAGAAGTTCCTCCCCCCGCGTTTTTCAGCATTTTCAAGAAAATCAACCCAAAATGGACCAAGGAGCTTATGTCTTTCTGAGTTGAAATGACACCCTACCCCACTACCAGTGAGGTATATGCTGGGAGTCATCGCCAACAATGGGGATTGTCTAGAGTGAACCACCCCCCACTCTTTCACATGTTTTCCTTCCTGACCTAGAGTCCCCAGCCTGTTTCTAGACTGCCTTTAATTGGTCTGAAATGCCTGACCTTGGATTTGTTGGTCAAACAAAGACCCAGAGACCCAGCTCTCTGCCTTCTTCCTGATTGAACACTCCAAGAAGAAAGAAGGTGTTTGCCCAATTTTCTCTAGCTTCTTGCCTGATTATCATTAGGCCTGCTTCATACTTTTATTTGGCTCCACTGCCTGGGTTCCTTGGATCTGACTTCTAGACCTAGTTGCATAAGGCCATGGGTGTTGGCCAGTTGATTTTGTTTATGTCAGAGTTCCAGGTCCATCCCTGGGTTGATTTTTTTAAAGATTTTATTTATTTATTTTTCAAGAGAGGAGAAGGGAGGTTGAAAGAGAGGGACAGAAACAACAATGTGAGAAGCATCAGTTGGCCGCCTCTCACATGCTTCCCGACCGGGGACTGAACCCATAATCCAGACATGCACCCTGACTAGGAACCCAAGCAGCATTCTGCTTTGTGGGACGATGCCAGACTAACTGAGCCACCCTGGTCAGCATCCTGGGTTCACTTTTAAGTTGATGTTAATTTTTAAGCAAATGGATCATACGTTTCAGTGGCTCTGGAGCCCTGGACTGATTTCAGATATAAATCTAAAGGCAGTGACACTGGACTCTCCTTTTGTATGAGTAACACCACCACTGGTAATTCTGCCTCCCATGCTCTGTTGGCTGTGAGGGAGGTGGGTAGAGAGACAGACCTGGTGAAGGAAGATTCTGCTCTTGCCTCCCTGAGTCAGTTTGCTAGCGGGGGATGGTAGGAATGAATGCTCATTAGACATGAAATTTGGAGGTGACTAAATCTCCCTTGAAAAGATGTAGTATAACTCATTGTCAGAGCTGATTCCTCAGTTTTCTTAGGATACAGTTTCTTGCAAGAGCTAGTAGGACATTGGTGAACCCCCACTAAAATTAACATATTTTAAAAATATTATAAAAGTGGAAAATACTTGTGGTACCTAAAATGGAAAGGCCCTTAAAGGAAGGTCTTCTAGTCAGACTTCCTCCTTCTATGATTGGAAAGATTTAGGCCCTGACAGGGAAAACGACAAAGAGCAAGTCTGTGGTAAAACATGGAGACAAATTGTGGACAGTGGTCTCGGAACATAGCTTTTAAAAGAACCCTACACATGATTTTCACACCCAGGAAGGTGTGTAAGCTATTATATTAGCAAGTGTGCAAGGCATCTTCCAGCTCCGCTAGCCCACAATGTTATGAGCCTGAGTGACCTCCGCAGTTGTACTTCATGTTCATGGTGCTGAGTGACCAGAAGCAGCCACTCTTGTACCTAAATCTCAGTGGAGCAGCACTCTGACCAATAGTTTTAAAACCGGGTATTCAGAGAGAGATTCTCAAATGTTTTTGTATCACACACAGTTCATCTCCCTCCTACTCCTAAGTGTCTGTTCCATGGAACCTAGCAGGAGGCTCAAAAAATCATACTCAGGGACAGATGGTATCAACTAGGTAAATTATATGTTGCATAATTGCTTTTAAGAGCCTAGAAAGACCATTTTCAACGCACAGCAGAAAGCTATGTTAGTTCTTAAGTCAAAGCAACCCAGGGTTTTTGCTGGCTTTAATGGCAACCAGTAAGATAGGCCATCTGCCTGGGATTTGCCACTTCTGTGCTCCATCACCTTTTGACTGGAACCCCTGCCTCAAGGCCTTCTTGCCCTCTGGGTCTCTGGTCCACTCTCCTCCCCTGTGGAATCAAGAGTGGTAAGAGAATGGCTGCCTATCTTTCCCTGTCAACCCTGTCTTCCTTCGGCATGCTGTACTGGGCCCAGCATTACCCCTGGGTCACAGACGACCCCTTTCAGCAGACTTCAGGAAGCCGCATGAGGTGACAGCTCCTGTGATGCATGTCAGAGTAGCCTGCATTGGAAGGCAATTAGAAACTGCTGCCAGCTTAAAGGTTTAGAGAGATGGGTGTGCAGATAGGTGCATCTGAAATGCAGGCAGTCAGAGTGGCCTCTGAGGTGAATGATCAGACGGATGGAGAGTGATAAATGGAGAACAATACCGCCTTTCTTACAGAAGGGTGACGTGTCCCCACCCCACCACCCTACCTTCCTTAAGCTGACAAGAATGAAGACTGTGTACCAGAGGAAGATTAGCTGACATGTCTGGAAGAACACAGTCTCACTTCACTCAGCCTCCTCATGAGGGGGCTGGGCCCAGACAGCATCTGGATACTTGGGGGCTCTGAGCAGGGTTCAGGCGGGACCGCAGGCATTCACTTTTCTCGTGCATTCCTACAGTTCATGGGGCAGATTACGGATGGGGACATCTCCTCTGTCACCACTGTGGGAAAGACAGCCAGCTACAAATGCCAAAGGCTGACCAACTGTATGGCACAGTGGCAATGATGAATTCATGGCTGGGTCAGGAATGAGGCAAAAAAGCATTATCATGTCAGTGCTGTCCAACAGAACTTTCTACAATGATGTCAAGGTGCTATATCTGTGCTAATTAAGTAGCCACTGGCTGTATATGGCCATTGAGTACCGAGAAATGCAGCTGGTGCAACTGGGCAAGAAAAGTTTTAATTTTATTAATTTTAACTAAACAACTATAAAGGACACATGAACAAAACCAAGGGGGAGGGTGGAAGAAAGGGAGGGAGGAGGGTTTGGCTGGGGTGGGGGGAGTGGTGGGGAGTAAATGCAGACAACTGTTATTGAACGACAATAAAATAATTTTTTAAAATCTTAATTAAATGTGGCTAGTGGCTACCATCTTGGACAGCATAGCTCAATGCCTTATCTCCCAGAATGTGGCTTAGTGCATTTTCCTGGTGTCCTCAAATCATAGACAGGAATGGCATGGGAGACGGAAACTGGGCCCAAAGAACAGGGTGCTTATTTATGGCAGCAGCTTCTACACTGCACCCACCCCCTTCTGTCACCACCCTGTCCTGCTTCTGAACAGTAGGCTCAGGATGCATTCGTTGCCAGGGATAAACTTTGCCCGTGTTACAGAGCCAATAGATCCTGCGTACACTGGAGGATCTATTGTAAAAAGATGAAAGGTCACATGAGCAAATGCAAAGATTCACAGTGTGTCTAAGAAATCAACAGTTCAGCTGCAGACAGAGAGGTGCAGCATCCAGACAGTATTTTTTAAAGAGACTTTGGAAGCATTAGTCAGCCATACGTTCAATATGCGTCAGCACGCGGACCCAGAAGCAAAACTTCTAATAGCTAACAATCATGAAGGCTCAGGAGAAAGGAGCATATTTTTTAACAGAGTTGTCTTGAGACAAAATAAATTGGTTAGGAGGTACAGTAAGCATCATGTAACTGGAGATGACAAAATGCAATAGTGTTTGAAGACTGTGGTCTGGCAGGTGTGCAGAAAACAACCTAGGGTTAGAGGGTAAAACAGTTTAACATGGGTGTTAAACCCTTCATCAATTCTACTGCAATTCTCCTCACATTATGGGACACTGAGGAAACCCAGTCACTGAGAAGGTGACTGAGACTAGTTGGTGGCAAAACTATGGTTGAGCCCAAGGAGTCCGGCTTCAGACTATTCTAACCACTCTGCCACATCCTGTCTATGTACTATACAAGAGGGCAGGTGTGGATGCTATTTCACAGTGACCTGGGGCAGAGTTCCCTACAAACAGGTGATAGGAGAGATGGTAAATTTGTCTGGATCCAGTCTCCATTCTTAGTCCTTGGCTGGTTGTACCAGATAGGATGCCGAAATAATGGTATAGAAAAAATAGGAATCTTTTTATTTTTTTGAAAAAGAAGTTTGCAAGGCGGCAATCCGGCAATCCGGCTGCTGTGCTAGATCCATGGTTTTCAGAAGCTTGAGGTTTTTCCAAGTTTCTGTTACCCTATCCTTAGAAGGATGACCCTTGTCCATATAGTCCAAGATGGCTGCTGGAACTTCAGCCATCACGTCTGCATTCCAAGCATCATGATTCTGTAAGGGACAAAAGAAGAGTATGCTGTTTTCCTCGAAAAAGGTTTCTCAAAAGTTCTGCTCAACACTTTTATTTACATATCACTGGACATAATTTAGTCACACAGTCACCCCTTACTACAAAAAAAAAAAAAGGATAGGAAATGTGGTCTTTTGCTCCATGCAATATGGCTTTTATCTGAAACCCAGGGCTATCTTACACTAAGAAGGAATAATAGAATAGATGTTAGGGTTGGCATCTAGCACGTTGGTTTTCTGGCACATCGAGTCATTCAACTTGTACGTTTGTGTCTTCACAGTGACTACAGGTATGTGGCAGCTGCCTTGGCTGTCATGAGAAATGTGACTCAGCAGATCAATGAACGCAAGCGGCGTTTGGAGAATATCGACAAGATCGCCCAGTGGCAGGCCTCTGTCCTGGACTGGGAGGTAGGACCCTTCCCAACAGGGGTACTGGGGAGTCCGAATAGCTTAGCTAGAACTTCACGGAGCCATGGATGGGTGAAGAGGAATTAGATTTGAAGAGCAGCAAGAAGGATGTAGATGAGACCCAAGGCAAAACTTCCTGCCAATGAGAGGCACTGGGTACTTGAATAGCTTTCTAAGAAGGTTGGGGACATCCTTGCAGCAATGATTCATTAAGAAAAGAAACGTTCGTCTCTTTGGGTATTGCCAGGAAACAACTGGGTTGACTCAGTAGCCTTTCAAATGTCTTTCAAGCCCTGGAATTTCATCACCAGCAGATGAACACTTGGCTGAGGAGTGCTGTATGCTAATTCACTCCCAAACGCAGAATGCAAAGCTGCTTCTATGGTGCAGGCCAGCCCACAGACTTCTCTCCCTCTTGGTGGCATCACCTCACCCTGACACATCTACCAGTCTACCTGAGCCTGCACACTTCAGGCCCCGACCATCATTCCTGCCACACTGGCAGACCAAATTCTGCTTTGTTTTTTTCTTTTTTTTATCATCTGCTTATAAAAATAATCCCTGACAGCCCCATTCCACTGCACATAGACCCAACCTCTAAGTGATAATCAATACCTTAGAACAGCTCAGGGGAACAGCAGGGAGAAGAATATGTTACCAAGGATTGCAACTTCCGGGGAATTTCAATTTCTGATTTCTCTGATGCTGGGATTGGGTTGAGCTGACACTTTGCCACCCTTTACATTCATTAGAGCCACTTGAAAGGATGGGAGAAGGCACATACCACCAACAGCTTCTTTTTAATCAGTTTTTTTTTTCTTGGAGATTTTTTTACCAGAAGCCCAAGTTTGCAGCTCATGTCTGGGAACTTGCTCGCGTGTGGTTGTGATTTCCTCCTCATGGACCCCTCCCCTCACAGCCCAGTTGTGTAATACCCAAGGGCCTGTTTCAGTTTACCATCAGATGATTTAATCCAGAGAAGTTGGAGAAAACACAAAACCGCAACGTGACGGAGGCAGCAAGAGCATCTATTTAAAAGCTAAGGAGGCAGACTCCTGGGACTGGGAGATCAAATGTGGAGGTGGATGGATTTGTTACTTGTCTGCCCTCTTGTCAGTAGGCAGCATGGAAAATGAATTGTATGAAAAGGATGGCATTTCCTGAGGCCACAACCCCAACTGAGATGATCAACCTATAATCAGAATGGGGTGCTGGGCATTAGGATAATTTTTAAAAATTTATTGTTGTTGGAATACAGTTGTCTCCATTCTCCCCCAACCTCCCACCCTCAATCTTATACCCCCCACCTTTGGTTTTGTCCATGGGTCCCTTATACATGTTCCTTGACTTGCCCCTTCCTGTTCTTTCCCACATTATCCCCTCCTCCTCCCCTCTGGTTATGATCAGTTTGTTCTTCATTTCAGTGTTCTGGTTCTATTTTGCTTGCTTGTTTGTTTTGTGGATTAGGTTCCACTTACAGGTGAGATCATATGGTATTTGTCCCTCACTGCCTGGCTTATTTCACTTAGCATAATGCTCTCCAGTTCCATCCATGCTGTCTCGAAGGGTAGGAGTTGAGATGAGTGACATGTGCCCTTTGCTCTTGCCTATTCAGAGGGGACAGGTATGTTCGATGCAGAGGGAACTGTGTGAGCAAAAGTTCTGGAGGAATGGAAGGCAACAGCAGGCCCATGGGCAAGGGGTCAGCGGGCAAGGGTTGCACTTTGGGGGACAAGGCAAAAAGGAAACACACACGTGCGGTGCGAGTAGCGCAGAAGAGGCAGAGGGTGAGAGCTCTGGATTCTGAGAGGGCTCTTTCCTTCATGTGGACTGATTGGATGCTTTCAAGCATAAGGTGGGCCAAACAGGAAGCACTGTATTATTCCTGTTGACCCAATGAGGAAACAGGTTGAGAGTGGTTAACCTATTGTACTCACCATGGCCATGGAGTAAATTGGTAGCAGCAGTGGGTCTAGAACCCAAGCCTTTGGAGATTCTTACCTCCAAAAATTTTGAAGCCTGATGGTCGCTCCCTGAAGGGATTGTTGTTTTGTTGTGGCTTGGTAGTTAGAACGTGGGCTTTGAAGGAGTCCGGTCTGGATTCAACCACTTTGGCACAATTACTTCCCATTTCTCTGACCTTGGCTTTGGGAGTAATAATAGTATATTCCTATTGTGTTGCTGTGAGAACGAATAGGAATATGGATGCCACACAGAACATAGGGCACACAGTAATAGTCAAGATAATAACTTTTACTTATGTAGAGCTATAGTGTGATGTGTACTTTCCTAAGCACTTTAAAGATTTCACTTATTTATTTTTAGAGAGAGGGGAAGGGAAGGGGAAAGAGAGGGAGAGAAACATTGATGTGCGAGAGATACATCTATAGCTTGCTTCTCACACGCCCCCTACTGGGGACCTGGCCCACAACCCAGGCATGTGCCCTGACTGGGAATCAAACCAGCAACCTTTTGGTTCACAGCTCAGTGCTCCATCCACTGAGCCACACCAGCCAAGACCCTAAGCACTTTATATATGTTAATTTATATAATCTTCACAGCAGACAAATGATGTTGGTACCACTGTTGTCCTCATTTTAAAGATGAGGAAACTGAGGCACAGAGGGGTTATGTGAGTTGCCCAGCATCAACTGTCAGCCAGCTTGGTGAGCATAGGGACTGCATTTTTTCCAAGGTTTTGTTTGTTTGTGGAGTCACATGTGACAAGAAGTACTTAGAATAGAATTGGGCTAGTCCTGCCAGGTACAGTGGGTAGACCAGATGACCACAAGTAGTCTTAGCCCTGGTCCAATCTTTCTCCTTTTAGCAAGTGTTGCCATCTAAAAGTAATCCTGGCCATCTTTGTATGGATGGCATTGACCCCTTTTTATAGCTTTCTTTCACTTCATACATATTCAAAATGGACGGTGGCACATTTTCCTTGTGTGCCTCAGGATGGGGCATGGCAGACTAGTACCAATCTCACCTTTCTGTTCCTCCAACAGGAAAGGCCTGTACAGCTCCCTCCCTCTGAGGACTTCCTGTCCCAGCCCTGGGCCTCCTAGGGATCTGTGCTAGTATGTGGGTCTCTCAAGGAGGAGTGTTTAACTAAGTTCCAAGGTATCCCTGGGGTGGAGTCTGGAGTCACAGTGGCATCCCTGAGCTTTCTTTCAGAGGTTGTATTATTAGAAAATATTCCCAGTGAGCTCTTCTTTTCCTTTTAGTACCTTAGACTGGGAAAAAGGATATGCTCGAGAGCATCATTTCCAGCTACCTCTCCCTTTGGCTCAATGCCCTGCCTAGGCTGTTTGCCTGGGATTATTTCTGGGCTGATGTAGCAGCCCCCGTTTCTATTAGCAATAATCATGCCTCGGATAAAACTCATTGGCTATGATACTGCCACTGCGCAAAGCCAGCAGCCCTCATTTCTAACCTTGACTCCAAGCTTTTGAGTGTGAGGCTCAGATCTTAGCATCAGAGTATCAGGGCGAGGAACTTAGACGTCATCCTCACGCACCTCATTTAACAGCTCAAACAACGGAGTCCCAGAGAGAAGAAGGGACCGACCCTCCAGTCATTTCTGGCCTAGAGACAGCATCATGCAGTGACAAGAGGAAGCACATTCTCTGGAGCCACACAGTTGGGGTTTGGTTGTGGGTCTTGTAGCTAACCGGCTGGGTGACCTTGGCTGATCACTTGACCTCTCTGTACGTCAGACTGTAAAATGAGAGCAAGGATATCTGTGTCCCAGGGCAATGGTGAAGGTCAGAAGAAATAGAATTAAAGTATGTAACACAACATCTGACTGATATAGGCGCTCAGTAAGTATTAATGCTCCTGAGTCCTGGGCCACTACCTTCTGTCTCCATTTTCACATAGGCCCAGGAACACCCACCTGAGCCCATGACTTTGGTGTGGTTTGCCTGCTGTTCCAGGAGATATGAGCACACCTGTCCTGGTCTCCTCCACGGAAGGTGTAAAGTCCTTGAGAATAGCTGCCAAGTCTAATTTTGCAGCTGACAAAAAGCCCCACATACACCTGACCTATCAGAGTTACCATAAAGAAGGAGCCCTTAGAAATGGTACAACTGAATGAGTTAGGAATCATGTGTCTTAGTGCTTTTTGTATGTCTGACTCTACATACCAAGGAGGAGAAGTGGTTTCTGGCCCTGTGTATAATAACCAAAGGAGCATGTGGTCGTGAAGTTGCCTATTTAATTAATAGATTTTAATGAACTGAGAGAAAAACAAACAAAAAAAACCCTCTTTTAAGGGGGCGAGTGCATTCTCTTTCCCTCTATCATCGTCTCCTTGCTCTCCCCATCCCTTTTTTCTCATCTGGGAAGCAGACAGACTTCTACCACTTGCTCAGACTTATCTTCAAGTACAGGAAAGACTCTAACAGACTGGAGCTGGGAGGAAATGCTGGGGTGGAGAGAGAGATTTATAGAGAAAAAGAGGGAGAATTAGAGAATGAACCTCATGGCAGCTGGTGCTCCTAAGGCCAGAACACAACTGGCTACCGCATTCCTAGAAGGTCCTGGGGCGCTTTCCTCCTCAGAGTGAACAAGTGTGTGAGTCTTTGCAGCTCATAGAGCCTTTCAAGGATTCCCAGGAGTCCCTCCCTGCATACCTTCTTTCCCAGCAGTCCTTTCTGTTCTCCTCCTGCCCCAGACTGCGCCCAGTTCTAGATGCCTCCAGGCAGGTGATGGGTCCATCTCTCCTACCTAGTTGCCTCTCACTGTCACATGTCCTTCCCAGGGCGAGGACATCCTAGACAGGAGCTCGGAGCTGATCTACACCGGGGAGATGGCCTGGATCTACCAGCCATATGGCCGCAACCAGCAGCGGGTCTTCTTCCTGTTTGACCACCAGATGGTCCTCTGCAAGAAGGTAATCCCACCCCTTTCTTCCCAGAGGGATATGGGCACTTCCGGGGGCACCAGCCTCTCCTTCTTCATCATCCCAGCTCTCAAGAAAGTGGGCTAAAACTGGTGGGTGAAACACAGACCAGAGATTGGCAGCAATTTCCTATCGGGATCACTGGTATGGCATGAGTATCATGGACAGAGCTGGCTTACGGGCAGTGAAGCTCTCAAGTTGGTACGTTTTTGTCTTAATGTTGTTTTTTACCATTTGCCCCGCTGCCTCGATTGGTGACCCTTCTCACTGTCTTCCACCCAGAAACACTTAAGTATTTCTATCCCAGTTGGTGAATAGTGGCTTCCCTGAGCACTCCCCATCAATTTTTACTTTAATGGCTTTGGCCACCTGGCCTCTCATGGCCCCAGGAACCAACATACCCTTTTCTGACAGGTATGTACTTTTGTGGTACAAAAATTTCCCAGGTCCTTACCCATTTTCTACACAAGTGGTATCACTTCCCTGTAACTCTCAACTGTGGTCTTCTCCACCCTCCACTCTCTGTGATACTTTTCAAGAGAGGCTATACTCTTGTTGTTGACCTCTGGCTGACCCAGTGTGAGTGTTGCTTCCTTGGTCTCTTACCCTTGGCAAGCAGGAGGATGGCATATCTTCTCTCAGACTGAGACAGCCTGATGGTATACCGTTGCCCTTGCGTCCTCCCTCTGCAAAAGTGGTTCAGACCACTTTTGGTTCCAGAGAGTGATTGGGAAGAATTTGGGACCCGGAAAAGGAAAAGAGGAGGGGGAAAAAAAAGAATGCTTAGAGTGACTTTTCCAAATGTGTTGTCCTACCCTTGGCTCTTACATCATCATCCAGTCCCTTTGTTCTCACCCTCATGCAGTGGTAAATGTGTCTAAGGAGGAGTGGCGAGTCTTGAAACACCTAGTTTAATGTTGCTTTTTTCTTTCCAGCCCGAGACATGAACCACACGTGTGCTTTTAAACACCCTGTTCTCTGTGTGTGGCATGTCTTGCATTTAATTTTTGTTTGTGTGTCTTTGACAGTGGATTGGGAGAAGAAATTGAGTTTTGAGCCCTGGTGTTGGGGATAAGCTTGGAATGCCAGCTCTGAAGCCACTAGCTGGTTAGTCCATGGTTACAATAACTCCCTTCCTCTGGACCTGACTCTGGAAGAACTTCCATGATTCTAGAACTTGGCCAAACACCCAGGCCTCTTCTTAGCTCCCCCCAACTCTTCCTGTGACTTCTATCAAACCAGAAGACAAGATTTTCGAGAGTTAATTCCTAAGATTCATTGCAAAAACTTCCCCATTTTGTGCACTGGAAATTGGGGTTGCCTGAGCCACTTATAAAATGTGCAGCTTGATTTAGAGTGTGTATGTATACACAGACACATATATGCATTTATATATGTTTATTAATCAAGTGGCCATTATAGATGTGAACATACCAGTGGCTTCTTACTATGTGATCCCTTATTTAAATTTTTCTGTCCTCCCTCTTTTCTTTTTTTAAAAAGATTTTATGTTTATTTATTTTTAGAAAGAGGGGAAGGGGGGGAGAAAGAGAGGGAGAGAAACATCAATATATGGTTGCCTCTTGCATGCCCCCTACTGGGGACCTGGCCCACAACCCAGGCATGTGCCCTGACTGGGAATCGAACCAGTTTACAGGCCAGCCCTCAATGCACTGAGCCACACAAGCCAGATCCCTCCCTCTTTTCTTTTGAAGAATCTAGATAAGACTCTGTTCTCTTTCTTCTTCTCCTCTATGATAGCTGTCACTACTTCTCTTCATCTCATTGCCCTGTTTTTTAGTTATGAAGATGTATACTTTTTGTTTCTGAGATGATTATACTGGAAATTATTTTGCTGTTTGGGAGGATTTTTTCCCATTTTTTCATGTGTTCCCTTTCACTTTTTACTGGACATGGGAGGAGAGTCGCTTTCTCCTCTGCTCAGTCATTCCATCCGCTAACGTGCCAAGAGCCCTGCAGTTGTGCCAGTCAGCCTTTTTCTTGTGTCTGCTGTCCACCATGGTGCCAATCTGGACATGCTCTATTGTCTCCTGTGCAATGACTACTCAGCGTTTATGTTGCTTTCACTGTATTCTGGGAGGGTAAGAACTAAACAGAGTGTAATGATATGCTAGAGAAAGGACTTCTTCTGTTCAAGGAACTTTCTGCATTAGGGCCATTTCTTCTTGCACTAATTGGCTAGACTTGGAGGCTAAGCCATTTGGAACAACGAGAAATGCAAAAATAGCCACAGAGATGGACATAGAGCAGGAAGAAGATGAGGCCTTGAAACAAGATCACCTGGGTCCTAGATTGTACTGTCTCTTACAGTAGAATTTGTCTAAGCTTGGTCAATTCTTTAACTTTATTTATTTTTAAAAAGATTTTATTTATTTATTTTAGACAGATGGGAAGGGAGGGAGACAAGGAGAAAAACATCAATGTGTGGTTGCCTCTGGCACACCCCCTACTGGGGACCTGGCCCGCAACCCAGGCATGTGCCCTGACTGGGAATCGAACCGGCAATCCTTTGGTTCACAGGCTGGTGCTCAATCCACTGAGTCACACCAGCCAGGACCAGTTTTTTAACTAAACATTTATTTTTCCTCAGTGTCAAATCAGATTGACGGTAGAATTTTTCTCAGGAGCCTTTTAGAAGAACCACCTGAGTTAGTGGGAAGCAGTTAAGTACGGTCTTAAGAGTATGGCTTCTAGGACCAACAGGATGGCACCCATTCCTTTTTTTCACATTAGCTGCTTGACCTTGGACAAATTCTCTGTGCCTACTATTCATTCCTTCATTTGCAAAACAAGAATCATCGTCATGTTTACGTGCAAGGGAAGTCAAGAAGGTTAACTGAGACAATGTAGTTGCAGTGCCTGGAACATAGTAAGTACTTAGTAGATATTAGCCATTGATTTGATTACTGCATATTTAGTGTTTCTAATCATTTACTCAGCAAATTTTCATTGGGAGGCAGTATACATGTTAGACAAGCTTAGATTGTAGAGCCACATAGCCTGGATCCAAAGCTCAGCTCTGCCATTTAGTATTTTTTTAAAGATTTTATTTATTTTTAGAGAGAGGGGAAAGGAAGAAGAAAGAGAGGGAGAAAAACATCAATGTGTGGTTGCCTCTCGCACACCCGCTATTGGGGATCTGGCCTTCAACCCAGGCATGCGCCCCGATCAGGAATCGAACTGGCAACCCCCTGGTTCACAGGCCAGCACTCAGTCCACCAAGCCATACCAGCCAGGGCCAATTTAGTATTTTTTATTCCTGGAAAAGTTTCTGAACTGCTCTATGTCTACAGTTCCTCATAAAAAGGGGTTATAACAGTACATTCCTTGTAGAACTGTTGTGAGGATTCTTTAAGTTATGAAACGCAAAGCATTTAGCTATCAAGGAAAGCATAAAGAAAATGTGATGCACACATAATGGAATATTGTTGAGCCTTAAAATAGAAGGAACTCTTGCCATTTGCAACAATATGGATGAGCACTAATAAAATAAGACAAAGACAAATACCATATGATCTCAGTCATATGTGGAATTTAAAACAGTTGAACTCGTAAAGAAAGAAAGTGGAATGGTTGTTAATGGGATGGTGGGGGTGGAGGAAATAGGGCAATTTTGGTGAAAGGGTAAAAGCTTTCTGTTATGCGCCCTGGCTGGTGTAGCTCAGTGGATTGAGCGCGGGCTGCGAATCAGGCATCGCAGGTTCGATTCCCAGCCAGGGCACATGCCTAGGTTGCAGGCCATGTCCCCCAGCAACCGCACATTGCTGTTTCTCTCTCTCTCTCTTTCTCTCTCCCTTCCCTCTCTAAAAAATAAATAAATAAATAAAATCTAAAAAAAAAAAAAAGCTTTCTGTTATGCAGGATGAATAAGTTCTGGACAGCTAGTGTACCAGCATGGCGATTGTAGCTAGTGATACTTTGTTGTATTCTTAAAATTTGCTAAGAAAGGAGATCTTAAGTTTCCTCATCACAAAAAAAGGTGATGGATATGTAAATTAGTTTGATTGTGGTGATTATTTCACATTGTATATGTATATCAAAACATCACATTGTATACCTTAAACATATACCTCAATAAAGCTGGAGAATAATGCAAAGCATTTAGAATAGTGTTGGGCACATATTTATGCTGTTAAATGTTCACTGTTGCATTGCTGTTATTATTATTTTGTTATTAATAAGTATGCACTCTAGCCATGGCTGTTGTACCTCAGTGGATTGAGCATGGGCTATGGACAAAAGGGTCACTGGTTCAATTCCCAGTAAGGACACATGCCTAGATTGGAAGCTAGGTCCCCAGTAGTGGGCATATGAGAGGCAACCACACATTGATATTTCTCTCCCTCTCTTTTTCCTTTCCTTCCCCCCTCTCTAAAAATAAATAAGTACATTTTTAAAAAAAATAAGTATGCACTCTAGATACTGGAATAAAATAATGAGAAGGAAAAATCCAGTCCTAGCCCCATGTGCCTTCTCTGGGATTGGGAGAGAAAACCAGGCTGACACACCAGGGGTAGTCACATGAACCCCCTCTAAAAGGGTTAGGAGGACTTCATTGACAAGCAAGCAAGGCAGACTGCAATCCAGATCAGTTGCATTCCCCAGATTGCAGCATCTGTCATTTGTACAAAATGTCCCACAGTATCTTACTAGATGCCATGAAAACCCAGTGAGTCTAAATTCAAACAGCTTGCAGCCATTTCAATTATGTAATGTCAGGGATGGGGGCAGGTTTCTCACTGGAGCCCGGGCTAGGGCCAGGGTGCCTGTGTGCAGTCTGTCGGGATGCTCCTGGAGAAGTGCTAGTTTCCTTCATATCTTCCATCTCAGGTTAGTGAGAGGGAATATGAGGGGGGGCTGGTGTATTATTACAAACAACCCCATTTAGGCTGGGAACTTGGGGGCAAACCAGATAGCATCTGTGGTGAGCACCTATTCACCACATTGCAGTGGAAGCACTCATTCTGCCATTAGCAAATGGCGTGGGGGCAGCTGGTCCCAACAGGACCACAGGTGAACAGGGAGCAGAGAAGTTTGTCTTCTTTCTGTAAGCAGAAGCTGAGCAGAGAAACCTTTGAGGCTTTGTCAGATGTGCTTCCATGGATGACCCCTGAGTGAGGCAAGAGTAAGGAAGGCACTGTGCTTGGCACAGCTTACATGAGCAGGCAGAGCTAAAGCTGTGAGGCAGAACAAATGCAGCTCACTAGTGTGGTAGCTGTGTCAAATGTATGAGGGTGTATAGTCTGCTATCATTCAAAAAAGGGAGACCAGAGCAAGGAGCTAGGGGGATGCAGTCAGGGAAGGCTTCTTTAGGGAGGAGGAATGTGTGAATTTGACCTTGAAGCCTAGAAGTATTAAATAGGAGGCATTGTTGGGGCAGAGAGTACACATTAGTGTGAGCCCAAGTAGGGATCTGTGATTTGGGGGAGCGGGTGGTAAACCACCTGCCGCCGCCACCCCTACTTCCACCCTGAAAGGGTGGGATGTCCAGGGATAGTGTGGTAGCTACGTGAACTTTGAAATGTTCAGAGTTAACTTTGCTTTGATTTACTTTCAGTCAATATTTAGCTCACTTTGAAAGTTCACATGAACTAAAGGAGGCATTGGGATGTTTAGGTTTATCGAAGAAGTTTTAGAATGGCACCACCCTGTTTATGAGGTGCTGGCGTCATGCCCTGCTAGCTGCATGTTTAGATTTGAGCTGTACAACCATTTTCCAGGGTAAGCATGATCATCCTAGTTTCATAAACCAGGACATCGAGGCTCAGACAGGTTGAGTGGCTTGCCCAAGCCCCTACAGCTAGTAAGTTGAGCAGCTAGGACTCAAAACTCAGGGCTTTGGACCAACTTGCTCTCTCCACTGTTTCCTGCTGCTTTGTGGCCTTACCTACCCTTTCTGATTGGGTTTTCCAAACAGTGGATCATTCTTAATCATTTCTATCACATCATTATACTTGGCTTTATGACTAAGCGGGTGCCTGCAAACTCATATTCAACCCTCTGGGGAGTCAGAAAGGGCCGGCAAAGAGACAATTTGAATGACGCATCTCTCTAGCCCTGTTCCCCTGCCACAGAGACAGAACTCTCTAGTTGCTTGTTATCCTTAAATACAAAAAAAAAAGTAACCCTGGACCACAATAGGAGGTTCAGTTGATGCTTTTAATTTAGCTTCAAGATCGTGTTCATCCTTTCCATTTTTGGAAATCAGTAAAGGTTTTGAAGGCTGACGATGATTATGACGCATCAACTCAGAGGAAAAGGCAGCTGCAGGCTGAAGTGAGGGAGGGCGGATGGTGGAGGCTGGTTGTGTTCTAGTGTGGTAGGCACTCACCTGTGTGGTGCAGACCTGGACTCCTAGGTCTATGTGTGTTTGTATTACATCTTGTAAGGCAGGTTTCCCGCCTCTATGAGATCACACTAGGTTCCATGGATCCATGATCACCTTGTCCTGCTTTTGTAGTGAGGTTAGCCTGACAGGATCCACTTTTAATGCATATTTATCCGCAAGCGTTCCTAAGGATGTGGAAGTCAGCCCATGGCAGCCACCTCGTTCTTTTGGCCAGACCGAGCCTGTCCACCCTGAGCCTGGTAGAAAGAACTGAGGCTGTGAAATAGGCTTGGAGCCATGTTGGCCCACGCTGTGCAGCTGACCTCTTCCTCTTCTGTGAACTCGATGTCAGGGGCACCCGACAGATCAGAGCCCATCTGTACTCACAGCCTATTTCTGTGAATGATCATTATTGGAGCAAACAGAACAATGTGATGGTTATTTTCTGCAAAGCAATTCAGCAACATCTGTATTTTGCAGCCCGATGCTTCTAGATTGACAGAGCTGTGTTGGGAGTCCTTAAGGACAGCTTTACCCGGCCATCCCAGGAAAACCCAGTTCACTGTACAGTGTGAAGACTTAAGATTGGGGAAGGGGCCCGTCTGAAATTCTGAGTAGAAGCACACAGGGTGGGGGGAGGATTGGCCAGAAAGGGTCCCTGCCAGTAACAGAGGACATCTGTCAGGACAGGGTTCCCTGGGTCCTCTTTGGCCAAACTCAGCCGCATCACATGTCCTAGCATTAGGTGTGCCCTCAGGGGAAGCTTAGGACAGTGCTGAAAGGAAGAGGGGCTGAAAGGCCACTTGGAGAGACCCTCGTCAGACCTTGCATTCCATAGGCCCACAGATCATTTCATCTGTCTTTATATAACTTAAGAAATATTTGACATTCAAAAGATACATAAATAATATAGTGCACACAAACAGACTCACTATCCAATATAAGAAATATTTTTATAGCCTTCCTACTCTCCTTCTCTGCTTCTTCCCTCCCTTCCTAGCCTCTCCCGTTCTCCTCTTTGTACTGTCTTGAATTTCTCATGTGTTATTGTTGTATTTTGTGTAGTTTTTGTACATATGTATGTATCCTGAACCCCTGTGTGTTGATTTTTTGTTTTGAAACCTTATATAAGTGGAATAGGTATAGATGAGATAAACTATATAGAAATAACATCAAGGGAATGATGAGCATAGACTTTGAGATGGAGGTTGCCTTGGCGTCATAGCTTTTGGATTGGGTGATGGGTTCCCTAAAACTTATTACAGTATTACAAGTAATTAAGCAAATACATATATAGAAATAAGAACATCATTCATGGACTCATGATGAGTTTCTCATGGACCGAGAGTTAGGATGAATCCACTTCTGTGCACTCAGGAGCAAGACAACAATGATAACAACTAGCCAGCTTATAATGCACCTCTGAAAGACTTGCAAATATTCAGAATAGGAAAAGTCTTTGCTAGTAGTGCCTGTGTGGCTCAATGCTTTCTGCTTGCCATCAGCCGTCTTGCAACTGTGTATGAGGACTGATGCTGGGGTCTGAGACAGAGCCTTGGGATGTAGGACAAGAGACTTTGCCTAAGAACATCTGGATAACCAAACTGTCAATGTCATACTGCTAAGTTAACCTGCCCGAGTTTTGACGAAATCTACCCCCCATTGGCTGTCCAAAACAGTGGCACCATTAGCATCCATCCTGATGTGCCTGTGTGCCACCTCTCCTGAGACCCTCTCTCTACGTTCCTTTCACAAAAGCCTTCTCTTCCTTCTTCCCTAGGACCTGATTCGGAGAGACATCCTATACTACAAAGGCCGCATTGACATGGATAAATATGAGGTAGTTGACATAGAAGATGGCCGAGATGATGACTTTAATGTCAGCATGAAGAATGCCTTTAAGCTTCACAACAAGGAGACTGAGGAGGTACATCTGTTCTTTGCCAAGAAGCTGGAGGAGAAGATACGCTGGCTCAGGGCTTTCAGAGAAGAGAGGAAAATGGTACAGGAAGATGAAAAAATTGGTAAGTGACCTGGGAAGAGAAAGAAGAATATGGTTATAAAGCTCAGAGAGGATTTGAAATAGTTTTCATTTTTCTAGAGGTAGAAGGAAGATTTCTATTGCAAACCAACTTAATCCACTTTGTTGGTTCCCTATTGTTAGGCGCTCATTGATAGATACGAGTAGTTTCCATCAGTCAGGGTTAAGTGAGTTGCAGGTCAGCTTCCTCTGCAGTCTCATCACTACATGAAACTATTACACTGAAAGCAAACCTCAGACTCAGTTCTCTGAAACATACACACATTGATTAGCAAACCAACGCAAAAGCACTCATACAGCCTATTCTGTAACCTCAGTGCAGTCTCAGTTCTATTCTAAGATAGATGTCAGCATCTTTGAAAAGGTGAGTCAAGGCAGTTTTGGTAATATTATAGTGATATTATATTCAGCTAACTCTCCAGTCAGTCTGGTGATAGAAGCCTCTGATGAGGGCCGACACATAGCACCTGTTTTTAATCATAAACTTTAGGCTTCTTTCTGAAGGGAATGGGCTGTGGGACTTACTGGATTCTTATATACAGTTTTGGTGAGGGGTAAGATGCCTGTAAGACATTTGTGAACACTGAACATATCGAATAACATTCACTTTACCAATTTGTACTTTTTTTTTAAAGATTTTATTTATTTATTTTTAGAGAGGGAAGGGAGGGAGGGAGGGAGGGAGGGAGAGAGAGAGAGAGAGAGAGAGAGAGAGAGAGAGAGAGAGAGGGAGAGGGAGAGGGAGAGGGAGAGAGGGAGAGAGGGAGAGAGGGAGAGAGGGAGAGAAACATCAATGTGCGGTTGCTGGGGGACATGGCCTGCAACCTAGGCATGTGCCCTGACTGGGAATCAAACCTGCGATGCCTGGTTCGCAGCCCGCACTGAATCCACTGAGCTACACCAGCCAGGGCCAATTTGTACTTTTTAAAAAAGATTTTATTTTATTTATTTTTTATTTTTAGAGAGATGGGAAGGGAGAGAGACAGAGGGGGAGAGAAACATCTATGTGTGAGGGAAACATCAATTGGCTGCCTCTTGCATGCCCCCAACTGGGAACCTGGCCCACAACCCAGGCCTACACCCTGGCTGGGAATCAAACCAGCAACCTTTCTGTCCTCAGGCTGGTGCTCAATCCACTGAGTCACACCAGTCAGGGCCCAATTTGTACTTCTTAATCCCTTCACCTTTTTCACCAAGGCCCCCAAACTCCCTTCCCTTTGGTAACCATCAGTTTGTTCTCTGTATCTATGAGTCTGTTTCTATTTTGTTTGTTTATTTTGCTCTTCAGATTTCATATATAAGTGAACTCACGTTGGTATATTTCTTTCTTTATTGACTTGTTTCACTTAGCATGATACCTTCTAGGTCCAAAGATACTTTTATAGAAATAGAAAAAATAATCGTAAAACTCATGTAGAACCAAAAAAGACCCATAATAGCTAAAGATATCTAAGAGAGAAGAACAGAGCTGAAGGCATCACACTTCCTGATTCAAAATATATTCCAAAGCTACAGTAGATAAAAAGGTATGGTATACCATAAAGACAGACATATAAACCAAGGAAATAGGAGAGAAAGCCCAGAAATAAACTCATACATATAGGTCAACATATCTTCGACAAGGGTACCAAGAATATGAAATTAGTAAAGGATGATTTCTTTAAAAAATGGTGCTGAGAGTAGTGAATATCAACATGAAAAATCATGGTAAAATCTTTTTGACTTTGATTTTGGCAATGATTTCTTGAATATGATACCAAAAACCTAGGCAACAAAACAAAAATAGATAAGTGGGATTAGATAAAACTAAAATACCTCTGCACAGCAAAGGAAATATCAATAGAATGAATGAGCAACCTATGGAATGAGAGAAAATATTTCAAACCATGTATCTGATAAGAGGTTAATTTCCAAATCATATAAGGAGCTCCTACAACTCAATAGCAAAAAACCAAATAGCTCAGTAAAAAATGGGCAAAGGAGTTGCACCAACCTTTCTGTTATTTCATTAATTACTTTTTGCCATGCGATTTCTTCTGAGACATTTTTTATATCTATGTACATTTTCTATTATAATCTGTTATCGTTTGACTTTTTTTTACTTTTCTTTGTATTTTTGCTTTCGGTTGTGAAATATTTGTTGCCACTTCACACCATATTTTATTCAACCATTCTCCATTTAATAGCCTTTTAACTCACAATATTTTTTTTTGCCCCTTTGTACCGTGAAACACATCTCAGTAGCTATGTTTTTGTCCAAGTTTCTGACTACTTTCCTTTTTCACTTTTCAAAGCTTTTGATATATCTTGCCAGAAATAAATACGCTTCCAGAAATGTACTAATTTAAACGTTTAAGAAAGGTCTATGTTTCTCTTAACCTAATCATGTGTTTTTATGTTTATAGGCTTTGAAATTTCTGAAAACCAGAAGAGACAGGCTGCAATGACTGTGAGAAAAGTCTCTAAGCAAAAAGGTAAAGCTGCCTTTTACCAACTTCCCCTCCCCTCTCCCCCCGGTCCCACTCACTGTCTTTGGGAGGGTGGGAAGCCATAGACTATGTGCCTGCATGTTCCTAGGTTTATTTCCATGCTGAAGTTCACTTGGGGTGGTGGAGAGTGCCTGGGTTCTCAGGTGTCCATGATTACATGCTGCAAATGGTCTTAAAGGTTTAATGTTGAGGAATGACTAGGGCAGGGGTGTCAAACTCATTTTCCCGGGGTGGGGGGGGTTTGGCCACATCAGCCTTGCAGTTGCCTTCAAAGGGCCAAGTGTTATTTCAACTCCTTAACAGTTAAGGAGTAGTTCCATTTATACAGTCCTAAAATTATTCCAGCCCTTTGAAGGCAACCTCAAGGTTGATGTGGCCCTGGGCGAAAATGAGTTTGACACCCCTGGACTAGGTAGGGTAAGGTAGTTATGTCCAAAGGTAGCTCATTGGGTACAGGAAAAAAAGGAAGCTATTCTCCTTTTTGCTTAAATAAACGAGAGAGAAAAGCTAAACTTTATTAAAACTTTACAGAGTTGTGGACAATAGAAAAATATGTAGAATTTATTAATAAATATAAATATATTAGGGAAATGCACACCACTTTCATTGGTTTGAGGACATTCGGCATATCAAGAATTCCAAATCAGAATGAAGAACTTCAAACTGAATCAAGAAGATTCACATATTGATTGTTTCTTTCTCTGTGAACCACAAAGTACTTACAAAGGAAACATACCTTGAAAATCAATTTGAATATAAAATGAAACCCCATTTTCTCATTCTCATGAACTAGACAAAATTAAAATGCTTAGGTGAACAAAAGGAAGGAACTACCTTCTATTTGCTTGAGGGCCTACTCAATCCCAGCCATTTTACATAAATTGTTTCATTTTATCTCTATAGTACCCCTAAAAAGGTAAGCATTATTAGCCCCATTCTGTAGATGAGAAAACTGAGGATCTCCTGGGTGAAGTGACTCTGAACATAAGTCCGCTTGACTGTAAGTCCCCACCTCTCTCCTTTCCACCCCAGGGTTCTGTTCATTCTCCATTTAGAGAAAGAACAGTTCACTTTTTTGGGTCTCACCTCAGTTATTAACAAATGGTGTTGTCTCTGATAGCCACTGTCATGGTTGCCAGGGGTGGGCAGGCTCAGGAAGGCCTCACTTTTCCCAGGCCCTTCCTTCTGCTTTCTCAGTGGGCGCCGATTCAGAATGAGTCACCACAGAAATTGATCTGATGCAAGTCGCCTGAATTTCCAGCAGTCACATAAAGCACCCTTAATTATTCCTGATGACACTCTTTTTCATTGAGGAGGCTACATGCCTGTGCATATCTGATTTCCAATTAAGCAGTGTCCCTAGCTGGAGTCCCTCCAACTAGACATGACCATCCTTTTAACTGCTTATTGCTTCCTGCCCTTGGGAGGCTCTCATTGGCTCTTTTTCTCATCATGCAAATGTGATTCTCTTTAGATACAAAATTAAAGGCAACCATTCCTAACCTCTTGGGGGTGAAAACGTGAGGGACAGTGTTAGAAAGCAATTTGGAGCTACTGTCAGTAAAAATGTGATCTGTATGAATAGGAGAATTCTGTGAGAGAATAAGCCCCTTCTTTGGACAGACACATGAGCAGAAAAGAGCCCCAGGCAGGTGGAAAAACCTCAGGCTACAAAGGAGATACTTTCCTAGTGGCCTGCTTCTGTCTTTAGGAGGCTCTCACTTCCTGAGCGTCTTTCCCTCCAATTTCCTGCACTGTCCTCACCACACTGACCTTCCTGATGGAATGGTTCCCCTTTACCTCAGCCCGGGTTCCCTTAAGCTCATCTGACACTGCCTGGTCTTTTCACTGAGAATCCTTACAGCTTGGGAAAATTCCACAAAGCAAGCAACTAGAAAACAGTCCTGTTTAATCATACCAAGACTTTGTGTCAGTTTCCTTCCCCACCCTGTCTAGTCTCAAGCCTGGCCCTTTCAGGTTCCCTCTTCTCTCCCAATGTCTGAACTCTGGTTCACCCGAACAGCTTTCCACCTCTAATAGCAATCTTAAGACTTCAAATAAATTCATCTATTTCCAAACCTCCAAGAATTCCTGTGAATTTCTTCCCTTATTTCTTTTTCTAGTCTTTAAGACTCCTGGCCCAGGGCTGTGGTGACTGATATATTTTGAGACTCAAAGTTACTATACATGAGGAAGTAGTTGTCAAACTTAGTAATTTAATGGTTATATCATATACATGGGAAGTGCAGGAAAGGCAGCCTTTCAGGTACCAATGAAAGTTAGCTTCCTTGACTGTTCCAATGACCCCTTCCTGAAAGGGATGGGGAAGCACTGTTGTTAAGATGTCTCTAACACAATGTAATTGGATAGGTGATTATTCTAGTGACCCTTTTCAACCCCATCTGTAATACCATGGGGCCTTATCAGTTCAGTCTACTTCTCTGGCTCGCAGAGCCTAGCTCCAAGGAAGGCCTTTTCATTTTACATTTCTCTTTCATACTACCTTGGTTTTACAGATTGCTACATAACTTCTTGAGAGCTTTGTGCGAACTCCTGATCCATCAAACTATTTCAGTCTGTCTTCATGAAATTCCCTAGATCCACGAGCACAGTCCCCATCTCCAGAGGTTTTAGGGTCAGCCCAAGATCAGATTAGGTCACTAGAAGTACTCAAAATAATCTTGAAAATGCAGAACACAGTTGGAGTCATCAGTCTACCCTGACTTCAACACTAATCGTATAGGTCCAGTAACCAAGAGATTGTGGTGTTGGCAGAGGGATAGATATATTCGCTCAGCAGAACAGAATAGAGAACCCAGAAATAGACCTACACAGATTCACACAACTGAATTTTGACAGGAGTGCTAAAGTGATTCACTGGGGGATGGATGGCCTTTTCAATAAACGGTGCTGAAACAACTGCACTTCCATAGGAGAAAAAATTTAAAAACAGCCCTAAAACTAAACTTACACACTATAAAAATGAACTCAAAATGGATAATGGACTCAAATTTAAAATGACAAAATTTTAAAATTAATAGAAGATTTTTAGGATCTAGGGGTAGGCAGAGAAATTCTTAGACTTGACAGCAAAATCTTGAACCACAAAATGAAAAATTGATAAACTAGAACTCATCAAGACAGAAAAGTTTGCTCTGTGACAGACTATGTGAAGTGGATGAAAAGACAAGCTACAGCACGGGTGGCAAACACAAGGCCCGCGGGCCCAATCCGGCCCTCCACCTCATTTTATCCACCTGGCGCCTTGTTTCTACACAGCGGCAGCGCCGAGCTCTCACTTAAACTGTTAAGGAGCAGTTACATTTATACAGTCCTAAATTACATTTGGCCCTTTGAAGGCAACCATGAGGCTGATGTGGCCCCTGGTGAAAATGAGCTTGACACCCCTGAGCCACAGGCTAGAAAGATATATTTGCAAACCATATATCCGATAAAATACTACTATTTAGAATATATAAAGAACTCTCAAAACTCAACAATAAAAGAAGCTGCCTGTTCGGATTAGAAAATAAGCAAAAGGTAAACAGATATTTCACTGAACAGAGTATATGGATGGCAGTTAAACACATGAAAAGATGTTCAAATTGATCATAAATAACTGGAGAAATACAAAACCGCAATGAGCTATTACCACACACCTATTAGAAAGGCTAAAATAAATCGTAATAACAACACTGAATGCTGGCAAGGATACAGAAAAATTGAGTCATTTAGACCTTGCTGGTAAGAAGGTAAAATGGTACAGCCAGTCAGGAAAATAGTTGGGCACTTTCTTAAGAGATGAAATATATAACTACCATATGACCCAGCCATTACACTCTTGGACACTTATCCTAGAGGAGTGGAAACTTATTCCCACATAAAAACCTCTAAATAGCCCTGGTTGGTATGGCTCAATGGATTGAACACCAGCCTGTGAACCAAAGAGTCACTGGTTCGATTCCCAGTCAGGGCACATGCCTGGGTTGCAGACCAGGTCCCCAGTAGGGGGGCACGCGAGAGGCAACCACACATCGATGTTCTCTCTCCCTCTCTCCCTTCCCCTCTGCCTAAAAATAAATGAATAAAAAGTCTTTAAAAAAACCCTTCTAGACAAATGCTCGTAGCAGCTTTGTTCATAATAACCCAAACTGGAAACAACCCAGAAGTCCCTCATTGGGTGAGAATTAAGCAAACTGTGGTACATTCATACCATGGAATATTACTCATTTGGAATATTACTCATCAGTAAAAAGGAGCCAGATATTAGTACATGAAACAAACTGGATGAATCTCAAAGGAATGATGCTGAGTGAGAAAAGAAAATTGCTAAGGGTTGCATATTGTATGACTCCATTTATATAATGTTTTAATATAATTTATAAGTGGGGAATAGAATAATGGTTTTTAGGGGACAATGAGGGGATGGGGACAGGAGAGAAGTGAGCATGGCTACAAATCCAATCAGAGTAGAATAAACAGAAAATGAAAAAGAGTGAACTAAATCTATGCAAATTATGGGATAAAATTAAGAGAAGCCATCTTAATTATATAAATTATTAAAGTATATATAAATTTAAACTATATATAATATAAATTATAAAAATATAATTTTATCTACTAAATTTATATAAATTATAAATTAATAAAATATTAGCATTCTAGAAGTGGAAGAGAGGAGTGAAAGGGGACCGAAAGCTTACTTAAAGAAATAATGGCTGAGATCTTCCCAATTCCAGGTAGATTTATGAGGCTTACTGGTTTCCAAACAATTTCAACCCAAAGTGATCTCCTCCAAGACACATTATAATAAAACTGTCTAAAATCAAAGACAGAGAAAGAAGGTTAAAATTTACGAGAAAAAATCCTTGCATCCAAAGGAATTCACGTAAGGCTGTTATCAGATTTCTCAGCAGAAACCTAGTAGTCCAGGAGAGAGTGCAATGATATATTCATGTGCCACCCAATGATACTGTGCCCAGGAAAGTTATCCTTCTGGAATAAAAGAAGCTTTCCCAGACCAACCCCCTACAAAAAAGGTGAGAGAGTACATCACCACTAGATTTATATTACAAAAAATGCTGAAAGGAATTTTTCAGGCTGAAATGAAAGAACACTAACCGATAATGTGAAAACATATGAATATAAACATACATGTAAAAGTTAAGTATATAGTCTAATTCAGAATAACTTAATATGGTAGTGTATTTAAATCTATTATAAATGATAAAGGATAAAAGGTCTAAAAATAACTATAGGTAAATTATTTGTTAATAGATAACAATAAGATGTAAGCTATGACATCAGAAACATAAAATACGAGGTAAAGTAAAAATGTAGAATTTTTGTATGTGGTCCAAGTTAAATTATCAGTGCAAAATAGACTGTTGTAACTATAAGATGTTTCATGATAGCCTAATTGGAACCACTAAGTAAGTGCCCACACTAGATACACAAAAGAAACAGAGAGGTGAATTAAAGCATAATACTATGGAAAATCACCAATCCATACAGGAAGGTAGCAAAAAGGGGAAGAGTAGAAAAAAGAAACTATAAGACAGCCAGGAAGTAATCAAGATGGAAATAGTAATTCTTCACCTGTCACTAACTATTTAAACGTAAGTGGATAAAATTCTCCTATCCACACACATAGAGTGGGTGAATGGCTAAAAAAAAAATAAAACAAAATGCAACTATATACTGCCTACAAAAGAATCAGTTCATCTTTGGGAACACACATAGACTTAAGTGAAGAGATAGAAAAAGATATTCCACATAAGTAAACCAAAAGAGGGCAAGGGGAGCTATACTTGTAGTAGAGAAATAGTCAAAAACTGTCACAAGAGACAAAGAAGGTCAGTATATATAATGATAAAAGGGTAATTCATCAGGAGAATATAACAATTACAAATATATATGTTCCCAACATTGGAGCCCCTAAATATATTAAGTGAATACTTATCTCTGAAGGAAGAAGCAGAGAATGATATACTAATACTAGGGGAATTTAATACCCCAACACCAAGACACATCATAACTAAGAGAGCAAAGGTTTAAAGACAAAGAGAGAATCTTAAAAGCAGCAATAGAAATACAGTTAGTTGCTTACAAGGCAGTTCCCATAAGGCTCTCAGCTGATTTCTCAATAGCAACACTTCAGGCCAGTAGGGGTTGGCATGAAATATTCAAAGTGATGAAAAGCAAGGACATGTAGCAAAGACTACTTTATCCAGTATGGCTATCATTTAAAAGTAATGGTGAAATGAAGAGCTTCTCAGACAAAAAAAAAAAAAATGCTAAAGGAATTACCACCAAACCAATATTACAAGAAGTGTTGAAGGACCTGCTTCAAGAAGTAGAAGAAGAAAAAGTACATATCAATAATTGCCTTAAATGTAAAGATATTAAATGTTCTAATCAAAAGACATAGGGTAGCTGAATGGATAAGAAAACATGACCCATATATGTGCTGTCTATATGAGACCTACCTCAGAACAAAAGGTACACATAGACTGAAAGTGAAGGGATGGAAAAAATATTCCATGATGATGGAAAGATAAAAAAGCTGGGGTAGCAATAATTATATCTGATAAAATAGACTTCAAAACCAAGGCCATAACAATACACAAAAAAGATCACTACATAATGTGGAAGGGATCAATCCAACAGGAGGGTGTAACACTTGTAAATATATTGCACACAATACAGGAGCACCTAAAGATATGAAGAAAATCTTGGTGGGTTTTAAGGATGAGATCAACAGAGATATAGTCATAGTGGGCAATTCTGACATCCCACTGGTATCAATGGATAGATCATTCAGACAAAAAATCAATAAGGCAACAGTGACCTTAAATGACACAGTAGACTGGATGGAGTTTAAAAAAAAAAATTGTTACTGATGTTCAAATATAGTTGTCTCCATTTTCCTACCACTACTCTCCTCTGCCCTACCCAACACCACCTCCCACCTCAATCCTGCCCCCCTTTGCCTTTGTACATGGGTCCTTTATACATAATTGATATTTACAGAACACTTCATCCCAAAGTAGTAGAATATACATTCTTCTCAAGTGCACACAGAATATTCTCAAAGATAGACCACATATTAGGACACAAAATAAATCTCAGTAAATTTAAGAAGACTGCAATCATATCATACCATCTTCTTTGATCACAATGGTATGAAACTAAAAATCAGTTACAATAAAAACCTGTAAAACACTCAAATGCATAGAGGCTTAATAACATGTTAGTAAACAATGAATGGGTGGACAGTGAGACCAATGAATAAATCAGAAGTACCTGGGAACAAATGAAAATGAACATATCACAACCCCAAATATATGCGACACAGCAAAAGCAGTCCTGAGAGGGAAATTCATAGCTTTATAAGCATAGATCAAGAAGAACAAATATTCAAAACAAAATCTAACCCTGCACATAAAAGAACTAGAAAAAGAATGAGAAACAAAGCCCAAAGCAGAAAGAAGGGAATTATTGAAAATTAGAGAGTAATTAAATGACAATGAATTGAAGAACTTGTTCTTTGAAATCATGAACAACATTCACAAAACATTAACCTGACTCATCAAGAAACAAAGAGAAAATATCCAAATAAATAAAATCAGAAATGAAAGAGGAGAACTAACTACCGACACCACAGAAATAAAATGATTGTAAGAAAATACTATGAATAACTATATTTCATAGTTGGATAATCTGGGTGAAATGGATAAATTACTAGAAACATACAGTCTTCCAAAACTGAATTAGGAAGAATCTGAAAATCTAAATGGACCGATTATATTAATGAAATTGAAGCAGTAATAAAAAAACTACCAGCAAACAAAAGTCCTGAACCAGATGGCTTCACAGATGAATTTTACCAAACATCCAATGAAGAACTAACACCTGTTCTCAAACTATTCCACAGAATTCAAGAGAAGGCTTCCAAAGTTCATTTTATGAGGTCAGCATTTTCCTAATTTCAAAATCACATAAAGACATTACAAGGGAGGTAAGGCCAATATCTCTGATGATCATTGATGCTTAAATATGCAACAAAATATTTGCATATCAGATCCAGCAATATATTAAAATGATCATATACCATGATCAAGTGGAATTTATTCCAGGAATACAAGGTTGGTACAATATCCACAAATCAGTAATTGTGATACATCACATAAACAAAATGAAAGATAAAACTCACATGATCACATCAATAGATGTAGAAAAAGCATTTGATAAAACCCAGTACTCATTATGATAAAAACTCTCAGGGAAGTAGGAATAGAGGGATCATACCTCAATATAATAAGGGCCATAAATGACAAATCCCAAGCCAACATCATACTCAATAAGCAAAAATCTAAAAGCATTTTCCTTTAGATCAGGAACAAGACAGGGATGTCCATTTCACCTCTCTTACTCAACACAGTACTGGAAGTCCTAGCTATAGCAATCAGACAAGAAGAAGAAATAAAAGGCATCCAAATTGGAAAGGAGAATGTAAAACTGTCATTATTCTCAAGTGATATGATATTGTACATAGTAAATCTTAAAGAGTCCACCAGAAAATTACTAGATCTAACATGATTTGGCTGAACAGCAGGACACAAAATTAATATTCAGAAATTAGTGGCATATTATTATGCAGTAATAATGAACTACTAGAAAGAGAAATTAAGATAACAATACCATTTACTATGGCAACCCCCCCCCCAAAAAAAAGAAAAGGTACCTAGGAGTAAATTTAACAAAGGAGGTAAAGTCCTGTACTTGGAAAATTATGGTACTAAAGAAAGAAATGGAAAAAGATACAAATAAGTTGAAGCATATACTGTGTTAATGGATGGGGAAAATTATCATCCTTAAAATGTCCATACTACCCAAAGCAATCTCATATTTGACACAATTCCTATTAAAATACCAATGGCATCTCAAAAATCTAGAACAAATATTCCAAAAATTGATATGGAACCACTAAAGACCTCAAATAGCCTCAGCAACCTTGAGAAAGAAGAACAAACTAAGAGGTATCACAATACCTCATATCAAACTATATTACAAGACCATATTAACCAAAACAGCATAGTACTGGCATAAAAACAAATACATAGATTAATATATAGAACAGAGAGCCCAGAAATAAACTCACACCTTTATGATCAATTAGTATTGACAAAGGAGATAAGAACATACAATGGTATAAAGACAATCTCTTCAATGAATGGTGTTGGGAAAATTGAACCAATATTGTACATGCAAAAAGGTGAAACTAGACCACGAACTTACACCGAACACAAGAATAAACTCAAAATGGATAAAAGACTTCAATGTAAGTCACAAAACCATAAAACCTGGAAGAAAACATAGGCAGTAAAATCTCAGACATCTCATTGCAATATTTTTGATGATATGTCTCCTAGGGCAAGGGGAGAAAATGAACAAATGGGACTACATCAAACTAAAAAGATTTTTCACAGCAAAAGAAATCATCAACAAAATAAAAGGGGAACCTATTGAATGGGAGAACATAATCTGCCAAGGATACATCTGATGAGGGGTTAATTTACAAAACATTTGAAGAATTTACATGACTCAACATCAAGAAGAGAAACAACCCAATTTAAAAACAGGCAAAGGATTTGAATAGATACTTCTCCAAGGAGGACATACAGATGGCTCATAGACATACAAAAAGTTGTTCAACATCACTTATCATCAGATAAATGCTAATTAAAACCACAGTGAGATGTTACCTCACACCTGCCAGAATGGCTACCATCAATTAATCAACAAACAACAAGTGTTGGGGAGGATGTGGAGAAAAGGGAACCCTAGGGCAGTTGGTGGGAATGCAGACTGGTGCAGCCACTGTGGAAAACAGTCTGGATTTTTCTCAAATCATAAAAATGGAACTGCCTTTTAACCCAATGATCCCATTTCTGGGAATTTATCCAAAGATGCCCAAAACACTAATTGCAAAGAATTTATGCACTCTTATGGTCCTTGCAGCATTCTTTACAATAGCCAACATCTGGAAGCAGCCCAAGTGCCCATCAGTTAATGAGCGGATCAAAAAGCTGTGGTACATTTACACAATGGAATATTACTCAGTCCTAATAAAGAAGGAAATCTTACCTTGTGTTACAGCATAGACGGACCTGGAGAGCATTATGCTCAGTGAAATAAGCCAGTCAGAGAAAGATAAACACCATATGATCTCACTTGTATGTGGAATCTAATGAATAAAATACACTGATGAACAAAATAGGAAAAGAAGCATGGTTACATGGAACAGACTGCCACCTTTCAGAAAGGGAGGAGTTTGAGGGACTGGATGAAAGAAGGTGAAGGAATTTTATATATATATATATATATATATATATATCTTTTTTGAGGTCTGTCCAGAAAGTATCCAGCCATATACCATGAAAAATAGAGGTATTTATTGAAGAAGATACAAGGAACATTGTACATAGGACAGTGACATCTCAGTCCCCTTCAAAGTTATGATCTTGAGGAAATCTGGTTCATTGGTAGCGGTTTGAGTCAAGTCATTAGCAAGTGCAGCACGATATTCCTTCTGCTCTGATAGTAGAAGCCATGGTACGAATATTGCCATAACACATTTCAGGCCAAGATTTTGCATCAAAATCTTGGACACAGTAGTTTTTGGAATGCCCAGATCAGCTTCTAGTTCTAGCACTGTCAGTCACCGATCTTTGTTGATTGCAGCCTGTTCATGTTCAACATTCTCAGGTGTTCTGCTTGTTGCAGGCCTTCCAGAACATGGATCACCTTCAGCAGATTCTCGATCATCTTTGAAGCGTTTGTGCCACACTTTATTTGCACTTCACTCATTGCATCATCCCTCAAAGCCTTCTGAATCATCTGAATAGTTTCTGCGGAGGAATATTCAAGCTTAATGCAAAATTTGATGCAGATTCGTTGCTCTCCTCGCTCAGTCATTTTGAATGCAACAGTCACACAGTACATATGCTCACTCAATGGTGTCTACTGCCCCCACTGACTAGTACAGTGAAGTCATCATTGTTCACACATGCGCGTTCCAGTCCACTCTCCTTGGCTACCAGGTTACATCAATGTTGTGTGAACTGTTCTCACTTTATTAGCAATGACTGGACTTTTTCTGGACAGACACACACAGAGAAACAACAGTCTTGTGATTGTCAGAGGGGAAGGTGAAGGGGGTAGGTGTAGGCGGGAAAGGGGGATAAATGGGGATAGAGACTTCGCTTTAGTTGATAGGCGCATGATGCAGTGTGTAGATGATGTTTTGTTGAGTTATATATTTGAAACTTGTATGGTTTTGTGACCAAATGTCATCCCAATAATTCAATAAAATATGTTTCAAAAAAAGAGAATGAAAACACAAGACAGAGACTGGAAGAAAATATTTGCAAAACACATACCTGGTGAAAGTCTTGTATCCAAAATATAGAATGAATTCTTAAAATTATTAACGATAAGAAAAACCTGTTGACTTAAAAATAGAAGGTCAAATACTAGAATGTCGGGGGCTTGACATCATGTTTTATGAAAAGTCATAGAACTAAACAATACAGAGTGTCAGTCCTGGTGTACACTGTTGACTTCCATTAACAATAATGTTGGACCTATTGGAAAACATGGGGAAAATACTGATTGACAGTGGTCTTGGCAACAAGTTTTTGAATGTGATATTCAAAGCACAAGGAACAGAATAAAAAAGAAACAAACAGGACTACGTTAAAATACAAAGCTTCTGCACAGTGAAAGAAATGACAGTGAAAAGGTAGCCTCCGGAATAGGAGAAAATATTTGCAGCCCATATATTGATAAGGGATTACTATTCAAAATATATAGGCCGTTCATAAACTCAATAGCAAAAAGAAAAAAACAAACCAGTATTTCAATGAACACATGGACACAGGACCTGAGTAGACCTTTTTTGAAAGAAGACATACAAACAGCCAGCAAATAGATAAAAAGCTGCTCAGCATCAGCAATCAACAGAGAAATACAAATCGGAACCACAGTTAAGTATTGTCTCATGGCCGTTTGAATGGCTGTCATCAAAAAGGGATAGTAAGTGCTGGCAAGGATGTGGACAAAGGGAGCCCCTGTTCACTGTCGGTGGGGCTGTGAATTGGTAAGCCACAGTGAAAACAGTTTTAAGGGTCTTCCAAAAATTAGAATCAGACCTGTTACATTACACAGAAGTCCCACTTCTCAATATATATGGGAAGAAAGTGAAATCAGAAACTTGAAGAGATACCCGCATCCCTATATATGCATTGCAGCATTATCCACAATAGCCAAGCCATGGAAATAACATATGTGTCCTCCAGTGGAAGGCTGGATAAAATAAATGTGGTACATGTGTGCATGTATATACACACGCATGCACACATATACACAATAGAATATTATTCACCCATAAAAGGGAAGAAATCCTGCCATTTATGGAAACATTTGGATTTGGAGGGCATTATTCTATGTGAAATAAAGTCAGACACTAAAGCATAAATACTATATGATGTCACTCATATTTGGATTCTGTGAAAGACAAATGTATAGAAACAGGAGTTAGATCGGTGGTTGCCAGGGGTTGCAATGTACACTATGATGACTGCAGTTAACAATACTTACTGTGTACCTGAGAGTTGCTACAAGATTAGTTTTTAAATGATGATCGTGTGAGGTGATGGATGTGCTAGCTAACCTTATTGTGGTAATCATTTCACAATACATGTGTATCAGATATCACATTTTGCACCTTAAACTTACACAATGTTATATATCACTTATGTCTCAACTGGAAAGCAAAAATAAGAACGAAAACAAAACAAAAGATACCATCTTTTATTGGTTTGGCCAAAAAGTTTTTTTTTTCCCATACAATGGCTCTAGTAGTAGTACTTAGTTGTCTTTAACTTCATTCAAAACAATTTTGTTAGATTGTGTTGTGACAGCTATCATACCAGAGTGCATTTAAAAAAATCAAAATTGGTGAATTTTTGTGTAGCCATTTTAATATTGAAGATACAAGAAAATAAGCAACATTTTTGGCATATTACATGCTTTATTATTTCAGAAAAGGTAAAAACACAAGTAAAACCAAAAAAAGATTTGTGCAGTGTATGGAGAAGATGCTGTGACTGACTGAACATGTCAAAAGTGGTTTGCAAAGTTTTCATGCTGGAGATTTCTTGCTAGATGATGCTTCATAGTCAGGGAGACCAGTTGAAGTTGACAGTGATCAAATCAAGACATTAATCAATCGAGAGCAATCAACATTCTACCACGTGGGAGATAGTTGACATACTCAAAATATCCAAATCAATAAAGTTACTGGTAAAAATGAAAAAAAAAATGTGTCTTTTATTTTATGGAAAAAAAAAAACCAACATGGACTTTTTGGCCAACCCAACAGGAAAGAACCAGTTCCTTCCCACTGAAGTTGCCAATAGCTGATGGTGGCCTGATAAGATACCACTTCAGCGTCATGGGATCAAGTCATCAAACAAAGGCAAAGATAGAAACTGTAATGTTGACATTTCAGACAAGGCCCCAGATGAGGAAGGTATATGGGAGCAGCAGAGAGGTCTCCCTTGCATTCTTAATCATATGCTGTGTATCAGCATATTCTGTTCTGAATATAGATTAAGATTAAACATTATAAACTCTGGCTGCCGTAGCTCAGTGGATTGAGCACGGGCTGCAAACCAAAGCATCACAGGTTTGATTCCCAGTCAGGGCGCATGCCTGGGTTGCAGACCATGGCCCCCAGCAACCGCACATTGATGTTTCTCTCTCTCTCTCTTTTTCCCTCGCTTCCCTCTCTAAAAATAAATAAATAAAATCTTTTTTAAAAAGATTAAACATTATTAGGCTCCCTGTTTCCCAGAATTCTCCATTCATTGGATTTTGCCTTGATGGTTGCCAACCCTCCTAATGAACGTTGAGAAATGATTACATCATTCCCTTTGAAAGGTCATAAACATATCCCAAGTCTTTCTTGTATTCCATGAATCGTATTTTCTGGTGGTGAGTCCATGTTCTCCCTCAACTACCAATATCACTTTCCTATTAAGTAGTTTCATTACTCAACCTGGCATAGGAGACTAGGTCACTAGGGTTTTTTTTTTTTTTTTAAGAATTTATTTTTAGAGACAGGGGAAGGGAGGCAGACGGAGAAGGAGGGAAACATCTTTGCAAGAGACAAACATCAATGGGCTGCCTCTCATACACACCTTAAGCAGACACCCAACCCACAACCCAGGCATGTGTCCTCACTGGGATTCAAACTAGCAACCTTTTTCCCTGTGTGATGACGCCCAACCAACTGAGCCACGCTAGTGAGGGCTGAAGTCAGTAGTTTTTAACGAGGCTCTTTTGACTCTTTCAGGGGAAGTAGAAGAGGGAAAAATGTTGTTTGGCATGAAATGGATATTATGGGTTATTTGCAGCACTAGGCCCTGCATAATGGATTATGGTCTCTGGGACAGAGTTCTGAACTGAGAAGTCAAAGAATATGAGTTCGAGCACTCACCATGCGAACTGGGGATATGACATTTTCCTCCAGGTCTCAGTGTGCTCGTCTGTAAACTGACCGGTAGCAACACCCTGGGTTTCTCAGTGATGCCATATAGATGGGAAAGTGTGTGTCATTGCAGTGATCACCGCGCCATTCCAAAATCTGTTAGGGAACATAAGTCTGCCCTTGGTGATTTTCAGTTCCAGTCCATGCTCTAAAAATAGACGGCTTCGCATCATCTGCCCACAGTGGTCACTGGGGAGTTTGAGAAGCCCCTTTCTACTTAACTTACACCCTTTCCCTTTTATCTTTCATCTGCTTTAGGTGTCAACTCTGCCCGCTCAGTTCCTCCTTCCTACCCACCACCGCAGGACCCATTAAACCAGGGCCAGTACCTCGTCCCCGATGGCATCGCTCAGTCGCAGGTCTTTGAGTTCACCGAACCCAAGCGCAGCCAGTCACCATTCTGGCAAAACTTCAGCAGGTTAACCCCCTTCAAAAAATAATACCTACAGGGAGGCAGATAATTTTAAAATAAAGTAAATAAAATTATATTTATAGATGGACCTTTTTTCGGAGAAGCACTGTTGAAATTTATATATATATACATATATATATATGGACATATACACACACAGCGACCCTTGAGTGTACACACACACACACACACACACACACACACACACATGCATACAAGGACCAAAAATGTTTTCTGTTGTTTTTGGGAAGTGAAATCTATAGCTGGTAGGAAGAGGTACCAATGACTTCCAAACATGTGATCCCTTCTTAAAAAGTTTTTTTGTTGTTGTTCTTACTCTGTCCCCTTCCCCTTTACTTTCAGAAACCAACACTTCTATTTGTTCCTTCTCTTGTTGAGATAATCTTTTTGCTCTCCTGTGAGTGCTCCATTGGCTTGTCATGAAACCATAGATGTGTTTGTATTGGTTTTTCCCTTTCCTGATCTCGATGCTGATGACTTTTGAATTTACTTTCATGTGGTGGGGTTTGGGAGCTTGGCATTTTTTTCCCTTTTACTTTTTACTAGGTAAAGGGAGGGTCTCCTTTCTCCTCTCTTACCAGCTGACCATCTATCTGCGAATGTTTCTGCAGCCCTGCAGTTGCCCCCAAATGGCCTTTCCCCTGCATCTTCTGTTCTCAGTCGTGCGAGTCTGGATGTACTCTGTCGTGCCTGTGACATACCGCTCAATATTTCTATTGCTTTCACTGTGTTGTAGGTGTTGTAGAGGGATCGAAACCAAACAGAAGTGAGGGAGTGTCAGACTGTAATGATGCTGGAGAGGACATCTGTTCAGGGAACATTCTGCATCTGGGCTGTTTCTTCTCCTAGCACTGGGGTTTCCCATGATGCAGCGCTGCTGAGTCATGACAGTTTTGTATCTGGCATGTAGTTTGGCAAATTCTGCTCTTCTTCCAGATGCTTTGGTTATGGTTTTCCTTCTAAGTCTGTCCCTCTCCTAACCTAAAAGATCTGAACTGGAAGCAAACAGGCTGAGTTTCTCTGCCTCCCGAGGGAGGAATCCAACTGCCTCCTAGACCAAGTAGGTTTAAGACAGGGCTCCCCTCTGCAGTCAGTTCGAAAGCCTGGTTGTCCCTGTTTCCATCTGCAGATTGTTTAGGCAGCATCAATAGCTATGAAGGGGTAAGGACAGAGTCTACCCTACCTGACCGAGGTCATCAGCTGCGTTTAAATTATTGACCTGGACAAGATCCAAGGCTAGCAGTCACCTCTTACAGGGAAGCACAGGGAAGCACAGGGATGGGTGTGGAAAGAGACAGCCTCGGCCCGGGATGCATACGTGCAGTTCCTACCATTCAAGTGATTTGCAACTTCCTACAGTGTTAGCAGATTGCATGGACAGTCTTCCATGGCCCTTGCCCTCTTCCTGTCTTTCTTCTTTCTCCTGCTCTCCTGGCACAGGAGGATTGCTGATATTGACATAGTTAAAGCACTTCTGGCACTTGAAGAAGGCCCTGTTTCCAACATTCTCCCATCTCAAGATATTTGAAGTAAGTAAGGACCCCAGGGAGACTTTTCCCTCTGGAGAAAGTATCTGAAACAGTAATCCTATACTTAGGCTCCCTTTTGGCAGAATTTATGCTTGAGTAAAACTAACTTCTCCCACAAAGAGCTTCCTGTGGGTGCAAGAGTATTTGCTTCTTCTCCCCCACATGGCCCATTGGGTGGATAGACCTTGAACAGCAAGAAGAATGGAGGACAGAGGAGTGAGGATTGACTTTGCTCTGGAGGACCACTCTAGTGAGGAATCTGGACATTGGGAGTCTGTCCGGAACCCCATGGAAGACTTCATCATGAAAGGACCTCAGCTTACTGAGCACCAGCCATGGCTACATGGGGCTCTCAGTGTAGCTGGCTTGATTGCCACTCTGTGGTTCCTCACCCAGGCCTGAGGAATTTTTCTCTGTGGGCATCATATTATAAGCTGTTTCAGCTTCCATTCCACCACACCCAGAGCAGACTTTTGGAGCAAGCCAAGGATAAGCTTGAGTTGGGCAGAGGGTCGGGGCTCGGGACCGGCCACCACTGTTCTGCACATGACCTAGCTTCTTAAGCCCCCTTAGCAAGGAATTGGGTACGCAGTGCTTAAGACAGAAAGACCTCCCTGGCAAGAAGAGTATGTGTCAGTGGCTAGGCAGGCCTCCCTTGAACTTATATTCTGTCCTACTTGCCATTCCTCTCCACTAGCCTTGGCCTTGTTGTCTTTCACTAGGGTCTTAGAGCCCATGAAGAGGGGAGGCTTAGACAAGTCCATGGACCTCCAGCATCTCTTGGTCAACCTCCCTTGTCCCCATGCTCCCTTGGGCCTGTACCCAGAGCTACAGGATCAGGGATATCAGCACCCACCCCTCATCCGCCCATCTCTCATCCACTCAACCCACTGGCCTTGCCATATGCCAATCACTTGTGAAAACAACACGACATCAGTTCGTCCTTGGTGGTAGTGTTCCCCCAGCCTATGGCAGCAAATTAAACCAGCGGCCAGCAGCCCCATGGGGAGCCCCCCCCATCTGGGCTCACACTCCCAGCCTATCCTGTGTCCTGACAGCAGTGCTATCCCCAAGAACTGTGTAAATCTTTGTTTCTGCATGGCCCTGAGCTCCCTTTCCCTCAGCTCAATGAGGCCTGGATGTGCTCTTCAAAAGGCTTTGCTGATGTGTTCTGTGGGCCCTGCTGTGGGATGGTCCTAACACAGAATTCCAACTCCTCTTTCCCTCTCCGTCTCTCCCCTTCTCTTTCTGTGTATATCTGTAATGGATTTATAAGGACAGCAACAAGAGAGTTCTAACAATTCTAGTGTAAAACCAAATAGTGATCTTTTAGTGCTCTGGGGCTGGGGTGGGCTGGGGTGGATAGACGGGCGACAGCGATGTTGATTACCCCTGCTGCTCTGCATTTGCCAGTTTATTTTGTTTCTTCTACCTGACTGTTTGACCCTGTCAAACAAGTGTCAAAGTTGTGTGTTTAAAACTGTTTAACAACAAAAATATGATGTTGTAATGACACAAAGCCTTATGAAAATATTTATGGAATTCAATAAAAGAAGTAAAAAGACACCTCCGGGCATAGCTCTTGTGCTATTTGTGTGTGTGTGTGTGTGTGTGTGTGTGTGTGTGTGTGTGTGTGTGTTACGTAGTGCAAAGTAAAGGAAATTTACTTGGCGTGGGGCAGCTTACCCCAACCTAGCATTGTCCCGTTAGTGCTGCCACACCACTGACAAGGTACTACATGGGCTGGGGCCGTCCACGTTCTTTCTGGAACAACTGGTCACTAGAATCAGATTTGATCCTGTAGCTAGGGGCACTTCAAGTGTCTTGATGGATGGGACTGCCCTTCAGGTCACCTGGCTCTTGGACTGCACTTGAAGGCCCATTCCTTACCTTACTTCTTGGCCTCGCAGCTGCAAATTCAGTACCTGCCCTGGGCACCCGTGGGAGCATAGAAGTTGTTTTATGGATTCAGCCAGAGACCACGTGAGTGAGGAATCCCCTCATCCCAGTTCTTTCCTAATGCTCCCGGTCCTGTCTCCTTCCGTATTCTGGAGTGACTGTACTCTTTCTTTCATCATGGTGTCACCTACACATAGATGCTCATTGCTGCCCACAGACTCCCAAGTGGTATCTTACGCTGCCCACCAGATGTACAATAGTGGGCCTGTCTGTTCTGGAAGTGTCTCACCTGCCTTTCTCGAGAACAACTAAACACTGAGCCTAATAAAGCACTGCAGGGGCCACATAATTATTTCAACCTCCAGAACTGGGGGGAAGAGCAGAGATTGTACCTCTGGGTTATGCTGTAAGCACTGTCTTTTTAGGCCTCAGGGATGTACCCCTTCCATGGGATTTGGAGAAAGTGATCATGGGACCGTCTCCATCAGTAATCTTTTACCCTTTCCTCATTTCTCATCTCTCTCAATTAACCTCTTTCTCTACTGCCCCCACCCTCTCCCTCTTCCATGGGGTCTGCCGTCTCTCTCCACCAAATTCAGAAGGCTCAGTTCTCAGCAGCCCGCTTCCCCAGCTACTAGACTTGAATCTCAATGACCTCCTGCACAGTGAGAGCACTGTATCTGGTCTTAATGCTGCCTGATTACCTTCTGATGATCCTCCCGTGGAGGATGAGGAGACAAATGGTGGGGGTCTCACACTCCTGGACGCAGCTGGTTTTTTCCTGAGGTACCTAAAATGAAACACGTCTCATCAGCGGGAGAATTGTTTCTGAAAGCCCCATATGGTGCACATGATAAATCCGTATTCTTTAGGACCATAAAGAATGGTTTCACTACTTAGAAAATTATTTGCTATGAGCATTTACCCATTTCTTACTTTTGGTTGTATTCACTGATGGACACACCACTCACCTCTCTAATGACTAAGTTTCCAATTTGCTTTGTGTGATTACTGTTTCTCCCTTCAACTGGGAGCTGAGGGGACAGTGGGCTTAAAGTATAATTTTCAGAAGACCCTCCAAAGTGGAGGGCCACATTGGAAGGTCATCGTGTTGAGGATGGTGGCTTCTTACTCTACTTTCTTCAGGATTTTCTGGGGGGAGGAGGCTCAGGGGTCAGGAGAGGTGTCTCTGTGCTGTGCCCGGATGGACAGAATTAGAAGGGAGAGAGGGTACTTATCCCAGCTCCCAGGAAAGGTCTCTTCCTAAACGAGTCACCCCTGACCTATCTCTATCCTGGAAAGGCTCTCTCCAGGTCTGATGGAGGAGGCATATGGCTTGTCTCAATACCACAATTCTTCCTATTTTTAATAACCTTACATATAAGGGCCTCTTTTAGTCTTTATGACAGCCATTGGACAACAGGTTTGTGAACTGCACTTCACGCTGGAGAAGCCAGGTGCTCATTTAATGTGGCCGGGCAAGGTTACCTCGCTTGTGAGTGTTCACCCATTCCCCACCCCTATTCATACTGCTCTCAGAGCTGCTTACTCTCAGAGGGTTCCTGAGGGTGGTGCAGGTTGGGGGTGGGGGGAGTTGAAGCAAGAACATAGAATGAGCTGATATTAGCATGTGAAAGAGTGCCACTCCCTATATGCTCCTTGAGGACTCTTTCTTTTAGGATTTCTTTATTTCTTTTAAAAAGATTTTATTTATTTTTTAGAGAGAAGGGAAGGGAGAGAGGGAGAGAAACATCAATGTGTGGTTGCCTCTCATGTGACCCCTACTGGGGATCTGGCCCACAACCCAGGCATGTGCCCTAGACTGGGAATCGAACTGGAGACCCTTTGGTTCACAGGCCTGTGCTCAATCCACTGAGCTACACCAGCCAGGGCGAAAACTATATTTCTTAAGTGTTCTAAGCTGGGCCTCCAACAGTGTACTGAAGCCATATGCCCTTTTGTGTCTAATACCAAAACCAAGTGTGAGAAGGACCATGATCTCTGCTGTGGGCTTTGGTTTACTTCAGCGGTTCAGTCATGGGGGTCACCATTGTGCCTCTTGGCTCACTTAGCTTTCGAACCCTTTGGGATTTCCTTCTTTATGTTGGTGTGCTCACCCCTAGCTCCTAGAAGCTTCTCTCCTGACCAGGATATAGGACTGATGAGGTGGATCTTGCTTTGCCAGGCCTTCACCTGCCAGGTCCCAGAGAACAATATGAGACTTCCCAGCATTTCCAGAAGTCCCACAACATGCAGGACAATTCAGCTTGGCCGTAGGATAAGGCTAGCTGGGTTTGCAAGACAGCTGAACAGCGATATTTGGAGGTAAAATTCATGTCCCCTAGAAGCACACTATTCTGGTTTCATCTCTCCCATTTTTGTCTTGGGTTGTGGCCTCGTTCAGAAGGCCATGCGTGTCATATGGACACTTTCTTGTTATCATTGGGGAACAGTAAGAAGAGGGATGGTACATGGGCATAGAGTGGTCCTGTGTTCTTCAGAAGCCTCTATTCCTTCTACTTAGCTCTCCAATAGATCATTTAAGACATTTTGCTAGACAAGACTATGTCTTCACAAGAGCCATGTGTCTCCATAGTCCTGCTGCCAACCAGATGAATTAGATTCAACACATATACTGAGTATGTAATCTCAACCAGGCCTTGTGGTAGGTACACTAGGGATACTAAGATGACCAAAATAAAAACTCTATTCATAGTCACTCAGAGTTTAGTGAAAACATATAAGCATGTGTTATGACAGGGATGGATGGGGGCCTAGAGGCACTCAGTGAATGGCATGGTTACTTCTGGCAGAGGAAAATCTCTGTAACCAGTCAGAATAAGTTTGGTTGTGCTGCAGTAATAGGTATTCCCAAAATCTCAATGGCCTAGCATACAAGAGTTTATTTCTTGCTCATGCAAATCCTACTGTGAGTCCACATGACTCTCCAGGGTGGCTGTTTTCTATGTGATAGTACACGATCTGGGCTGCTTTTCCTTCTCAACACATATTTCCATAATCACCACAGCGGGAGAGAGAGTCCTAGAGTGTTTCTCACTTATAATTAAACTCTCTAGCCCTGCTTCCAGTCATAGATCAAAATGACAGAACTGATCACATGGCCTCACCCAACTTCAAGGGAGCAGAAAAATATAAAAGTCTTGTGAGTTCAGAAGAGCAGGAGAAGTAGGTATGGATGAACATTAGAAAACTCTACCAAATAAGGAAAGGTATAAACTAGGCTTCAGAGGATCGGAAATTCTACCATGCTGTGAAGGTTAGAGCAACAGAGTAGTTAGGATGACCACTCCACCCAGAATACCACCCTCCCTTCTGACACCAATTGCAATTCCAAATCAAGAGCACCCTTATGGCCCTGGCTGGTGTGGCTTAGTGGATTGATTGCTGGCCTGCGGAACCAAAGGGTCACTGGTTGGATTCCCAGTCAGGGCACATGCCTGGGTTGCAGACCAGGTCCCCAGCAAGGGACTCATGAGAGGCAAGCACACATTGATATTTCTCCCCCTTTCTCCCTCCCTTACCCTCTTTAAAATACATAAATAAAATATTTTTTAAAAAGAGCACCCTTAAGTTTGATAGTTCACTAGACAGACTTACAGAACTCATTGTTATACTCACAGTTATGGATTATGAAGCCTAAAAGATAATATTTAAAATCAGCTCAGGAAATCAGCACAGGTAAGAGTCCAAGAAAGTACTGAACGCGAACGTCAGTGGTCCTGCCCCTGTGAATTCAGGACAGGGTTACTTTTTCAGCATCAGTATGTGACAATATGCATGATGGAGTACTGCCGATCAGAGTAGCTCAGCCAAGCTCCTAGAGATCTGACCGGGGCTCCGTCACCGCCCCTGGGGCTGACCTCAGTCTCCAGTCTCTTCAGGAACTAATGTGATGCCAGATAAACCACAGCCCCCACCCTAAATCACATTGTTGGTGTGGCCAAAACCTTACTCTCAATCACTCCTATCAAATATGACATTCCAAGGGTTTACAGATTACCTCCCAGAAGCTGAGAGCAAAGGTCAGAGTTCTCCCAGGGCAAGGACGTTTTTTTTTTACTACACACATCTATAGGCACAGGGCAGAGGGTAGGAAGAGAAATAGAGGGCATTCCAAATGGAAGAAATAGCATGACTAAAACACTGATAGGCCAGATTAAGTAAAAAGCTCTGTATATCACTTTGTGTTCATTCGTTTATTAATCCAACAAATATGTACTTGAGGGCCTAACGCTTCCACTGTCTGGAATATAGAGGTAAACAAATTAGACACCGTTCCACCCTGGCTGGCATAGCTCAGTGGATTGAGCGCAGGCTGTGAACCAAAGCATCGCAGGTTCAATTCCCAGCCAGGGCACATGCCTGGGTTGCAGGCCACGGCCCCCAGCAACTGCACATTGATGTTTCTCTCTCTTTCTCCCTCCTTTCCCTCTCTAAAAATAAATAAATAAAAATCTTTAAAAAAATAGATCTAAATCTACTTATAAAAAAAAAACAAATTAGACACCATTCCTACTTACATGGTGTTTATGAAGTGGTGAACCACCTTCAAGTACAAATTCCTCTCTAAGTGTGTATTCTTGGGATTACAGAAGTGAGTTTCTAAGCTCTGGTAGCAAGCCAATCACAACTGAAGCTTCAGCCAGAACCCTCCTAAACGTCTACGCCCTTGGTCACTAGATTTCATGCCCTGTTTTCTGTTCAACATTAGCTAAGGCGGCAAACATTCATTTCCAGCCTTGTATCTATAGGCATATACTTTCCCCATTTCATATACTAAACAACAGGATCACCTCCAAATCCTTTTGGTTATTGATAAATACTAGTTCGGATTGATGAAGCGCTTGCTAATGTGCTGAGCTCTGTGATGGGTTCCTCACCAGAACCCTAAGGTGTAGGTGTGAATATTTTTCTCATTTTTCTGATGACAAAGGATCAGGAACACATAGTTAGTGAATGAGCTGGGCTTGAAACTCAGACCTCCCCTGTATGAACTTCTTATGACATGGGACCATCCATTCCTATAGCAACACGGCAGTAGACCAGACACCCAGAAACTATTGAATATGTAAGAGCTGATGATAATATGGATGAGGATGTATGCTAACATCGCAGCAGAGGCTGTTGGTCTTCCACCCACTTTCCCTTCTGATTTCTGTGGACACCAACCGGACTTTCAATAGTCAGCACCTGCGTCTTTGTTGGAGGACTGTCCTCAGGCTGAGAACCCACTTTGCTCTGAATACATATAACAGGCCAGAAGTGCCTGGGAATTACTGCCTGCTGTGCCCTGCAGGGGAGTAGCTCCTAAACAATGACTGATGGGGGAGGGATGTAAATGTCCTGGTTCCCTCTCCCCCAGGTGTGATCATTGAAAAGTATGCAAGCTGCTGGAGGGCAAGAACCCGCCAGGACTCTGGGATGCAGAACATGGCTTCCCAAGTTCTGGGACCACCAGTGGCTACTCGGGTGGGATGAGCCCGATTTACAGGAACGTCAACTATGGTGTGGACTTCCAGGCCAGCTTGGGCTCTGGCGGGGGCTCTGGCTCCTTCAACCACACCAGCACCAGCTCTTCCTGCAAGACGGTGGTTGTGAGGAAGATCGAGACCCGCGATGGGAAGCTGGTGTTTGAGTCATTTGATGTTGTCCCTCCTGTCCTCTGGGTGTGTCGGAAAGGAGCTGTGCGGGGGTAGGGGGGCACAGGGGACCCTCCTGAGGCTGTGACTCAGTCCTCAGCTCAGCCTTGGGATGGCGGAGTTTACTGCCTGGGGGACCAGTGCCTCGTTCCCAGGCCCTCAACTAAAAGCCAAATGAACTGGGTCCCCCCCCCCAAAAAAAAAACAACGTCTCAGCTGGCTCTGCCAAAAACAAACACCCCCTACCACATGCCTGTTGCTACTTGCCAATCACTTCCCTAGAATCTGTATCTTCATAGCTTTTCCAACTGTCTGGGTGCTATTGTCTCTGGCCGTTCCTACCCGGCTGGCTATGGCAGACTGTGCTACTCATTAGCCTCAGTCCTCACCTTCCGAGCACACAGTAACCTCCTGCCTCGGAAGGCCTGAAGTCAGCTCCAGAACTGTTCTCCTTCGGGAGCACTCGCGCTGACGTGTACGCTTCCTCTCCTTGCCTGAAGAACCCCCCACATCCTTCCCGGATACCGTCCGAAACTCAGGCCAAGAAGAAATCAGCCTGGGGGAGGGATCTGGTGGGCTCCTGAAAGGAGGAAAGGGAAATGCAGCTCTGGCAGGTGCTCCCTCCCAACCGCACTGAGGCGCTTGGCCCCAGGGCCATCAGTCGATTAGGGGCGCTCTCCTGGATAGCTGCACTAGCCTCCTCCGGGCTCTTCCACGCACTCCTCCAGGCTCCCTTTCCTGGTTCCTTCCTCCTTCCCATCCTCTCCCCCGGTTGTCCCGAACTTCCTCCCTCCAGAGACAAACTTTGCCGCCTCCTCTCAACACAGTGGCAGAAAGTTGCGAGCGCCGCAGAGAAGCTAAGCGGTACCTGTGCCCGGCGCCGACTTCCCCAGTCGCAGGTTCGGTGTACGGGCGTCCTGAACCCCGACACCTTACTTGCCACCAAAGGTTGTGAGGGAATCGTGGGCCTGGGAGGAGAAAGTGTTAGGCAGAGAGCGAGAGTCCCTGCGAGACTGCCTAGGCTGTGCTCCTCTCATGGAATAGCTCGGTATCTCCGAGGGTCTCAGGGGAAGAGGGCGGCCCTGCGCTGAGAGTAGCAAGGGAGGGGCCCGGGAAGAGGCGGGAGGGTCAGAATTCAGAGGTAAGAAGTCAGAAGACAGAGTTCAGATCTTTTACCTTAAACCCTTGACCTCCCCCCTTCCCCGCCCCTTCCCTGCCTTTTTCGTCGGAACGAGGAGCGAAAGGACTCAGAGGGAAGCGAGAGTGCGCACTGCACTCTGTGCCCCAAGATGTTTGCGCCCCGTCATGGCCATGGTGCCCTGGCTGTCTTGGCTTTCCGCTTCCTGATCACCCTGCTCTGGACTCCAGGTAAGCAATGGGGCACCTCACAGCTCACAGGGCGCTGAGTGCGGTCCTAGTGTTCCAACCTTGCAGCTCACCTGGGGGGAGTCAGGTCTGGAACGCCACAGACAGAATGAGACATCTTTACTGGCCTGTGGCCTGCCGAGCGGACCTCTGCGCCCAGACCCGCAGCCAGCTATGGCTGGAAGCTACCGTTGTCAGCGAAGGGCCAGCGAAGAGAAACAGGCCGGGATGCAGGGGACTGAGAGCCCCAAGGGAGAGGGTGGCCAAGCCTGTGACAAGGAATTTTTGCGTGTAATGATTGGTAGTCGTTAGCTGATTTTCCTAACAGAGAACACACTTGCTACAATAGATCTCGAAAATTCTCCCCGAGAGTGATATCTTCATTTCTTCTAGGCCAGGGACCACTGCCTCTCCCCTCTGTTTTGTAGCCACAATTCCCGCGGGTGGGCACTGACCTCTCTGCAAAGCCTCTTCGCAGAGTGCAAACTGTAACCCCAAGATTCAGTCCATACATTTTGAGGAATTGAGCAATTAAAAGGGAAAGACACGTTTGTAGTCTTTCTCAGACTTTGGAGGGTACTATCAGAAACGGAAGGGACAAAGGATTCAATTTGGTTTCTTTTTTAGATGCAGTTTTTCAAAGGTATTGTTGTTTATAACTATTGAAGATTTGTTTGTCTCAATATTTTAACAAACATTTTATTTATTTATGTTTAGAGTGAGGGGAGGGAGAAATAGAGGGAGAGAAGTATCGATGTGAAACATCGATGGATTGCCTCTCGCAGGCGCCCGGACTGGGAACTGAACCTGCAGCCCAGGCATGCACCCTCACCGGACACTCTTCTACCCTTCACTTTGCAGAGCGGCGCCCAACAACTGAGCCACAACTAGTCAGGGCAGTCCCCAATATTTTTCTAAGATATATTTTTAAAAACCCAGCAGAACAGCAGAAAAAAAAAAAAACTAGAAAGGCCCAACTAGAGAGAGCAGTCGCTGGGTCAGCCTTTGCACTTTCTTGAAAAGGAAAGGCAGGTGGGGTGACCCTCCAGTAGATGGCGCCTGCTGACTCGGATAGTAATTGCCTTTCCAGCCTATAAACCCTAGGGTCTTCAACCTTTTGGCAGATGGCCAAAAGCTGGGGGCGGGGGTTGCGGGGGGAGGGAACCGCTAGCAGGGCTGTAAGCAGCAGCTGTCGCTGCCTTTGCTGGAGTCTGGAGGTGGCTTGCTTTGTTACCTTTAGAGCTCTTGAAACTAATCTATTCAGAAAATCTCAGCCACACTCCACCCACGGCCCCCCCACCGATTCCCAATGTGGGCTACATGTGCACAAGGTCGTGGGCACTACGCACAACTGGAAAATCCTAATACCTTTTAGTTGCCACCTTCATTTTCCTCCATCACTTAGTTTTCTGTTCTTAGAATTTCAATGGCGTTTCTCGTCCTTTCCAGGCGTTGTGTGGAATCTAACCTCTATATCGGCAATAAGAATCTGGAGTTGTACAGGATGCTCTTGGTCAAATTATTTAAATTCTTTGGACCTCTAAAGGTCCATTGCGATCATTCATTCCAACATAATGAGAGTGATAATGCATCACGTGTTGGTCATGTAACATAACAACTCTCTTTTGAGATGTCTGTGGCGGACTGCAAAGAGAAGCGGGTATCCGAACAAGTGCTCTTTGGTCTTACACATACCTTGTGTTCCCTTCTTCTCTCTGAGCCTCAGTTCTTTAACCGTAAATGGGAGGAACAAACGTGTGTTTTGGCTTCCATCTTCTTTGTCGAGGAGAAAGATAATACCAGAGCAGAAAAAGTAAACAAAATATTGGTAGGAAGGAGATAACAATTGCAATGGATTACAGATGGAAAGTGAGCACCTTACTGCTGGAATTGGGTGTCCGTCTGCCAGCTAGAGGAATAGCTTTCCTGGGCACTGAGAATATGAGTGGATGCAAACTATTCACACTAAATCACTAGGAATAGTCACTAAGTAGTCAGAGATGTCCCATACCTAGAGATGGCTAGTTGTAGTCCTGTATTTCAAAAAGAAAGAAAAGTATTGTGAAACTGGTGTTCTTGATGTTGCTCTTTGCAGGAATCTACAATTAATTATTTACAAGTTTATTTCCTAAGCTTTTAGGAGAGGCATGCATAATCATTAGCCCTGATGGTGGTTCCTTGAAGACAGGACTTGGCAGCATAATGCAGTGTCTTTTTGCAATAGGATTTCTGGAATGGAAAAAAGGAGGGGGTGGAATGCTGCAGAAATGGAATACTGGGGTCTCCTAAGGAATTCAGTGAAGTGTCTTCCTGTAAGAGAAATGTGGAGATTAAACTTAGGGGATTTGTAAATGTTTGGAATGGCCTTGAAAATGCTGGGTAAAGGGCATTCATAAAGTATATTTTTAGAATGGATGTGTGTCTGGAGGACAATTTCTGAGGAAGGAAAAACACTAGGCTTCGGCTTCATTCTCTTCAATAATTTTGTGCTTGTGTAGAGGACAGTATTGGTGGCATACTAAGCAAACATTCAAATAAAAAGAAGGAACATATAGATGGGTATAGACTTGGGATTCAAAAGGGCAGTAAGAATTGTAATAAACTTAAATGTAAGCTTGTAACTTTGGGTGCTCCTCCCCCCCAAAACAAGAAAAAGGGGAAATAAAACCTTTAAAAAAAGAATAGATACATATTTGTGAAAAAGGCAAAAGATAAGAATTTTTTAAGCCTTTATTTTTTTTATTGTGTATGCTATTGCAGTCGTTCCCAGTTTCCTTCCTTTGCCCACCTCCACCCAACGCCGCCCTCTCCCCTCCCCAAGTGAATCCCCATGTTGTTGCCCGTGTTCGTGGGTTAAGCACAAATATTCCTTTGGATTTTTTGCACCTATATTGTACTGTTGACATATTGAACTCAAAGGCAAGTAAAACACATATTCTGATTGCAGATGACCTGAACATAGTATTCAGACCCCAAAATACCCAGGAAGGTTCCACTCTGTTCTTCACTGGTCAGACTATACTCGGTACATTGCAGCCTGCCTTTGGGCCCCATGCTTTCAGAGGGACACTGACCGGCTGCAGCGCTTTCATAAGAGACTGAATAGGATGGAAAGGGCTCTTGACATTTTGTCAGGTAAGGAACAAACTATATAGGGACATGTAGGTAGGAGAAGAAAAGACCATTTGAGGTGGGGGAAGGCGGGGGGATAGAAGCTGTCTGCAAGCCTTTGAAGGTACATTCACACATGAGTACATTCCTACCATTTCCGCTACTGCAAATGAAGTGGGCTAATTCAGAGGCCAGAGAGTCCCCAACACTGGAAATATGCAAAAGGAGTAAATATTACAAAGCATGAAGTTTCCCCCTCTTTTCCTGCGGTAGTCTTGTGGATATTTGAAGACATCTCACTGCTCTGGCCTAATCTAGCCCAGGTCCTTCTGTACTTTTTCACATAGCATGGCTCTAGATCCCTTCTCTGTGTCACTCAATCTTTTTCTGGACAGAATACAGGGGTTGGCAAAAGTTGGTTACAGGTTTAATACAAATAAAATACAGAGTAATCAATAAACAATAATACAATAATAAACTCTGTTTTCACATACTCGCAACTGTAAACCTACATTTGCCCACCCCTGTATAGTTATGGCTTAATTAAATTATGGACAAGAGGCTCCAGCTGGAGAAACAATCTATTATCTGGTGAAATTATCAGTCCACACTAAAATGATCGGCCGAAGACAGATCTTGAAGAAGCTCTGTAGGGCCTCAAATAGATTTCCTATGTGTTATTTTAAGGATTTTGTGATCCCAGGATACAACATTTGTTGCGTATACATAGAGTTGAAGTTTATTAAAGATCTAAGGCAGAAGAGACGTTGCTAAGTAAAACTAGCTGAAACCTGATCATAGCAGTTTTATGACTGTCACGAGCGTCTGTTCGTGATATAGTCTTTCTTATAAGTCAGCTGGACAACTGCCCAGCTCACTCCCTGCTGAGCAGCCCGGCACCAAGGAGTAGACAAGAGCCACACACAGTCACCATGCTATCCACTCAGCTCTTATTGAATGCAGGGCCACTCACAACAGAACATCAACACACATTAATATCCTACTCACACTCGAACAATCTACGAATTATAACACACACACAGCAATCAATGGGGTATAATGAACCCGAGTCCTAGAGTGTCAGCCTGCAGCTCCGTGAGACAGCAGTGGGCAAAGGACTTGTCAGAGTCTTGGAAGGAAGGATCTCCAGAACCAGGTGGGCAGCAGGGCAGGTGAACTCCTCAGTCCAGAAGGGCAGAGCCTCCGGCGGCTGATGCCAAGGGAGATCCGTGTGGCATGGGGCAGCCGCCCTCTGGTGTGTGGAGCTTGGCTGTCTCAGCAGTGGTCTGGAGCCTGCCTCCGTTATACCTTGGAAGTGGTGTGCCCCACTCTTCTGGGTCTTTTCGATAAATGTCTGGCACCCCTGATGGCAAGTGGGGAATTTTCCCAGGAGCCTATGGGTGGTAGGTACATGGCTGTTCTGCTTGGCACCCCTGCTGGCCAGTCTGGAATCTCCTCAGCAGCCTATCTGTGGGTGGTCCCACTCTGCAGACATGGCTGTTCTGGTCATGTGGGCACATATCTTCAATATGCCTCCTTGCTAGATGTGTGTAGTGTGACTTAGGTAGTTTCCTTCTGGAACAAAAGTATCATGACTGACTGAAAGCCCTCTTGGTTGCCATGAGGGACTCCATTTTCTTTTATATACTTTATGCTGTCTTCATCGGACCAATGTTTTTGTATTGGTCCTGCTTTCCACAATAGGAGAAAAACTGTGGTGCCTACAAGGGAAGGATACCACCATGTACCTGTCTCTATGCCATTTTAAAAGGCCAATGTGGAAGTTAGCTGGTCCTCCAAGGTAGGTGTTGTCTTCATGGGGGTACCCTGAACTATATGAATCGTGGCAGTTCAGACACCGATCTCCAATTGGGAATCTTTTGAAATCAAGTATTTTCTACCAGTGAACTTAATGGCCACCTTATCAAAGGGAAAAACAACTGGAATATTTACAATTAAGCCAAAATTAAGCTCTTGGACTTCTTTCCTTTTATTTAGGGCTACAAAGGGACAGCACACTGAGTCTCTGAAGGGTAGGCAGAGTGAGGGAAGAGGCTTGGTGATTGGTATGGTGAGGTGGTCAAGGTTCATTATATCTTCCTTGTATTTGGTAGTTCAGGCTCTCTGTTTTAAAGCCTTTCACCAACTTCATAGAGGTTCTCTCCACTTCTACCAGGTGCCCTGCTATCCTCTGTCTCTGCCTTTCTCTGAAATGGAGAGATCCAGCAGGCATGATAAACACACTTCTGCAGTCCATGCATCTTGGATGCAAAGCCAGCTCCGTGAATTAGGCCTGGTGCGTGGCCATCAGGTGACACTGGTGAACCACATGCTGCTGGCCTGTAGGGTTTCAGAGATGGGCATGGGACGGAGGCCAGGCAAGTCAGGATTTGATCTCTCTCTACCTGCACCCCTTCAACCAAAGAAGCTCTGCCCTTATTTATTCAGTATATTGCGTTGAGAGTAGAGGTTACTTTAGAATGATGATCCAAGTTCTCAAATGATAAAGACAAGAAATAGAAGCACACTAGACTAGATGGTCTCAAGGACTTTCCAATTTCCGAGAGTCCATGACTCTCAGACACCCTTTCCAGGGAACTGGAAATGTCGAAGGAGCAGGAAATAGTGGGACGTTAACCCTACCTTTCCCCTTTCTAAGTGGATAATGTCATCTATCTGAAGGACCCGGGCTCAACCCTTTCAAATAAGGTTCCAATGGATCCACTTGGTATTGAAAGTGACACCAATGTTCCTGCAACGATCTAGGAGTCAAACATTTGTTCTGGAATCCTGAGATCAAATATTTGGTTTCCTTGTCCCACCTGTAGAATCATATGGCCACAGATGGTCAGAGCTGCAATGCTATTCTTAGGGTGACCATCCATTCCAGTTTGCCCAGGTGTCACCTGTTGTCACACACTGACTGTTAATGGTTTCTCAGGTTTGATGATAAATTGTACGGTCACCCCAATTTGAAGCCCACTTGTCCCACTCTCTGGGGTTATAGATAGGAAACTGGGGGCCTAGAGAGGAGCAGTCTTGCCCAAAGTTGCACAGCAACTTATTGGCATATTGGGAAATCTGAGATTTACAGAATGTCAGCCTGTGAGATTCAATGGCTAGAATTATATCCCTGATATTTAGTATGGTGGCATTGATCCAGTAAAATGAATATTTCCTTTTAATTTGTTTTAAAGGATATCCCAACGGGCACTCACACGTCTAGTTCTGAAATCTGCGCCACATATTCCTCAGGCGCAGTCTGAGCTTGTGTGGTTTCCTAGTTGTAGTTTTCCAAAGATCACTTGGACAAAGACATAGGCAAAGGGCTCTCTGTCTCCTGCCTTTGGGATTTCTCAAGTGATTAAGGGGTGGGGGGGCAGTTTCTTGATGCTGGCAGCACTGGTGTGTCTGGCGATCATACTGGTCTCTCTCCAATGTAGACCGCATTTCCCCACTTCTGTGTGGAGCCTCCGCTCACTGTTTGGTGAAATGAGCTATTTCTTATCAGCCTTTTGAAACAATAGCCTCTCCTGCATAGAGGGAAGAGACACGTGAAAAGCATTTAAAACCTGATCCTTCCTTTATGTAACTCCTATATTACCTTCTTGCCAGGTAGTTGTCCAGTTTCTGCTTGTACATCACTAGCTTAGGAGGTATATCACTCCATCTTAAGGAAACTGACTGTTAAAAGATATTCCTTATGTTTAATTTAGACCTTGTCTTTCTGGGGCTACTATCCTAAAATGGAAACCCCTACTTTGGACCATGCAGAATATAATTGGCTTCACTTTCCCCATAAGATTCCCACAGAAATCTGAGTATGAAAGGAAGTTAAAATTTATTTAGTGTTTACTATATGCCAGGTACTATTTTAAACACTTTACCTTATTTTTAATTGAATTTGTTGGGGTGACATTGGTTAATAAGATGATATAGATTTCAAAAGTACATTTCCATGATTTACCATCTGTATATTGTATTGTGTGTTCACCAATAAATGTCAAATCTTCCATCACCATATATTTGACCCTATTTACCCTTTAGTATCCCCTCAGCTCCCTTCCCTCTGGTAACCACTATACTGTTGTCTTTGTCTATGAGTTTTTGTTTGTTTCTTTTTCTTGTTTGTTCATTTGTTGCTTTCAGTTTTATCTCCCACATGGGAGTGAAACCTTGACTTTTTCTGTCTGACATATTTCGCCTGCCATGATATTTTCAAGGTCCATCCATGTTGTTGCAAATGAAAGTATTTTATCTTTTTTATGGCTAAGTAGTATTCCACTGTATATATGGACCACATCTTCTTTATCCAGTCATCTATTGAGGGACACTTTGATTGTCTCCATGTCTTGGTCACCATGAAGAACATTGGAGGGAACATAGGGGTGCATGAATCATTGCAAATAAATTAAACACTTTACCTCATTAGCTCATGTAATCCTCACAACAGTTTCTCAGGGAAGTATTATTAGTCTCCTTATTATATATTGAGAAACGTTGACACAAGGAGCAGAGTGACTTGCCCAAGACACACGGCTTGTGAGTGGCAGGCATAGACTGAACTGAAGCAGCCTAGCTCATGTACTTGACCATGCTCCAAGTTACATCCGTAACTACTAGACGGCACTATTGGAATTGTGTCTCTTGGTCCTCCCTACCGCCTTGCAACTCTTCATCACCTTGCTTTTCTTGTTTCTAATAAATTGAGTGGGGAAACTCAATTGGATCCCACCTCCTCCTTCCACAATAATTAACAATCAAGCCTTTTTTAGGGGAAGGAGGCTTTCAAAGCTGTGGCTGGCCCAGCATCGCAGTGGACAGAGGAAAGGGTCAGCAAGTGGAGAAGTTTCTTACCTCTGAGAGGTGAACTTGTGGCTCTTTGTTATTCCCATGGCTCTCGCCAACCTCAGGACAGTCGCTGGCCATAGACAGATCCAAATTTGGCCCCAGTCTGTCTGGCACCTCTGGATGGGAAGGAAATCCATGCATGTTAAGTCTATTTTGAGATCCTACCCACTTTAGCTTTGCTTCTTCAGATAGGTTTCCTTAGATCTTCCTGTGTTCTTTCAGGACTGTGGGAAAGACACTGTCAAGGAAGTCAACGAGGATGTTTGCCCACGATCAGAGATTGTTTAGGAAAAAAGGTCAAGGTGGTTTGACCCTCGTACTCTTTGACCAGTTTTATCTCTCTCTCTTCCTGTCTCCGAATCCCCTCCAGTGCTTCTTAGTTTCCTTCTGTTTCCAGCAAACACTTTCAGGCCCCCTTCATCCAGGCTGCGTTCATGGTGCAACGAGTGCTGTTTGGGATCCACATAACCTGACGCTGCGCCTAGCTTTTCCGTGTGCTGTTTGTGGGGTGTGGGACTATCTGTTGGCCTCTCAGAGCCTCAGTCTCCTCATCTTTAAAGTGGGAGGGTTGGGAGACAGACTTTGAAGTGTTCTGCCACTTTGAAGCATTGAGTTCCCGTCTATTACATTCTTCCCCCTCTGTATCTGGTTTTTTAAATTATTTTATTGTTGTTCAATTACAGTTGTCAGCATTTCCCTCCCACCATACCCCCACCCCAGCCATCCCCACCTCCCTCCCTTGCTTCCATCCTCCCCCTTGGTTTTATCCCTGTGTCCTTCATAGTAGTTCCTGAAAACCCTTCCCCCCACTGTGCCCCCTCCCCTCTGGCTATTGTCAGATTGGTCTTAATTTCAATGTCTCTGGCTACGTGTTCCTTGCTTTTTTCTTTTGTTGATTATGTTCCAGTTAAAGGTGAGATCTTATGGTATTTGTCCCTCACCTTCTGACTTATTTCACTTAGCATAATGCCTCCTCTGTGTCTTTCAGTGTTCTCTTATTCACCCCTTTCTTTCTTCCCCTGGATTTCCAATGTTGTAATAAGAAAACACCATCCACTTGGGGATCCGAATTGAGGATTTATCCAGTCTTCATGGGTGGAGACAATTTCAAACAGACACAGAAAGAGTTGCAATACTTTATTTTATTAGGAGATTAAATGACTTATTGGCATCAGGGATGCTAGATTATAAGAATTTAAACTGGTAGAAACTAAAAGTGGTAGTGTTATATGAGTAAATGTAAGATTTTTAAGCAGACGTAAAAAACGAAAACTTTTCTCAGGTACAAAAATGGTGGAGACCATTATTAGAAATGGATTTAACAGTATGTGGAATTCTTTTCATATGTCATGTTAGGGATGAGGTAGGGGGTATATTTATTTCTCATTTCCTTAAACAATAGGTAAAATGGCTGGAAATAGAGTATCATAATGTGATACATTTGTTTAGGTCAACTTTACTCTCCAAAAAATGCAAGTTCACCACAGGGGATGAGAGGCATTTCCGTATTTGCTTCCCTAGGCTACAAGATAGATCAGTTGGTAATCCAAACTTCACCTTTTTTGGCTTTTGAAGCTCATTTTATCTGAGGTAATTTTAAATGTTTAGGTTGATAAGTATGGACAGATGTGTACACTCAAATAGCCACCACCAGTACAATCAAGATATAAATGACTTTCATCATTCCAGAAAGTTTCTTTGTGGCCTTTTATAGTCCGTTTCCTCTTTCACCCCCAGCCCACTGGTGTGTGTTGTCTCTACAGCATAGTTTTGCCTATTCTAGAATGTCATGTAAATGAAATCATAAAATATGTATTCTTTTGTGTCTGGCTTCTTCTGCTAAGGGGTTTTTATTTCTTTGTTTGAAAACGCATTTGTTTTGATTATTCTGGTAAAAAAAACATAGTAAAATTTAGCATTGTAACCATTTTGAAGTGTGTATTACATTCATGTTTACAATATGTACCTTGTGCAACAGATCTCTAGAATTTTCTCATCTTCCAAAACTGAAACAATTCTCTATTTCCTTCCCCTACCTGCCCCTAGTGGCCATATTGCACTTTGTGTTTCTGTGAGTTTTGACTAGAGTAGATACCTTATAGAAGTGCAATGATTCAATATTTGGCATTCTGTGATTGGCTTATTTTGAGTAGCATCATGTCCTCAAGGTTCATTCATGTTATAGGTTGTGACAGAAACTTTTAGTATTTTTAATTTTGATTTTGAATAAATGTGATCATTTTATTAATTAAAGTCATTTAAAAGGGGGCACAGAAGTTTAAGAAAACTAACTTTTAAGTTGCACGGTGAGGTCTGCAGATTTTTGTCTGTGTTCCCTGTACTCTGGAATGCTAACGTCAGAACACACTTGATGGCACTGACCAGGAGTTGTTTGTTAACCTACTTGCCAAACATGATGTAACCTTGTCCTTGTCCTTGTGTACTTTATTTTTGTTGTCCACACTATTACAGACGTCTCCCCCCCCACCTTTGCCCACCTGTCCCCCAGCCCCTGACCCCCTCCCCTCTGGCCATCACCACACTGTTGTCCTTGTCTATGGATTATGCATATCTGTTCTCTGCCTAATCCCTTCCCCTTCTTTCACCTAGTCCTCCCTCTTTGCCCTCTGACAGCTGACTGAATTTTTTAGAACTGAAGTATAATTGACATACAATATCCAGTGTGTCTTGGGTGTATAGTGACTTGATATATGCATGTATTATGAAATGATCATGACAATAATTCTAGTTATCATCTGTCATCACATGAAGTTATTACAATATTACTGAATGTGTTTCTATGCAGTACATTGTCCTCATGATTTATTTCTTTTATAACTGGAATGTATACCTCTTAATCTCCTTTATTTCATCTACCCAACATTCTGGTAACTGCTAGTTTGTTTCTTGTATCTATAAATATGTTTCTGTTTTGTTTTTTGTTTTTGTTTTTGTTTTTAGATTTTATATATAAGTGAAATAATATGATATTTTCAGGGAACATAAGGTCTTTTTTAATTGTATTTTTTTCCATTACCATTTATCTCCTTTATACCCTTCTCCTCTCTGCAATCACCACACTGTTCTCCAGGTCCCTGAGTCCTTTTTCCTTTTTGCTCAATCCCTCCACCCCCTAACCTTCCCCTCATAGCTATCAGCCTGCTCTCTATCCAAGACTGTCTCTGTTTTGCTAGTTAGTTCACTTTGTTCATTAGATTCCACATATGAGGGAGATCATATGGTATCTGTCTTTCTCTGACTGGCTTACTTTACTTAGCATAATGTTCTCCAGGTCCATCCATGCTGTCACAAAAGGGTAGAAGTTTCTTCTCTTTTATGGCTGAGTAGTATTGCATTGTGTAAATGTCCCATAGCTGTTTTATCCACTCATCTACTGGTGGACACTTGTGCTGCTTCCATATCTTTTCGATTGTAAATAATGCTGCAATAAACGTAGGGGTACATTTATTGTTCCAAATTAGTGTTTTGAGTTTCTTTGTATATATTCCCAGAAGTGGGATCCCTGGGTCGAAAGGCAGATCCATTTTTTATTTTTTGAGGTGTCTCCATACTGCTTTCCAAAGTGGCTGCACCAGTCCGCATTCGCACCAACAGTGCACTAAGGTTCCCTTTCTCTACATCCTCCCCAGCACTTGTTTGTTGATTTGTTGATGATGGCCATTGTGACAGGTGTGAGGTGGTATCTCACTGTGATTGTAATTTGCATTTCTCTGATGATTAGTTCTGTTGAGAATCCTTTCATATGTCTATGGACCACCTGGATATCCTCTTTGGAGAAGTGTCTATTCAGATCCTTTACCCATTTTTTAATGGGATTGTTTTTTTTTGTGGTGTTTTATAAGTTCTTTATAAATTTCGTATATTAACCCCTTGTCAGATGTGTCAGTGAATGTTTTCCCCCTCTGTAGGCTGTCTTTTTATTTTGTTGATGGTTTCCTTTGCTCACAAAACAGTAGGTTCTTGATAGATACTGCTAATAGAATTATTAAGATCACTCCGGCCTTTGCTTGTATAGATGGGAAAGTGTGTTCCCCTGTAAGCTATTCAATGACTTTCAGTTACTGGCAGAACTGGAGCTGGAAGAATGTGCATCCCCTGACTTCTACCTCTTAACACTGTATGAAGCTGCATGTGTAATTCAGTAACTAAATTATTATGTTTTCTTTAAAACTTCTGTACCTATACATCAGGTTACCTTGTTTAATTTTCACAAGACTTTGGTGGCATAAGAACTGTAATAGGAACACACCAACCTAGAGAAAAGGATGGTCTCCGTTCCAGAGCCTCTTCTACAAGGGTAGGGGAATCACCCTCCTTTTAGTTTCAGAGGTGGTAGTGAAGGAGGTGGCACTTTAGGTGGCATGTGCACTACTCGGAACTCTCACTAACTTCATGCTCTGCATATTGTTATGTCACGTATGTCCCATTAGGTTTATTGCCTGAGAACCCAGGATCTTAAGCTCCCCAACCTTCATGAGACAGGGTAGGGAGAAGCTAGGAAAATTCCTTGGGGACTGGAATAGGGAAATGGAGATTGATAGCTGAGCACAATGGCCGAGCAATTTACATCCAGTAGCAATTTACAAACAGGTGCAAATGGATACCGGGGCGGAAGGCCGCCAGTGCTGGCAGGGGGCAAAACCGGGAAAATAACAACCTCACCCCCAGGGTAACCCTCCCCTGGCCTTTATTCCCTGAAGATAACATCTAGGCCTCAGTTGTGTTTCAGCTCCAGGCCCAGAAAAGCAGCAAAACCAGGTGAGTGAGCCAGGACCAACTGCAAAAACTAAAGACCCCCGTCACTGGCCAATCCGTGGAGACCATGGCCCTGAAAGGGCGCACCTGGAGAACTGATGAATGTTCTACTGAAACCCTGCCCTGAGACCTCCCCTAAGATTCCCATCTGCAAGAGAGAGATAAAAGCCTCAAGACAAAGGACCCAGAGCAGGCTTGCTCTCCCTCAGGGTAGCAGCCAGCACCATTTCCTTTCCTTTTATTCTCCCCGGCCCCTACATTTTTTTCTCACAAGCATGCTTCTCCTAAACTCTTAAGGCAATGGGCAGTGGCAGCCTGTCCCAGGCTAACCCCCTGAACCTATCCCCAGAGCCCCCTTTCCTCTGACTTCCCAGAGAGCTCAGGCAGCTCAGCCTAGGCTCTCCCGTTGTTTCTTCTATGCTGAGCCCTTCCTTGTGTCACTGTCCCCAGCTTTAGGAAACATACCCTCATAGTCACCTGGACTCATGTTGTGAAGTCTTTCTTACACGATGTCGAGAACCCACATACTACAGCTGGCCCTAAGCAGAGCCCACTCAGGGCCAGGTCCCTTGTCTGGTAATATTTGCATAAATGAGAATTGCATAAATGAGAAGAACCTGTACTAGGTTTGATTTTTTTTTTTCACTTCCTCTTGCCAAACCACATTTGATGAGATGGAATACCTACAATAAATACTGCCATTAGTAGGCCACATCATGTCTGGGCACCAAGCCTGGGGCTAAAAATGGCATGTTTACATCAATTAGTCTGGCCACAGAAAGCCATGGGAGAGCCGTTTAGTTGCTTTGTCACTGTCAATGCCAGCTCAGGACATGTGCTCTCCACTGCCACCATTGTCCGAAGCTGTTAGCATTTCCTCTTGTGGGGAGCAGTCTGACCCAGTGATAATAACATGGCAGAAAGAAACAACGTGTTTTAAGCTAGAATGATACACAGAACAAAAAACGTTCCCAATTGTTCAAGACAGGAGATACAAAGAGAGAAAAAAAAAACAAATTTGACCATGTTGTCTGCTTCCTCTGCTATTAAACCCAGAGGTTTTAGTTCAATATAAACAGTGGTATGTTCCGAATGCTGAAGTGTGGGTCAAATAAATGGTGAGTCAGATGCTGAGGGAGAGGGCCAGAGTCTTTAAAATAAATCATCCATATACCTCTTTACAAAAGCCATTTTCATTGTTTTCTTCCATATCCTGGCTTACCATCAGCATTAGAATTATTTTATTTTTTAATGACCTTATTGTTGTTCAGTTACAGTTGTCTGCATTTCCCCCACCACTGCCCCGCACCCAGCCAAACCCACCTCTCTCCCTTGCTTCCACCCTCCCCCTTGGTTTTGTCCTTTGGGAAGGATTTTCAGGAACAACTATAAAGTATTAGAATTATTTTAAAATTCTCTGTCTACTAAGAGTCCCTGGAGACAAAGAAAAGCAGAGGGCTCATTCTCACACAATGGCCCTAGCTTCTCAGTTGCAAGTGCCTGGGGCGGGGGTGTGTGTTAATCTGCCCATTCCTGACAATCTCCAAGTGCTTGTTCTGCCATCAAGTCTTAGTTTGAATTTCAAAGTTGATCCTTCAGTTCCTTTGGTTTCTCCAAATACTGGCCCAGGGATGGGATGGGAACCCGGAAAGGTTGGGGGACCGTAGCCTCTCACGTGGGTAAATGGGGTAAATGGGAGGACAGGCGAAGGAGGGTGGCACGGGGAAGGGGACTGCCTTTTTTCTGGAACCGGAGCAAACAGCTTCCGTTTGAACTCATGTCTATGCAGCTTAGCAGGTTTTTGGAATCAGAAATCAGTTCAGAGGATAACTTTTATAATATCCAATGACTATGTAGAGTTTTGGAAGCCCAGAATCCAAACAGCATGAGGTTGTTTATTATAGCACTTACCATAATTTCTGAATTTTGAACCATTTTCGACTTTGGTAGTTTTTGAAGGTCAAGTTGGTGGGGGAACAGGCAAACAAAGTTTTTTACATTTTTCTTTCTCTCTAGATCTACATAATTGCTATAGACAAGGACTTTTTTCTCCAGTTTTGTGCAGTGTATGAAGGCAATTTTCTCCCTGCAACTACCAAGGCTTTGTAATTTGGTGTGCAGGCAAAGTTCTGGAACCAGCAAGGTACAGAGCAAAGAACAATGGCTTAGGAGTTAGGACACTGGTTTTCAGCCCTGACTGTTGCTCATTCAATTTTTAACTTGCAGCACAGAGAGTGGAGGTGACTAATGCCTGCATTGATACTCTACTGTTAAGGTTGGGGAACTTGGTTGTTTCCAAGCCTGGACAGTCTGTGGTTTTTCATTCTAAGAAGTGAGATGTATTACCCTGAGGATTCTCTTTGCTTTGTGGTCCAGCCTCCTTACAGTTTTGGCAGATGTTACTTGTCTTGCTCCTGTAACACAGCACCGCCTGAGTCATTAAAACTTTTATTGAAGTAGCCCTGGCTGGCGTAGCTCAGTGGATTGAGCGCGGGCTGCGAACCAGGTATCGCAGGTTCGATTCCCAGTCAGGGCACATGCCTAGGTTGCGGGCCATGTCTCCCAGCGGCCGCACATTGATGTTTCTCTCTCTCTCCCTCTCTCTTCCCTCTCTAAAAATAAATAAATAAAATCTTTTAAAAAAAAACTTTTATTGAAGTATAATAGCATACATGCAGAAAAGTGTACCCACAGATCATAAGCGAACAGTTTGATGAATTTTTACAAATTGAATGCACCTATACAATCAGCATCCAAATAAAGAAACAGAACATTAACGCCCCAGAAACGCCTCTTCTACCCTCCTCAACACAACCTTTCCAAATACAATTATCCTGTCTTCTAACAGTGTAGATTAATTTTGCTGGGTTTTGTGCTTTATATAAATTGAATTATAATCAGTATGTATCTCTTAGTGTTTTTCTTCTTAAAGATTCATCCAAATTGTTGTGGGTAGCCATAGACCATTCTTCTTATTGCTGTATACTATTTCATTATACAAATACACCATAATCTGAAATGTGTCTATTTTTGCAACCTATTAATTTAGGCAAAAACTTTTAGCTTCATAATGTTGAGATCCCAACATTTCAATAACACACTAATCATAAAAATTATTCTGTTGAAACTAAACCAAACCAACCCAAACCAAACCAAACCAGAAATAAGATTGGTTGTCAATGAAGTCTTAGAATCTGTTGCTGTTGCTTTGGTCCTTACACACAAAATCTTCATCCTGCCCCACATCCAAGTTCTAAAGATGAAGCTTTGCCTGTATGTGTCCCAATCTGAGAACTGTAACGTGAAAGATTTGTTTCTCAACTTCAGAGATGGGGAAATGACGAGAACAAACTCAAGTTACTTGTCAGTCTTAGCAAAACTCCAAGTTGCCTGGCTCAGGGTTTCTGTTCATTATCAGTCTACTCCCATATTTTATTTTTTCATTTTTATTTATTTACTTTTGATATAACATTTTTATATGTAGAATTAACCACTCCCATATTTTTCTGTTAGCCCGGACATAAGGACGAACCTGGCGGGTGGTCTGGGGCCTGGGAATTTATGTCTTTGTTGATGCCAAGTTACTTTATTTGGTGTTTCTCTTTTTCTGTAGACAGGAGGGAAATAGGGAGATCACCATTATCAGTTCTTTAGCACTTCATCATTTACAAAGCACTCTTCCTCCTAACAGTTCTATGAGGAGTGGACTATAATCTGCCCCCATTTTACACAAGAGGAGATGAAAACTCAAGAGATTTAGGGCTTAGTTTGCCCAGGACGGCAGAGCTGAGAGCTGCCAGTATCAAGGCTTAGGTGTTAAAGGCAGATCACATGCGCCTCTCAGACTTCATGAGGGTATATAGTGATTGCTCAGACCGATTACTAAAGGTGCAATGCAAATCACGTTTACAATTGGCTCCTTCCTATTCCTGCCTTCTCTACTCTTATACTACATCCATTTTAAGCATATAGCATTGCTGCTGTCATCGTGCCACTTGTCGTAGCAAGAGCTACAAACGAATCCCCCATTGCCTTCCCGTCCAAGTCCAAATTCTTTGGCACTTCTTTGCTCAGACCCTCTCACAAGCTGAAACCTTACTCCAACTTCACCTCCCTGGCATGTGGAAAATCAAGTAGGGAAGAGCCTCCTCAGAGTGCCACCTTTGTCCTGTTTGAATCACCCATCTGGCTTCTCCCCTAGCGGACTTCCTTCCAGGCCTGGGAAAAGGTGGGACACGGTGACTTCTGAAACCTTGATTCTGGTGAGGCTGTCAGTTTGGCCTTATTCATGTGACCTGAGACAAGTTATTCAGCTACCCTGCTCTTCAATTTCTTGAGTTTTTACAGAGGAAAAAACAATTCTAGCATGCTATGACAATAGTCCTTTCTTCCTTCAAAATGCCCTTTAGTGCCAAGACAGGGTAGACGGAGGGGACTAGGACATGAAACAATTTTGACCTAGTGGGCTTCCCTCCAGAATCACAGCAGGCAGTGTCTGAAATATTTTGATTTACTTAGAAAATCACTGGCAGCCTTTCTTGTTATTATTGACTTTAGGGGTGTGATGGTATAGGAGTGAAAAGGCTGGTTGTGTTTGGATTGGTCATTGTTCTCTATTAAATGGTAGGAAAAGAAGGAGAGACCCAGCTTTGCCGTCATGGCCAGCGGAGCCTATTCTTTGTCACCACCAAGAAGGAAATGATGTTCTGGCTAAGCTGCTTCCATTATGTCTGATAATAACACCTACAAAATAGGGTTGCAGCTGCCAGATGCTTTGCTCAGCTGGGCCCTTGTGCCAAGCCTGAGCAGAAGTGTTGTATTCTAAAGTAACTCTTCTAGGAGAAAAGTCTGCTGGTCTGATCTACGAGTATTAGCAGCCCTAAGGGCACAAGGGAAACTATTCCAACAGGTGCCAAAGAAGCTGGTGGTTGTCTGGCAAGAGGTCAACATTTGATACTCAGGGAATTGTAAAGTAACAGGGTGTTTGGGGTGTGGGGGAGCTTTAAGGGGCCTGCTAGGAACCCCTATTTTCGATTTCAAAAACAGGAGATTGGTCATCACTTTCTGAGTCTCGCATTCTTCAGGTTAAAGAACTGGGGTCCTTTGTCCTTCAACTATCTCTCCTATGACACAGTTTGGTGTGCATCCAGTATCCGCGGAGGTTTTACATATATACATACATATATATATGCACACAAAGTGGGGCAAAAGCAGTTATGGTTGTTTGTATGGAAAAGAATGCAATAATTAATAACAATACAAGAATGAACTCTGTGTTTTGTGTACTCACACCTGTAAAGCTACTTTTGCTCCACCCTGTATGGAGCGCATGCGTGTATTCAAGTATTAGCCAGCTGAGAAATTTCTGGTCACTTTACGGCATTCCCAGAGCAGTGACTCTGTTGCCTGGCACTCTGAAGGGCTTTTCTAGGAAGGTAAGGAAATAGTACACCGTGCTATCATCAACTTCCACTGAGGCTACGAACGGAAATGGGTTGAAGCCACATGTCAGGAGAGGTTTAAGATTATGAAAGGATGAATTTGGGACACGGGTCATCAAGAGGTCTCTTGGCTTTCTTTATATATCCTGAGGAAAATCATTCAAAGCCACACAGGATGCAAAGTTAGAATAGCTTGGATGATTTTCAGGGAAGACGAGATTACCCCGTAGCTAGCTGGTGAAGGACCACGAAACTGTTATAACTCCTGGAAAATGGATTTTTTTTTCATTATCCCCTTGCCCATATAATGTAGGCATTTGCACTTCTCTGCTTCCCGTCATGATCCCCTTCCATCTCCTCCACTTTTTTATTATGGAGCCAAGAAAGCACGGGCATTGCCCAGAGGTACCATACTCACTTTAGAGACTTCAGCCCAGGAGCAGACAAAAGGAGATGAGAGATTACATTTTCCTTAACCTGTTGCCTGATTCTTTTTGCCCTGCTACACACTTTCATTTATCCTATGGATTCTAAACAAATGAGCAAACTGCTGCCAGGCTGATCAGATAATGGTATGGCAAGGAAAATCTCAGTTTGTTCAGAGACCATCCAGTCCCTTCTCATTTTACATATAAGGAAACAGTGTCAGAAAAATGCTGTCTCAAGCCTCATGACATGCTAATAGCAGAATCCCTTACAACTCTGGTTTTCTGCTTTATTGTCCTTTTAACTATACTTTCCAGCCTATGGAATATGAATTCTAGAGCAGGAAAAGTTTCCACTACAAATTACTTCTCATATGACCAATGCTTGAAATTTAACCAGAAGGGCTTCACTGTTGGCTAGGGCTTTGATCCCACCTAAAATGCAAATGTAGAACAGAGGGTTGGCAGGAAAAAAAGTACTATTCGTTGTTTCTGGCACCTCATTGTGAATAAGTATCTCAGCTGTTTTCCTGAGATCACTTTTACAGGCCCACAGAAGGAAATTATGTAGGCACTATGTCCCCAGGGATAAAGCACAATGGTAAAGTAACTGGGCAAATGGACATGAAAATCAGTGGAAGATCTCAGGATGGTGGGAAATTCCCCAGATCATTAAGACAATTTTTTGAATTAATTTCCTCCCTGTTATTACTTCTGCCTATCTGCTGATTGCCTGCCTGTTTCTCACATCTAATAACAATACTGGCACATAGCTTCTGACCCCTTACACATCGAAGGCCCCATCACCTAAGGAACTGACTAAACCCTAACAGCAGCCTGTGGTGTATTGAAGAGAGAGGGCCGGGGAATGAGAAAAGGTCTGGAAATGATATCTTATGAGTAATGGCTGAGGAACCTTGGCATGCTTATCCTGGACAAGAGACTTGGAGGAGAAGTGGCAGGAGGTCTACGGTCTCACATTCTTATGACAGCTCTCAGCTGAACACAGCTATTTAGTAAAACCAGGTTGTGTAGAGAAAGAAACCCTTGGAGATTAGGATTCTAATCCAAGTTTTGCTACAAATCTTCTGTATGTACTTAAACAAATTGCTTCTCTTTTCAACTTAGTTCCCTTTTATGTAGGTCAGGAAAGCAGAATGAGGACACAAATTTCAGCTCAATTTAACGAAGAATTTCCTACAACAAAAATTGTCTAAAGGGTTTTCTTACGAGGTAGTGAGTTCCCCATTAAAAGACTGCTTTTGTATTTATTGGCTTTTTGTATTTCACCTTCTGGGAGATTTCTGTTCATATTCTTTGTCTACTTTCTTTTTAAAAAAAGATTTTATTTATCTATTTATTTTCAGAGAGCAGGGAAGGGAAGGAGACGGAGAGAAATATCAGTGTATGGTTGCCTCTTGCACAACCCCCCACTGGGGACCTGGCCTTCAACCCAGGAACTTGCCCTGATTGGGAATTGAACTGGCGACCCTTTGGTTCGCAGCCCATGCTCAATCCACTGAGATACACCATCCAGGGCTACACACACTGTTTTTTATTTCATTGATTTGTCTGTTGTTGCCATTCTGGCTGTAAACATATGATATGTGCTGATACACTGTGGAAAAAGTACCTACCGTGAGTCAGTTTTTAAATGTCTTGATTTTTTATGGACTTGTTTTGTTGTAGGTGATCTCTAGAATCAGTTTGTCCATTTCCATAAATTTTGGAGGGATTAGACTGGAATTGCATTTATCTTATGAGTAACTCAGGAAGAATTAGTATATTTACAACAATAATTTTATATGTAAGAAATAATCTATCTTTATACCAGTATTTTGTTTTCAGTAAGTTTCATTTTTCATAAACTTGACAGATATTTACAGAATTTTATTGTTAGATATTAAATTATTTTTGTAACTATTATGGACAGCACCTTCCCCCCCATCACATATTCTGTTTGGCTATTGCTGTTATATAGAGAAGCTTTTGGCTTGTTTGTTTCAATCTTATATCTAGACAGCTTATTGACTTCTAATACCTTTTGATGGACTTGAATATAGGTTGATAATATCTACAAGTAATGGAAGTATTATTTCATTGATTGTAGTATTTTTACTTTGTATACTCTGGTTTCTCTTCACATCATCTAAATCTTTTGCCTTTTACTAATATTTTTACTTTGTATATTGTTTAAGGTTCACTTGCAGGGAATAGAAACCACCCTAGATATGTTAAGCAGAAAGCTATTTAATACAGTGCAGCAAATAATTCCCAAGTTTTTAGAAGGTCTGGCAGATTAAACTCCAGGTTTGGCCTCAAGGGACGACTTCTCGAATAACTGCCAAAGAAACTGTTACTTTTCTGCCAGGATCAGTAAAGTTGAAATTAGGAAATGACTGAGTCAATTGCTGGCTGCAAAATCACTCTAGCTGCGACTGGAGATTGGGAATCTGCCCTCAAGACCGTTGTTTCCAGAGCCACAATGTGCCCGCTAGACACACAACGAAAGAATGCATTCTTTGCATATTGCTTTCATTCTTGCTATTGAATTCGCTTACAAAATTCAAGTTGTGTGCTAGTACAACTGACTGGTAGAGCCTCACTCATTTAAAACCATGGCTGGAAAGAGCCTTGGGAATGTAGGTTTTCACATTCCAGCCTATGCAGTACATGCAGACATACTAGAAGACAGTTGGCTGCGATGTTAGCCTATAGAAGGAGCCATGCTTCTCATGTTTTTGTCACTTGTTTTCTTGCCTAAGACCTCCAGTACAATGTTTTACAGCAGTGCTGAGGCTTGCCCTCTCTCTGAGTTTAATAGAATGCTTCCAAGGTTTCATGAGGTTTGCTCTAGATTTCCACTAGCTTTCTTTTATTGAGTATAAGAAAAAATGGGACAACTGCAATAGTAAAATCAATAAAATATATTTTAAAAAAGAAATACCTTTCTATTCAATTTGCTTGAAATATTCTTATTTTCTTTTTTAGAATCTCAGAATAGGTGTGGAATACTATAAATGTTCCCTGGTATCTATCAAGATGATCATATAGGTCTTTTACATGTGCCCTGATAATATAACAAATTACATTAGTATATTGCTTAGTATTAAGCTATCATAGCATGCATGACACAAACTATAACAAATTTATATCATGTTCTCATATATCATTTTAATCCACTGCTTGGTTCAAATTGCTAATGTTTTATTTAGCATTTTGATTTAGGGTAATACCAGCCTCTTAGAATGAGATGACAAGATCTCCATCTTTTCCACTTTTCTGAACACAGTTGATGTAATGAGTTCATAGATGTAGAACTCATACTTACTTGTAATTATATAGTTTTGAATTGTTCCCTAGTTGTTTTTTCCACGTACCTTGCTTTTATTCTCCCTTAGGTAATTTGCAAATCTCATGAATGTCAAATCTGGCCTCACAGTTTGTCTACCTCTCCATTGCACAGAACTGAGTCATACAGCAGATTCTCAATTGAAAACTAGGTAAACAATTTCCCTGGCTTCCCAGAAAACAGATCTTGGCGAAGATATAGGGGTAATGATACCTCAAACACTTTAACAATCAAAAAAGAGGGAAGAAGCAGATAACAGAGAGAGAGAGAGAGACAGACAGAGACAGGTATGAGGAGAATATAGGGAAAAATACGTCATAGAGAAAGGCTTTTATGGACCTTGATTTACCTTAGTATTTACTTATGTGCATATATTGCTGAAGAGGGCCCAGATCCAGGGTTCAGAGCTGGGTCTGTTCCTGATGCGGATTGGCACATATCATCTCCATGTGTCGGGACAGCCAGTCTAGCACTAGGGGCAATGGCAGGATAAATTTGAAACAGCACAGGGCTAAACTAGATGCTGGAGTTCCTACACCCTCTTCTATCCAGGACTTTTTGCAGGCACAGCCACCGAACGCACCCACCCATTCACTCATTCTATCCCCTGACAGATAACCAAAATCAAATCTTCTTTCCACTGCTAATAATGATGCGAGAACTCAAGATACAGAGAATAATTCTAGGATGCGTAGCTGTGGTCGGTGTGGGGTGCATTTCTCTGTCAAAAGCACTGATCACCCATATTTTTACACTCTACAGCATACAAGTCTCTTGGATAGGCACTTCAGCTCCTTAAACTACTGGCATCTTTGTAACATTGTTTCGAGCAGATCTCTCGAAGTTCATAAAGGGCTTTCATATCTGTTATTTAATTTAATCTTCAGGACTGTGTGAAGTAGGTATTATTACAGATGAGGAAACTAAAGCTTGAGGGAAACAAGTCTTTTACAGGGTCACACACCGCTAATAAACAAGATACTGCCATTTTATACAGAGTTGTAAAGATCCATTGAAATGTTATCATGGGAAAACTCATGGTAAATTATAGAGTATTACATGTGTGTAAGGGATATGATTATTATCATTTTAATGTACATATTAATAAGATATTTGGAATGAGAGACTTTGGGGTGCCTAGCCCTTGTCTGGAGCTGGAATAGAGAATAAGGAATGTGGTATGCAAGGGGAGATATACTCACTGCCTTCTAGTAACTGGGAGGTCTTGTTGGAACCTTCTAAGATATATTATTTTTTAAGATTTTATTTATTCATTTTTAGAGAGGGGAAGGGAGGGAGAAAGAGAGGGAGAGAAACATCGGTGTGTGGTTGCCTCTCACATGCCCCCTACTGAGGACCTGGCCCACAACCTATGCATGGGCCTTGACTGGGAATTGAACTGGCAACCCTTTGGTTCACAGGCCGGCACTCAATCCACTGAGCCACACCAGCTAGGACAACTAAGATAAATTATAATATGAGAAACAAGTCAGAAGGCAACCTAAGCAGAATAATTAATTGTTCACCATGTGGTTGGGAATAAATGCAATGCAAGACCATTAGGAAGAACATGAGAGATGGTCACAGTTCTTAGTGATCAACAACATGCATCCAGTGGGCCTGGAACTTTGTCTACATTGAATAGTGAGTGCTATTTGGATAAGCTGAAAAAAGCAAGGAGAAATACTCATGTGCAAACATATCATATGTGAAAGTGGACAGGCAAGAATGAGCCTAATGATGGGAAGTGAGGCCTCCTGGCTGACTATGGCAAGAACATGGTATTGAGTTGTATAGGATCTTTAGATATTTGGGGAATTAACCCATTATCAGATGTGTCATTGCCAAATTTGTTGTCCCACTCAGTGGATTCCCTTTTCATTTAGTTGATGGCCTCCTTTGCTGTGCAAAAGCATCTTAGTTTGATGTAGTCCCACTTATTTATATTTTCCTTTGTTTCCCTTGTCCAAGGAGATACATCGGCAAAAATACTGCTACCACAGATGTCTGAGATTGTATTGCCTATGTTTTCTTCTAGGATTTTTATGGTTTTGCGACTTACATTAAAGTCATTTTTGGTATCTTTGAAAACCATCCCCATTGTCTGGAAAACCATTCCTTTATTGTCTTCTTTTTAATTTAATATTTTCCATCCACCTACCCCCTCTCTTTTGGCAACCCTCAACTTGTTCTGTGTGACTGTGGGTTGGTTTCTGTTTTGTCTTCCACAAAACATGCTATTGTTCCAGGAGTTTGTTTCTGTTAACAGATGCTTCTCATGATTCTTCTTCCAGGTGCCCACCTCTAAGATTCTAATAATGGAAACCATACACAATTCAATCATACTGTACTTTAAGCAATAAAGTACATTTACTGATGTGTAGTCCGTAACGTTTTCATAGGTAGTCTTGAGTGCTGATTAGTTTGGTCCTTTTGTTTAATGATGCCACTGAAGATAAAGTATCTTCTGTCTCTCCCCACTATCTGCTGAAGTGCCAGCTCCATCCTTAGACTGGCTCCCTCTCATGGTCCCAGATGGCTGTCAAGACCTCTTAAACTACCTTTTTTTTCACCCATGATCAAGAAAAGAAAGTACTTCTGTCTTAGCATTCCAAGAGAAACTGAAATTCATCCTGAGGGGGCCCATTTAGAGGATATAATTTACCCCAAGTGGTAACAGTGGCCAGAGAAATGGGATGGGCCAATTGCCTTAAGTCAATCACGGCTTACTTCTAAAGCTTGGGAGATATGGTTGAGGTCATTTTCCCTTGAGGTCCCTGGGCTGCTGTGGAGACCAAAGAAAATGCTTAAAGGGAAATCTGGGTCTGTTAGGAAGGTAGGAGAGAGCAATGGGTACTGGGAAGACAATCAACGAGTGTCCACTGTGCAATGTGATGGAGCTTCTGAAGCAATCTTCTGGCACAGATTTGCCTTTGGGAGGACCAAGCAATATTCTACCTTGAGTTGGGGTTCAAATAGTCTTCCTTGAAATGAACTAGGGAAATGAAATCCCATCACCCACACATTAAACAGCCATTCCAAATGGTTTCTGAAATGAGCATTTTTTACATCTTTTCAGTTTTGATATTTTAGGGTCCAATAGCTGTAGGATTAAGTAGGGCTCTCCAAGATCTACAAGTTCATCTTATTCTGGGAGCCTGAGTGAAAATGGTAATGGTATGTAGAGGGGTGCAATGCTTCAACTTTGAATTTCTACATGCACATGATTTTCTTTTTTCTTTTGTTTTTAAAGATTTTATTTTATTTTATTTTAGACAGAGGGGAAGGGAGGTGGACAGAAAAGGAAAGAAACACAACACCAATGTGTGGTTGTCTCTCACACAGCTCCCACTGGGGACCTGGCCCACAGTCCAGTCGTGTGCCCTGACTGGGAATTGAACCAACAACCCTTTGGTTGGTACCCCAGCACTCAATCCACTGAGTTACATCAGCCAGGGTGATTTTCCATCAATGATTATTCTTAGGTATGGTTGACTTAGTAAAATTATAGTATCTTCAGAGTCAGAAAGAGTCAGAAAGGATGGGTTTTTTTCTGTCTGTGTCCATCCTGATTTGGGTTTCTCTTTTTCCTCTCTTTTATAAATTGTAGCATGGTTTTGTTAAAGTTGGAAGGCAACCAGATACATAGGAAAATATATTGTACTAAACCCAAGTTCTATTCTGTTGCTAACTGTGTATATAAACTTAATCTGTGTATTCCCTCAATGTCTGCATCTATACAAGAAATGGCTTGGACAAGATGGTCTCTAAGAATCTTCCTGGCTCTTCCATTCTAAGTATATTGCAGGAAAATATATAATGTAATTAATAAGTAACTTACAGAAATCTTCACAGCTAATTGAAAAAATCTGTTGTAGTTCTCAGTGAAAATAAAAGTCCTTTACTTTCCAGGATGTAAATGTTTAAAATTCAGCTTGTAATTAGTTCTCACTTATCTATGATCATAGGTGAAGAGAACGTAAGATCACGCAAATGCACAGATAATATGTCCACTTTACTAGGTGTGATGATTTCCACTTCCTTCCCTCGACCTATTTCCAGAGATATGAACAAGGAGAAAAATACCTTGGACATGCGTTTTATCTCTAATTTTCCTTGATGATTTTCTCTGGAGGAGGTATTGATGAGCAAGGATGTGGTTCAAAAAAGCTGCAAGCCAGAGCGAGAAGACTCAAAGCTTACTCCCCGACCTGGATAAATGTAGCCATGAATAGTGAGTTGATTGTATTTGGAAACAAGTGAGCCTCGGAAGGGAGCAGAAAGAAAGAAAAACAATCATGCTTTGGTCTTAGAATTGCTGGGTGTCTGTCTTGTAAGGATAATTGCTCCAACTACTAGAATCCAAATTAGTAGGGCTGGTGCTGGATGGAGAGGGTTGGAGATCAGTAGCTATTCTTTCCTTGGATTTGGGCAGTGATGAGCTCCCTTACTCTCAAACCATGGGGTATTTTAGAGTCCCAACAGCTGTGTAAGTGGAATCTTCTAGCCTCATGTGAAGTAATGAAAGACTAAATATATCTTATCTTGTAGGAGGAAGTAAACAAAGGGTTTTAAATATTTCATTGCTCTTAAGCCCTGGACTGGAGTGATTTAAAAAAAGCATATTTGTTTATTCTAAAAAAATGTTTATTTAGTGTCTAGAATGTGCTAGGAATTGTTCCAGGTCCTGGGGTTATAGCAGTGAACAGTAAAATGTTTGTCCACATAGATTGAACATTTGAGCATGGGGAGACAGATAATAGGTAAATACACGAATTAAACAGTGTATTAGCAGATGACAAGTGCTACAGAGAAAACTACAGTAGGGAAATTAGAAGTACTGGTAGGCAGTGCCTGATTTGTGGTTTTAAATAGAGTGGGGAAGGCCATGCATTGGCACCAAAGTGCTGAGTTTAACCTAGTCGTTGTCTCCCTTGATGGAAATATCTTTCTTTTTGGGGCATTAGTTGTTTCATCTGCAATATGAAGAGAAAGGAACTAGGGAAGAACCGCAGATACTTCCACAATTTTTACCTTTTATTTTTAAGAATGTAGGGTTGAAAGGATGTAAAAAACTTGTATGCAGAAAATTATAATACACTGAAGAGAGAAACTGAAGAAAATACAAATAAGTGGAAACATACACTGTGTTTGCGGATTGGAAGAATTAACATCATTAAAATGTCCGTACCAGCCAAAGCCATCTGTAGATCCAATGCAATGGTGCAGTCTCCTTGATCACCTGAGCTGGGTGCTCCAGGCATCTCCATTGTGTAGGTCATGCCAGCAGTTCTGTAATAGAGTCTTGATTGCTCCATTATTGGCTTGTTCGTCATGCATGGGCTTGACCTTCAGGCTGGCTGACTGTGAGGATTAACCCTAAACGGGAAGAGCTGCTGTGCTGGTGTTGACCACATGAAGTAGAATTTGCCTCAGTTGTGTTTGGTGCCTGCTGAGATCTCCCTTTGGATATGCCATTTGTGAAGCTAATTGGTTCCTGCTCTGATATTGTCTGAAACTGGTCCCTGGGATTGTTGGTTCTGAGTTTTTTGGGAGGGGCTCTGGTGCAGAACAATGTCAGATGCTTCCTGTGACTGGCCCTGGGCAACAACATGTTTGGAGCTACAAAGTGGTTCATATTTTTTAGCTGCCTCTGCTGGGTCTGAGTGTTTGTGGGAAGGACCAAACTGCAGAGGAAACCCAGCTTCCACCAGCACTAAGCTCAGGGACAGGTCAGCAAGAGGTCCAAGGCACCCCAAGATTTGCCTTTGCCTGTCTCTGCCTGACAGCTGCCTGTTAGGCCCCATCACTGAAAGAACCTGTGGCAGTACTCAGGTTGCATGAGGTAGGTTCCCAGTGAGTCACCAGGTAGGAGTGACTGGTGTTCACCAGATTGATACAGGTTCAAACTTAGTGTCAAGGCTGGGTCTGAGGCCGCACAGCAAATGTACCAGGGTACGCCAAGTCTAGATGCCACTCACTGGGTGTCTGCAGAGCTTTTTGGTGGAGTAGGGTCTCAGGGAGTCATCTGGGTGAAGCCAGCAGACTTCATCAGAGTCCAAACAGACCAAGATTTGGCTGTATGAATGGAGAGGGTTCTGTAGCAGTCCCGTGTGTGAAATAGCCACACAACTCAGCGTGTGTCTCAGATTCTGCAGGGAGCCTGAGCACAGCATGGCCAGGACAGCAGGAGTCGGGTGGATGGGATTAGTGGATCTCCCAGGAGGGAAGGATTCCAGTCAGGCTTAGGGGTGTGTGGGAGTAGTGGCCCCTTCCCCAGAGCCATGCAACTTAGTTCATCCCAGATTCTTCCCAGACTTCCTTGAGGACCTGAGCTTGGCAGGGCAGGGCCACCACGGGTCAGGAGGGAGGTGACAGTCAGGTTCACACGGAATGTGGGTGGAATGTCATTTGCCCCAAAGCCACACAACTCATTCCCTGACACCCCCTGAGTCTGCCTGGACCTCCACACCTGTGTCCAGGCAACTGACTCTTCAGCAAGGTGCCAGCTCTGCAGGATGGAGTGAAAGGGAGTCCAGAGGGTGAGGCTATTGCATTCTCCCAGGCTGATGCCATGAGGAGAGGATTGCTCTACCCCAGAAAGATGGTGTCTAAGGTGTGGGAGAGGGACTCAGCACATGGATCTTGGTGGCTGTCCCTTTAGTTCTCTCCCCACAGCCACAAACTCCAGACTCTCATCATGTGACTATAGTCCACTTTGCCCTCTCTGCCAGAACCCAGTGTGAGTGGCTGCGAATGATATTTTGTGGGTTGGCCCTTTAAGAGAGGGTACCTGTGATAAGAGGGCACAAGCAGACTCCTATCTCTCCCTGGTGGTCAGAATTCCTGCTGATTTTCACAGCTAGATGTTATGTAGATGCTGCTTCCTGGCTCTGATGCTCTGGGCTGGGGAGTCTAGCACTCCTTAGTGAGGGGACCTTTGCAGCTGAGACAGCCCTTTAGAATCTCAGTTGCCATCCATGGAAGCAAGGCCAGCCCTTTTCCCATCTCTGTTTTTCTTACCAGCCTTGATGTGGCTTCTTCTGTAAATCCGTGGTTATGAGACTTCTGTTCAGCTAGCCTTCAGTTGGTTATTCAGGTTGTTCTATAATTTAGTTGTAATTCCAGTTTGGTTCTGGGAAGACGTGATTATAACTTCCACCTACTCTACCTTCATCTTACATCCTTTGAAACTTATATGTTATTAACCAATTTTACCTCAATTTAAAAAAGTTCTGCCAGCAGGTAGTCTTGATCCAGAAGTATCTGCTGAAAGACAAGGCAAGATCCATAAGTTGTATGTGGAACACTGTACATATATTGTTAGTGTATCAGCACAGGAAAGCGTAGTAGGGTGTACATTTGCTCTAACGAAGAGGCTTATATAATTGAGGCTTAAAATAAAAGAGTTACAGAAAAATCTGGAGGCAAGCAGCCCAGAGCTCTGCTCTATAATTTCTGTGAAGGACTCAGGTTCCTTCTGTTTTACTTCTTCACTGTCTCTACAGTGCTGTCCTTGTCCTCATGGTTCACCACCACATACATATTTCAACTACATGAAAGAGGGAAAATAGGCAATTAAAACATTAAAGGGTACGCTCTTGCCCTTTATGGTATAACCTGGAAAGACTTAAATCCATCATTTTTGTTTGCATCTGATTAGTCAAAACTTGGTCATATACCTCCTCTTAGCTGTCAGGGAAGTGAGAATGTGTACTATTTATTCTGAGCAGCCATGTACCCAGCTAGAAACTCTCTTACTGTTGTCGAGCATTTTTATCATGAGAGAAATTGTCTACCCTGCCACATAGGGCTACTATAGGCCAAGTTACTGATTATAAGCTCCTAAGCATATATCTATAACGGTTTTGTTCCTGGAACTCACCAGAGAAACTGGAGTCCTCTTTGACTTATCAATTCAGTCAGAGCCAGAAAAAGTAGTCATCAGCAGAGTTTCAGCTGAATAGTCCACTTCAGCTTCTTTGCCTTATCCCTACCCTTAGGACCTACTTACTCAAGCCAGCAGGAATCTGCCAGACAAGCAAACTTTGGCCTTCCCTATGCTCTGGATACCTAAAGTTCTACTTGTTTTTTTTTTTTATTTGTCACATTGCACAACCTACGAGTGTTGTTTGGGTCTGTCTTGATTTATAGCTCAGTGCAAACGTTCCCAGCTCTGGGGCTGTTTTCAATTTCAAATCTGTCCTGTAAAGCACACCATACAAAACATGTGTCTTCCCTTCTCTTTAATCATTCTTTCTCCTGCCCCCATCTGCCCCATTCATCAATCAGGCTCATCCAGCCAGGACTTGGGGGCCTTGATAAGGCTGTCTTTGTGTTTCATGTTTCATCTTCCTCTGGAAACTGCCCTAGGAAACCAAGTGCTCCTTGTCAATGAAGACAATGGGACTGAGTAATGAAATGCCATCAGAAAAGGCCAGACCACTGGGAAATGGCCTTGAATTCTTCAGACCCCCAGGAGAAGTGTTCTCGCTCCATAGTTCCACCTTTTCTGGGAAGCAGGCTTCCTCTAGGCATGACTGTCACCAGAATTCCAAGGAGGATGGGTACATTTTATATTCTCCATCTCTTGAGCTTGTAATACCATGGAAAGTCAGAGTGAAAAGAGCGTTTTAGAAATCACAAAGCCTAGCTGGTGTAGTTCCCCTCTTTTTTAGGGATAAGGAAATGATGACCGAAAGGACACTGACAGGGTATGTCTTAGGTCATACAACCAGTCAGGAGCGTGGTTTGGCCCAGAAGGTAGGCCTCCTGCTATACACAGGTTAATGTGGATTGAGTGTTGCTAGGCATCAGACACTTTTCTAAGCACTTTATACATATTATTAACCCCCTGAGTCTACACAATAGCCCTATCAGGTGGGTGCCATTTATTACCATCTCCATTTGACAGATAAGAAAACTGGGGGCTAGACTGGTTAAGTAATTTGTCCACAGTCACAGAACGAATACGTGGGAGAGTCAGAATTCAAACCTAAGGCATCAGTCCAAAAACCCATACTCTTAAGTACTCTGCTTTCCTGCCACTCAGAGTCCGGAAGGGCCTGGAGGATTATTTAGCCTGGCCATGCCTGACAGATGATTCTTTTTCTCAGCCTGCCTCTGATTATTCATTGCAGGTAACATCGAATCTAGCGTTCTTGCCTCAATAGCATGCTTGTCTCTGTAATCAGACAGGGTTTTCTGACTGCCAATACTTTAGGGATGATTGATTTCCTCCTCTGCAGGGAGCTTGGAGCAAGATCTGTAGCCAGCGTTAGTGAAGGGAGATTTGAAGGGGGCACACAGGCCCTTGTAGGCCAGTTCCTCCACCCAAACCATCTTGTCTTATCTGCCAGCCATCTCGACTGGCCTGGTAGATACAGGAAAGGGTAGACGTTCTCTGGAAATGGCAACACGCAGGTCCTGCTGATCCCAGAAAAGTTCCCACCCACAGGCCATCTGTGGAGGAGCAGCTACAGATTCTGTGAGGTGGAACCACAGTGAATTGTGTACTCTAGGCTCACTGTTGCTCATCTGAATCTTTCTGCCTCCTTTGTGCTTTGCTTGGTGGCATTTGCAGTGCTAACTGCTCTCCCTGAAGGGGGGAGGGCCTTCACTTCAATGATGTCACAGGTGGGGACTCATGCACCGTTACTTTTAGTTCATACTGTCCTTTGGAAGCACAGTTTTAAGAAAATGAAAGAAACACTTCCAGTTACCTATGCTCTCCAGAAATTGCATAAATGCATAGATCATAGATGGCACAGGCTTCTTTGGAATACAGGGAAAGAAAGGGAAGCAGAAAACTTAAAGAAACAGACACATCCTGCAGACGGGGAAAGGAAGGAGAAGGAGATTACTTTTGTGATCTCTAGAGAGCCATTGTTCAGAAGTGTCCCCCTCCACTCCCTAGCTTCCTGCATGGTGTTTCCCCTTCATCAGCAACTGGCACTCCCAGAAAGCCTTTCCAGCCTTTATGTAATGTCAGGAAAGAATCTGCCTGACCTTGGCCTGTGATTAACAACAGGGAACATTTTGATCCAAGTCGCTCCTTCAGAAGGCTGTATTTTTCTTCTGCTGATGTATTGACAATTCAGGTCTGGCTTTTCCTCTTTGCAAATGTTGGCATAAATGGGTAGGAGTGAGTTTGCTTCATCACCAGCAGCTGGAGGGTTTGGGGTAGGGCTTGGGCAGAGCCTTGGAAGGAACATGCCTGGATGTGGGATCCAGATGAAAATGACTTTCAGGGGAGGTGGCTGTATGGGGTGTGGGAAAGAACTTGGTTGGGGATTTCTTTGTTGCCTCAGTTCTTTCAGCTCTAAGCCACATGTATCTGGGGAAGTGAGAAATACTTCAGTCTCACTCTTTTTCCAGATGTGTTCTTGTCAAAGCAGCAAAGCAGGTTGAGCATTGTCAGAGGCAGTGCTGACATTTAACCGCAATGCACGGGATTGGCCCCTTCAGTGACTACTGGCTAGGACGATATACCTCAGTGGTTAGGGGCACAAGGCCTGGAATCAACTGCCTGGGTTAGATCATAGTACTAACACTTACTGAGTGTGTGTTCTTAGACAACTTAACCTCTTTTTATTTGTTGTATCATTGTTTAAACTGAAGATAACAGAAGCACTTGTTCATACCTGTGATATCCCTTCGTGAAAGCCAGCCATGCTTGAGTGCTGTTCACTGCTGCTGATATTCTGGCAAGTAAAGGAGAAGAAAGGTCCTCCCTGGGGTGGGGAGGGGGGTTGTACATCAATGCTTCAAATTTATATCAAAATTCTTCTCTTCCAAGCTACTGGACTCTTAACTACTGACCTTTTCTTTTCTATTTAAAAAAAATTAATTACAGTTGACACTCAATGTATTAGTTTCAGGTGTACACCCCAGTGATTAGACAGTGTATAACTTATAAGTGACCATCCCAATAAATCTCATACCCATCCGACAACATGCATAGGTATTAGACTATTATTGACCATATTCCCTGTGCTGTACTTTACATCCCCATGACTGTTCTGTAACTAGCAATCTGTACTTCTTAATCCTTTCACCTTTTCATTTAGTCAGTCCCCCAATATCCCTCCCATCTGGCAACCATGAAAATGTTTTCTGTATCTACTATGAGTATGTTTCTCGTCTGCTTGTTTGTTTATTTTGTTTTTTTTTATTCCACATATAAGTGAAATCATCTCGTATTTTTTGTTCTCTAACTTATTTCACTCAGTATAATACCCTCTAGATCCATCCATGTTGTCACAAATGGCAAGATTTCATTTTTTTCATGGCTGAGTCATATTCCATTATATATATGTGCTGCTTCTCTTTATCCATTCATCTATTGATGGACACCTAGGTTGCTTCCATATCTTGACTGTTGTAAATAATGCTGCAATGAATATAGGGATGCATATGTATTTTTAATTTAGTGTTTTGGGCTTCTTCAGATAAATACTGAGAAGTTGAATTGCCAGGTACTTTTTTGGTTTCTTGTTATAGCCTTTGTTTTAAAGCCCATTGTGTCTTATATGGGTATTTCTACCACAGCTTTTTTTTGTGTTCCCATTTCCATGAAATGTCTTTTCTATTCCTTTACTTTCGGTCTGTGTGTCTTTTAATCTGAAATGATTCTCTTGTGGACAGCACATGTAAGGTCTGGTTTTGTTATCCATTCAGTCACCATATATCTTTTGTTTTTTAAAGATTTTATTTATTTATTTTTAGACAGAGGGGAAAGGAGGGAGAGAGAGGGAGAGAAATATCAATGTGTGGTTGTTTCTTTTGCACCCCTCACCAGGGACCTGGCCCAGAGGCCAGGCATGTGCCCTGACCGGGAATTGAACCGGTGATCCTGTGGTCTGCAGGCCAGCGTTCAATCCACTGAGCCACACCAGCCAGGGCAGTCATCATATCTTTTGATTGCAACATTTAATCCATTTGCAGTTAAAGTATTTGTTGATAAATATGCATTTATTGCCATTTTGTTATTCATATTTTTATCTATTCCTTCTGCTACTTAAGGAAGACCCTTTAACATTTCTTGTAATACTTGTTTGGAGGTGATTAACTCCTTTAGCTTTTTCTTGTCTGGGAAGCTCTTTACCTGTCCTTCAGTTCTAAATGATTCCTGCTACTGACTTTTTCTGAAGCCATTTGTTTCTTCTTTTTAATCCACAAAAGATACAAAATAGCTTCTTCAGTTTTCCCATATTTAATCCCCTTTACCACATTTGTAAGGTTTGTTTCACTTCTAAAGTATAGTTTCTCTATAAACCCAAGTCCCCTACTTTAAAGGAGCTGCAAGGTGTACACGTTCCCAGTTTGAGGTCTTCTCAGTTCAGCCATCAGTATATCTAAACCTCAGGTACATTTTGGTTATTCTGTTACTACCCAAACGAAACTGTTCCTTTTGTTAACAACCACAGAATTTGGTGGGAGAAGGATCCCACAGTCCTCAAATGTACCCTTGCTCTCCCTCTCTTTCTCTTGTCATTTGGATGTATATCCCAAAGTTCCTCCACTTGGCATTTGCATTAAATTTGGAAATATTTTGTTAGACAAGACAACTCCAAGCCCCTTTCTCTCTGCTTCCTGAGGAATGCCTCTCCATCACTTCCAAAGAAAACAAACTCTTAACCAACAGGGCAACTGTCCAGAGAATCTGAGCAAGCTCAAGATGAATGGAGAAGCAGGAAGACCAGCAGAAGGGGATGTGAAAAGGGAATGGAGTTCCCTTCTCTATGATCATCTCTAATATTAGAGAAATGTACACACTTCTTCTCCCTTTTCTCCCCTTTTGTCTGCAGTGGGTACATGGGGTGGCTCAAGACTATGATTATGATCTAGCAGAAAGCAAAGCTGACCAGAGCCAGGTGTGTTAGTTTTTGAATCCAGTTTGTCCCAGTGGTTCCTGTAACTTGCGTGGCTTTTAGGCAAGGCAACTCTGGCTCTTGGTCTTTCTGATAAGCAAAGCGGAGGTATAATACCATGTCCTTCATGTAGATTCTAGAAGTCATTGATGAATATGTGTGTATAACCTGCTTGGCAGAGCAGAAAGCACTAAGTCTAATGTAAGACTCTTTAACCCATTCCTTGGAGCCTAGAGACAACAGTTGTGAGAACGTTCTGCATGTCTATAGGTGTGTGTTCACATGCACTTGTGTGATAAAGTCCTTCCTGCTTATAACAGACTGTGTTCCCGGTATACCTTGCTCATTCGATTCAACTTCTCCCACCAGAAAAGGCAACTTTCCCCAGCAAATGGGAGTTGGGGAATCTAAATATTTTCTTTATTATTATTATTATTATTTATTTTTAGAGAGGGAAGGGAGAGGGAGAGAGAGAGAGAGAACATCAATGTGTGGTTGCTGGGGGACATGGCCTGCAACCTAGGCATGTGCCCTGACTGGGAATCGAACCTGCGATGCCTGGTTCGCAGCCCGCGCTCAATCCACTGAGCTACGCCAGCCAGGGCGGAATCTAAATATTTTCAATGAAGAATCCCGGCTTCTAAAAAAGTGTTTTCATAGAACAACAAAATCCAACCCAACTTCCAATCTATAATGAATACAAGTTTTTAGGAAGCTCATAAATATTCCTCTTTGTCTCCACACACACAGTTTTCTATTTGCAGGTCAAACCCAGGTCCAGAAAACAGTTTATTAGCCTTCAGTAGTGATGTTAATTGTGGCAATTGTAAGCACTGAGGCAGAAAATTAAGAGCAATACTGCTTTGAAATAATAAACAACAGGTAAGTGATATGTTTTCAATGCAGTAACTTATTTAATCCTCAGTTCAATCCTATGCAATTGGTCCCATTATACACATGAGACAGTTGCACCTAAGTTAAGTAAATTCCCCATGGTTATATAGGTAACCAATAGTAGAGTGCAGTCACAAATTCAGATTGTCTGCCTGTACGTTCTGTGCTTTTAACCTCTGCACTACATCTGATGGAATTGAAATCTTTCAAATCACGTAACTTATTCATTCAACAATCATTTATGGAATTGGTTACTGGCTTGCCTGGGCTCCCACAGCTCTTATTTCATACCTTTTGTAGCCCTTGAATATGCAACACTTGATTGAATATGCAATCAAGTGTTGATGTGTGTTTTTCTTACTAGACTGAGATCTTTGAAAGCAAAGACCATGTATGAAGCCTGTTTCACTCGTGGCATCACAAAACCTAGGAGAAGGCACATTCCTTAAGTTGACCATGGGGGCAACCCTCTGCTATGTGCAGTTGAATAAGCACAGTTCCCAACATCAGGGAGCTCCCAATCTCTGCAGTGGCCAGACATAAGAAAAATGGCATTCACCGTAAGGCAGAGTGAAGTGAGACCTATAATTATGGCCTCACAGTATGTTCCTGGAACTCAGAAAAAAGATTGCTTAATTGTCAATGGAACTGGAATAAAATGTTTTGGGTAATGTTGCTATTAACTGGTATGTAATATAACATAATCAGTCAACATAATTTAGCTTTAGTTCTATTTTGGCCACTTGCTTGGACATGGAGGCACTTGAGCATTAGCCCTGGACTTGCGGGGAGAAGATGAGCTGTGCTTTGTAGATGAAAACAGCGTGATTTCATAGAAAGAGCATGCGCGTTGGAGTCAGGCAGACCCAAGGTTGAATCCCACCCAGTTCTACCACTTACAGGCTATCTGACTGTGAACCTCGGTTTTCTTTTTTGTAGCCTCAGTTTTCTGACTTGCTGTAAGAGGTATAATAATAGTACCTACCTGACAGAGTTTTGATGATCCAGTGAGTTAAAACGAGTAAAACTGTTGCCATATTTAGTAAGTGCTCCACAAATAGTAGTTTCCTTTCCCTTTAAATAACTGACAAAAAATATTTTTGTTTGCTGCCTTATTTACTTAGTTGTATTTACTTATTTCGAACAGGCAATTTATTATCATGGTATATAATTGAAAATATACATATAAAGGTATTGTGCCTCAAAAATGCTGCCTAATAAACGAGCTCTAAACCTAGCAGTAGCATCACATATATCAAATAGAATGTGCAGATAACACTTACAACTCAAAAAGAAGACAAATACCCCCTAGAAATTACAAAGATTTGAATAGACACTTCTTTTAAAAAGTGACATAGATGGACAATAAGTATATGAGAGTATGTATGATATTATTAATCATCAGGGAAATGCAAATTAAAACCATGATAAGATATTTCTACATACCCATTAGATTTATTAGACTTTAAAAAGACTGACTATATGAAATATTTGCAAGAATGGGGTGCAACTGGACCTCCCATTCATTGCTAGTGAGGTTGCAAAATGGTCCAGATACTTTGGAAAACAGTGTGTCAGGTTGTTAAAAGGCTAAACATAGGCCTGCTGCATGGCCCAGTCATGCCACATCTAAGTATTTATCTAAGATAAGTGGCAGTATATGTCCGCACAGGGACTTATGTAAATGTTATAGCAGCTCTTGCTCATAATAGCCAAAAAGTGGAAACAACCCGAATGTCCATGAATCGATGAATAGCTAAACAATATGGGATTATATCCAAACAATGGAATACTGCTTGGAAATACAAAGGAATAAACTATTGATATGTACTATGACAGAGATATGTCTCAAAATCATTACTCTGAGTGAACAAAGCCAGATATAAAAGAGTAAATACTGCTCTGGCTGGTGTGTCTCACTGGATTGAGTGCGGGCTATGAACCAAAAGGGTCGCCAGTTCGATTCCCAGTCAGGGCACATGCCTGGGTTGTGGGCCAGGTCCCCAGTGCGGGCCACGTGAGAGGCAACCACACATTGATGTTTCTCACCCTCTCTTTCTCCCTTCCTTCCTGTATGTCTAAAAATAAACAAAGAAAAGAAAGAAAGTATATATTATATAATTCAATTTATTTTAAAATTGTAGAAAATTTAAAATGATCTATAGTGAAAGAAAGGCAGATCGTTGGTTGCCTGGATGCAAGGGTGGAGAGACAGATGGTTTACAAAGGGGCATTAAATAAGTTTAAGAGGTGATGGATATATGAATTATTTTTATTGAAGTAATAGTTGCATGTGTGTATACAAGTGGTAAAACTGATAAAATTGTATAATTCAGGTTTATGCTGTTTTTCATTTCAGTTATACTTAATTAAATTATGTTTAATTAACCACATCGTGTTAACATTTTTTCTTGCTCATGCATCCATGTATCGTGTAGTGTCATGCTGATCTAGGCCAGTTCTACTGGGTTTGGCTTGAGCCTGCTGTCTAGGTCTGCTCCAGGTGTCTCTCACTCCCTTGGACAGGCAGCCTCCATAGATCCGATTTTGTTACAGCGAAGGCAGAAAAGAAGGAGAGTGAACAAGAACAGGTGATGTTTATTAAAAATCCAGACTCAAACTGATGCACTACAATTTCGACCCAAATTCAATTTGCTAAAATCAAGTCATATGACCAAGTCCAAAATCAATGGGGGTGAGCAACAGACTTTTTGAACTCTATTAGGTAGTACTGGTAAGTAGTTGCACACAATGATTCAACATGACCACAGGTGTATGCAGTGGAAAGCTCCATTACATCCACTGTTCGCTATCCCCCATTTTCCCTCCCTAGAGGCAACCACCTACACCTAATTTTTTTGTGTGTCTTCTAGTTCTACACATGCATAATTAAATACCTACATTTTGTTCTTTTACTTCAAAACTTATATACCATACATTCTACTTTGTATTTTGCTTTTTATTTGATTTTGGGGACTGTGCTATATTGTTATATAAAGTGCTTTCTTTTTTCCTATATTATTGCTGTGTATGCCATCACATGTATGTACCATCATTTGCTCAGTCCCTTATCTATAGACATTTGGGTGTTTCTAATGGTCTGCTTTATAGAGAATGTAGCAGTTGGCTTTACATACATATCAGTTTATTCATGTTGAATGATATTTGGATACCTCTGATGACTAATTGAAACATTCTAATAGCAATAAATTTTATCTTGGTTCAGGTCTTGCCAATAAAGAGACCATGATGAAGCCAGAACTGAGCATTCTTGGAGATCAAGTGGTGATCCAGGCTGGTGGAACATTTGACATCACCTGCAGGTAACAAAACGAAGGCCCTTCAACTTTTCCTGATTAAAAGACTCATGGTAGGGCGCTCAGAAATGTTGGGTGTTGTCGTTGTTTTTAACTAACAATTCTTTTTTTTATATTTGAAGATTTTATTTATTTTCTTATTTAGAGAAAGGGTAAGAGAGGGAGAAAGAGAGGGAGAGAAACATTGATCAGTTGCCTCTCGTGCACCTCAAACTGGAGATGGGGCTTACAACCCAGTCATGTGCCCTGACCAGGATTCAAACCAGTGACCTTTTGGTTTGCTGGCCAACACTCAATCCACTGAACCACACCAGTCAGGGCATATAAATATTGTTTTTTTTATTTATTTTTTGATTATATAATTTTTTAATCTATTTTACAACAGTAGAGAATGGGTTCTGGAAGATCGGGTTTGTTAATAGTGGTTTGCACCAAGTGTACTTCTCTGGGTGGCGTGGGCTGGCTTTTTAGCTCAATCTAGATATCTTTGTCTTTGGCTACCTTATTTCTATTATTACTTTTTTAAAGAAGATTTTGTTTATTTTTAGAGAGAGGAAGAAAGAGAGAAAGGGAAACATCAATATGTGGTTGCGTCTCACATTCCCCCCACCAGGGCCCAGGCATGCACCCTGACTGGGAATCGAACCCTTTGGTTTACAGGCCAGCACTCAGTCCACGGAGCCACACCAGCCAGGGCTCTTATTACTTTTTTCACACATTCCAGGAAACTAATTTGACTCCTAATATGCCAAAATGTACATTAATTCTCTTGACAAAAATCTGCTCTTACTTGTTTACAACAATGTCGATACCACACAGTATGTGAGCCTGTAGACTCTCCCTTGTCACAGTTACATTCTTAAAGTGGTATCTATTTCTTGATATTCACAGTGCCACATTTCTTGTAGACTCATATGTATGTGGCCAAATGAACAATGTCAGGTTTTCAAAAATATGTAGAAAATCGGGAGTGAGTACTTCTCTTTTCCTCTATGTTCTTCATTTTGGTGAATAATGAAGATGGCAATTCTAGCAGAAAGAGAAGTTTAGTTTGAAAAGCTCAACAGGAATTTTGCATTCTAAGAACGGTAAGTATGAGGGTGTAGGAAAGAAACCCAATTAGAGATGATGTGAGAGTTAGTCACAGAGACTGAATGAGAGTTGAAACTATATAAGTAGATGAGGATAATAGGGGAGGGTACGTTGAGTGAGAAGATAAAAGGGCACAGGTCATAATCTTCAGGAGGCCCTGTGCTTCAAGATTGCCTGGGTGGGAAGGGGACTTGGGAAAGTGCATGGAGAATGAGTAAGAGGGAGAGACAAGGGAGAACTATAATAAGGGAGAGCAAGGTTACAAGAAAGGAGTGGTCAGATTCTTTGGCAGATAGAGGTGTAGGTGCTCAATAAATGCATATTGAATTGAATTGAGCTAAACTGAAAGTATAGTACAGTGCTCCCTCATTTGTTAAGCTAGCCAAGGCACCAGTATGTCAGTAAAGGTTCCATTGTAATACAACGCAATGGGAAACCCAAGTTAACAGCTGCATTGGGAAATAAAGTTTAATTGTTTTATGGGGAAAAAATCCAAAGGGTGGATATCTGGGGATGGCATGCCAGTCCCGTGAAGTCATTAGAAACTCATACCCCTATATTGTAGATCCACCTTCATTAACTGATGGCTTTCACCATGTGGTCCAAAACGGTTACTCAAACTACATTCATCACACCTACATTCCAGGTCGTTAGGGAAAAAATGAAGGTAAAGAAAAGCGTGCCTTCTATATCTAAGACCATTTTCCCAGAAGCTCTATACACCACTTGTGCTTATATCATTTTGATCAAAACTGAGTCACATGGCCACACTTAGCTGCAAGAGAGGCTGGGAAATACAGTAATTTATACAGGAGGCCATATGTCCAACTAAAAAAGTGAATATTTTAGTACTATGAAAGAAGGGAAAAACCGATATTGTCATGCTTAGTGAATTATACTAAAATGTAGTGATAGCGTAACCGGAGGTAGGGGTTCTCCTATTCTAGGTCTTGTAGATTCCTGTACTCCCCCTGCAGGGGGTGACCTTTTCTCTTAGCTATCTGTGTTTCCAGCAATACAGATGAGGTTTGATCAGGGGATTTGAGCCAGACATTTGATTTTTGGAGGCTGTCTTTTCCTCACCTGTGCACCTGCTTAGCAACTTCTCTGGATATAAAGCATGATTGAGGAGTTAGCCTCAAGTGCATTAGCAGCCCCTGCTGACACAGGATCACTGTACCTCAGTGATTCTGAATGACATCTGACCTACATTAGCCATCGTATAAAACCTGTCACCACTTGCCTGCATGTGCCCTGGCTTGTCATGTTCCAATAGATCATACTTCTTTCCAGGGCTTCTTTCCAGGGCTTTTAGAGTTATAAAAACCAGCTCTAATTCACCGTAAGTTGTAGACACTTAACCCCAGGTGATGCATTTCAGACAGGCTTGGCTCGGGAGAATAGGCTGGTTGGTACTTTAGGGGAAATTTGCCTCAGTGCTAAGAGGATCCCAGAGAAAGTTCATCTGGAAGACAGGCTAATAGTGCCTTGGGTAGAAATGGAAGAATGAGAGAAGGAGGTATGACCTTGTAAATAAATAACTCCTCAGAAGGTTTCAGAAACATGAGAAGCTCCTCTAAATCCCCTTTTTAAAAACGAGTAAGTTGGGGACTGAAAAGATGACAATATCTGGCAAAGGACACACAACTGGGCAATGGCAGTGCTGCTACCTTACTTCTAGTTTCCAGTACACTAAAATAAAATTTTGAATATTTATTTTGTTGTCCTCAAATGATCATAGATGTCTTTCCCCCCTACTGGTTTACTCCCTCATTTATTCATTGCATAGAAAACATTTTGTTGATGTGAACAAGTAATAATTACTGCCCTAAGTATCAAATAAAAGTAAATTTATAATAAAATAAGTAATTTATTATGTGTCTGCTGTACTAGGCACAATTCTCTGGCTGGAGGTAGACATGGCCATATATACACAATCGGGTAAGTCATACTCTATGCTTTTAGGTACTCACCTCACAGTTGAATGAGCAAGACAGGAATCCTGAAAAGGGAAGTTAAAAGTACCCAGAACAACCTGGCTGTGTAGCTCAGTGGATTGAGCACAGGCTGTGAACCAAAGGATCGCCAGTTCAATTCCCAGTCAGGGCACATGCTTCGGTTGCGGGCCAGGTCCCCAGTAGGGGCCACAGAGGCAACCACACACTGATGTTTCTCCCCCTCTGTTTCTCCCTCCCTTCCCCTCTCTCTAAAAATAAATAAATAAAATCTTTTTTTAAAAAAGTACCCAGAACTCTTGATTGGAAATTTCAGGACAGATTTAGAATGAAGGATATTTAGGAAAAGAAAATAACATCAACAAAGGCTTAAAAGTTGGACTTTATATCTTTCAATGCAGTTTCAGGAGAATAATATATTTTAGCCCCATAGAATAGGTAGAAAAGGGATTGTTTCCCTCATATATTCTACAAATATTTATTTAGCACCTACTGTATACCAGGTGCTGGACGAGGTGCAAAAGATATGATAGTAAACAAAATGGGCAAAGATCCTTACCCTCTTAAAGATAACACTCTAGTGGGTGAGGCAGATAATAAACAAGATAAATAAGAAAAATGTATAATATATTAGAAGATGATAAGTTCTGTGGAGAAAGTATTAGGATAATGGGACATAGTGTAAATTGGAAGTATTTCTTCTGAAAGGTTGCTCAGGATAGAAGTATCATTTGAACAGAAGCCATTCAATTCAAGTATGTGGAGGAAGAATGTTCCAGACAGGGGGAATAAAAAATGCAAGAAACCTTGAGGTAAGGGTAAATTTGACATGCTCAATAAACAGCAAGAAGTTTGTGTGGCCCGAACAAAATAAGCAGTGGAGAGGATGATAAGAAATTAGGATGCAGAGGTAGCAGAATTTTTTACACCTCAGTGAGGACTTTGAGTTTATTCTGAATGTCATGGGAAGCCACTGGAAGAATTTAAGCAGGGGAATGATGTGGTCTAATATATATTTAAAAAATCTCCCTCTGGATGCTGTGAGGGATATGGATTAAATGGGACAAGAGTCAGAGGCTAGTGCAGCATTCCAGACGAGACATGATGAGGGCTGGGCCCAGGATGCCAATAGTGGAGGGAGTGAGAAGTGGGCAGGTTCAGAATACATTCTGAAGGTAGAGCATAGAGGATATCCTAATGGATTGGAAGTGGAGTGTGAAAGAATGATATGCTTCAAAAGTGATTCCTATGACAGATAAAGTTGATAACCACAATAACTACGATTCATTGGTAGACTTACTCTGTGTCAGGCTTCACTCTAAGCAGTTTATATGGATTGACTCAGTAAACCTTGTCAACAAATCTGTGAGGTAGGTTCTATCAGCCCCACTTTTCCCATGAGGACACTGAAACCTGAAGAGGAGGAGGACCTTGTTAACTGTCCAATGCCAGCACCAAGCTCCCCTGATGCCCAAGCCAGTGGGTTTTTCATCGTGTAAACATGAGGGCAACTCTCTATACTTTGTATGTTTTGACAGGTCTGTGGAGCAGGCTGAGCTCATGCTTTCTTGCCCAGCTCAAACAGGGACTGGCCACACTTCCTCGTGCTCAGCCTGGCCTTTGTAAAACTTCCTGGTACAAGTTACCTAAGTTCCCGAGCCTTAAGCTATAAGCCTTCGGTGCACCAGCCAGCAAACCCAGCATATTGTGGAAGGTGGGTGGGGGACATAAATCAGCTTGTAAGGAAGCTCAAGACTCTGGCATGTGATTCCCCCCCCCAGGATGTTATCAGGAATAGGAGGCCTAGTCATTCCAAGTATCCAGCTGCTCAGGCCCAGGCATGAGAATCTGCTGTTGGAATCTCTGGAACTTAGTTTCTATTCCTGGAATCTTTTCAAAAGTGTCCTCTCCAGCTCAACCAAATAGCCAGATATGGGAACTAAAAATGGGTCTAGGTCAGGAGTCTGCTGTGTGAACAAACACAAACAGCTCCTCCTCCTTGACCTCCGCCACTCCCCATTTATCCCAGGCCTTCACCTTTGCTCCTCTGTCTAGGCCTTCTGTCTCTAAAGATCCGCATACCCTAGCCGCCCTCTGCCCACCATTCTAGAGGATATTATGGTGAGTGAAATAAATCCGACCAAGGAAGAAACATATTGTATGATTTCACTTATTTGTGGAATTTCAGAAGACCAAACAAACAAAACAAAACAAAACAGAAACAGGCCCATAGATACAGAGAAAAAAAAAACTGATCATTGTCAGAGGGTTTGGGGGGATACATAAAAACATGAAGGAGAATAATAGGTATACACTTCCAGTTATAAAAGCAATTCATGGGATGTAACATACGGCATAAGCAAAATAGTCGATGTTATTGTAATAACATGGATGGTGACAGATGGGTACCTAGACTTATGTGGTGATCACATCACAAGGGATTGAAATGTGGAATCATTGTGTCATACACCTGAAACTAATACAATGTTGCACGTCAACTGTACTTCAATTAAAAAACAAATTTAGCCAGTTTGGCTAACCCTTCAACCCTAGATGCTGTCTTGCTTGCCCACTTGCTTTTGTCTGGTATCAGAGCAGACAATGTGGAATACTCCTGAAGACTTCACAGGCCATGTTAGTGTGGACTGCGACATTGCCCAGAGCCATTAGAGGTAGTCATACATAGGGGTGAAAAGCAGAAGAGCAGCATCATTTGTTCGCTCTAAGGGGCGGGTCCGAGACTCTGGTCAGGTGAGGCAAGCAAGGGTTAAGAAATTTAAACTCTAGGGCCAATTTCTCATGGCATACAAAGCCCAACAAAAACAATAAAGTTTCAGATGGCAGCTGATAGCAATGCAGAGAGTGTGTTAGTTTGCTAGGGCTGCCTCAACAAAATACCCAACACTGGGTGGGTTGAACATCAAAAAAAAATTGTTTCACTGTTCTAGAGCAAGGGTGTCAGACTCAGTTTCACCGGGGGCCACATCAGCCTCGCAGTTGCCCTCACAGGGCTGGAATAATCTTAGGACTGTATAAATGTAACTACTCCTTAACTGTTAAGGAGTTGAAATTACATCCGGCCCTTTGAAGGCAACCTCAAGGCTGATGTAGCCCTGGGTTAAAATGAGTTTGACACTCCTGTTCTAGAATTCCAAGATAAAACTGTCAACATGGTTTTGTTTCTCATGAGGCCTGTCTCTTGAGCTTACAGATGAGCACCTTCTCACTGTGTCCTCACGTGGTCTTTTCTCTGTGTGCTCATGCCTGGTATCTATCTATCCTGTGTGTACTAATCTCCTCTTATGAGGACACCAACCAGACTGAATTAGGGCCCACTCTAATGGCCTCATTAACTTAATTATTTTTCCATATCGAACTTTAGTCATATTCTGAGGTACTGGAGGTTAGTGCTTTAACACATGAATTTGTGGGGGACACAATTCAGTCTATCACATGACAGACCTTCTCTTAACCTGTCTGGTTTGGAGGCCACACAGTTTATTTAAAGATCCCAGAATGAGCCCTGGCTGGTGTGGCTCAGTGGATTGAGTGTGGGCCTGCAAACCAAGGCATCGCTGGTTGGATTCCCAGTCAGGGCACATGCTTGGGTTGCAGGCCAGGTCCTCAGTAGCGGTCATGGGAGAGGCAACCACACATTGATGTTTCACCCCCCATTTTTCTCCATCCCTTCCTCCTCTCTAAAATAAATAAATAAAATCTTTTTAAAAAGACCCCAAGCCCTGGCTGGCATAGCTCAGTGGATTGAGCGTGGGCTGCGAGCCAGGCATCGCAGGTTCGATTCCCAGTCAGGGCACATGCCTAGGTTGCAGGCCATGGCCCCGAGCAACCGCACATTGATGTTTCTCTCTCTCTCTCTCTCTCTGTCCCTCCCTTCCCTCTCTAAAAATAAATAAATAAAATCTTTAAAACAAAAAAGACCCCAGAATGAGGCTGGACATACAGTAAGGAGATCAGAGTTCAAATAGGAACAGAGGCTCCAGTGGTTGGCTGAGTAACTGACTTGGATTCATTTTCTTTCCATGTACAGAGACAAGACCATGTTCTAATCTCAGGGTGCAAGAGCCAGAGGGTGATTCCTGTTTTTGGGATGGGGTAGGACTTGCACTGTTGTTCTCTACCTCAGTCCTGGCCTTGCTGTCTCTAACCCCTCCTCGTATTTTTTTAACAGTCTTTTAACCATAGTCACGGTAACGTATTATCTTTTCAGAATGGCTGGAAATACATTGCTCTTGAAGAATGTACTCAAGGTGGGCTATGGCTCCCCACACCACTTCATGGTTTACCATTTGTTCACTTCAGTGAATTTGTGGGTCACAGTACATAGTGATGTCGTAGATGTGTGAATGCTGAACATGAGATATGGTATGGGGAAGGGTAGCTCTCTTCGACGTAGGAACAGGAATCAAATCTGGCTCCATCTCCCACCCCCCAATTTCCACTGCCTTCCACGTATGTTGAGGGCTTGCATTTGCCAATGGTTTCCACATAAGGTCTCTAAATGAGACTTCTTGGAACCCTGTAAGAGAAGGATCATAGTCCCTATTTTTGCAAATGAGAACCCTGAGACCTAGAAAGCTTAATTAACTGTCCAAGGCCACATAACTGAACAGTGGTACTGAGACTTGATATACAGTTTCGTTTGTCATCCCTGCATCTTTTCAGTCATTGTGCCACAGATTCTTTTTGTTATAAGGAACTGGGAGAAGAAAACAATTGATGAGATGATAATATAAAGTCCTATCATTTTGTCTGCACATGAAAGAAATACAACGAAATTTAAAGTTAGCTTTGTCCCTGGTTCTAACCCACATGCCCTTTCAGAACTCATTTGCCAAAAAAGCCTTTTGAATTAAGTTAGGCAACAAGGTATAATTCAAAAATAGAGATAAAAACCTAGACTGGAACCTAGTACATCGAACTTTGAGTGTGGATCCTGCCAGCAACGTTCTGGGCAAGACCCCTTTACTTCCCTGAATCTTGGAGTTTTCATTGTCCAAGTCCAAACCATACATCCAGAAGGGACCTCAGAAATCACTTAACTCAGCATTTCCCTCTGCCTTTAGATGTTCAGTGGCAAACACTCCAAAGCCCATGCATTGATTGGGAGAGCTGGGTTGAGGGTATAGGTTGAGTAGAAGGAGGAAATAATATGGGTAGAGAGGGAGAAGGACAAAAACATAACTCATGGTGTCAGGTAGATACTCCTCATACCCATAGTCAGGTGTTCCCATCCTTTGTGCCAACGTTTTCAGGGGGACTAAGCTATCTGTTAAAACTCTTCCTTCAGAACTCACACTGGGAGCTGCAGCGATATTGCTTCTTCACTGCCCTTTCCATGCCTGACTCGGCATTTTTTTTTTTTTTTGGTGTTGTGTTTTCAGGGCACTGGCTGCCGTAACCTGGACTTGGGGTACTGGGTCTGCAGGAAGTCGGGCCCGCATCTTGGAGCACCCCTGCTCTGATAACCCCCTTGTCACTTGCAACCAGCTCACTATCTTCCACACAGAAGCTGGTGACACGGGCTACTTTACCTGTAGCTACAAGGACATTGCTGACATCAAGGATCCTAATGACAAGGCCAGTGTGTACGTGTATGTCAAAGGTGAGTAAGTACCTTGGGCTTTGAGCCTGAAGGATTTTGCATTTTTTTTCTGGATGTGTAGATACGTAAATCCCTAGGTAAATTTGGAATACTTTGGAGTGCTTTTCAAGGACGGTAGAGCAAGAACACACCTTGTGCTTTTAAATTTTGCTAATGACATCCAGTTGTACCTTCATACCCACATGCTTTCCAAAGATGAAGTTGTTGATCTCTGACCACATGAGATAAGAAAAATAATAGCATTAGTTCCCAACTCAAGCAGTTAACCAGTGGTATGTGAAAGGAAGGGACTGTGGAAAGGCAGATTCCCCTGACAAGCTACAGATAAATTTGATTTGAGCTTCCTCTACTTCCAGATGACCAGGAAGGCTCTTACCATTGGAATCTGCTTTTCAGAACTTCTGTGGCTTTGCGCTATGGTGCTGGGGCCTGGATGATTGCTCCTTCGGGAATATAATTGCTTCTCTGAGAGCACAGAGGGTGCCTTTTAGAAGCCTATTTTCTTTGCTCTTCTCACATACCCATTCTCTTTATGAGCCATGTCTTTACTTCCTTATACATTAACTGATAACCAAAATCTCCATAAAGCAGCAAACTTAGCCCTGAAGAAGACATAAATCCCAACCCACAATCCTCCTGGGCTTCCAAAGATACAGGTTAAGCAAATCTAAGGGACCATAGGAAGGATTAGGATGAGGTGGAATCAGCTCTAGATTAGGAGACTTGATTATGGTGTATAATTAGTTTAATGTTGTGTTCAATTCAGTTTGCTAATATTTTGTTGATAATTTTAGTATCTATGGTCATTAGAGATATTGGCCTATAATTCTCTCTCTCTTTTTTAATAGTGCCTTTGTTGGGTTTTGGTATTAGCTTAACACTAGTCTCATAGAGTGACTTTGAAAGCATTTCACCCTCTTCCAATTCTCTTCTTCTTTCTCAAGATTGCAATGACTATTCGGGCTCTTCTGTGGTTCCATATAAATTTTTCCAATATCTGTTCTAGTTTTGTGAAATATGCTATTGGTATTTTCATTGGAATTGCATTGAATCTATAGATTGCTTTGGGTAGTATGGACATTTGAATGATGTTAATATTCCTATCCATGAACACGGTATATGCTTTCACTTACTCATATCTTTCTCTATTTCTTTAGTGTCTTATAATTTCCAACTATGGGTCTTTTACATCCTTAAGTTTATTCCTAGGTATTTTATTTTTTATGCAATTATAAATGGGATCATTTTCTTAGCTTTCCTTTATGGCATTTCATTAGTGGTGTAAAAAAATATTTCTTTATTGGTATATAAAAATGCACCAATAATGAAATACCATAAATTTCTGCATAATTTTCTGGACATTTATTTTGCATCATGCTACTTTTCTGAATTCATTTATCAATTCTAGCAGTTTTTTTGGGTGGAATCTTTAGGGTTGTCTATGTACAGTATCATGTCACCTGCAAGTAGTGACAGTATTACTTTCTCCTTTCCAATTTGGGTGCCTTTTATTTCTTCTTGTCTGATTGCTGTGGCTAGAACTTCCAGTACTATGTTGAATAAGAGTGGTGAAATCGAACATCCCTGGCTTGTTCCTGATCTTAAGGGAAACACTTTTAGTTTTTGCATGTTCAAAATGTTGTTGGCTATGGGTTTTTCATATGTGGCCTTTATTATGTTGACATATGTTCCCTCTATTCCCACTTGGCTAAAAGTTTTTATCATAAATAAGTGCTAAATTTTATCAATTTTTTTCATCTATTGGTATGATCATGTGATTTTTATTATTTATCTTGTTTATGTGGTGTATCATGTTTATTTATTTGTGAACATAGTTCCAACCATGCATCCCTGAAAAAAAATCCCCCTTATTTGTGGTGTATTAACTTTTTAATGCAGTGCTGGATCCATGTGCAAATATTTTGGGGGGAATTTAGCATTTCTATTCATGCTACCTAACATCAAAATTCACTACAAGGACGTAGTAACAAAAACAGCATGCTACTGGCATAAACACTGATATACAGATCACTGGAACAGAATAGAGAGCCCAGAAGTAAACCCATGACTTTATGGTCAATTAATATTTGGAAAAGGAGAGGAGATCATACAATGGGGATAAAGACAGTCTATTCAATAAAAGTTGCTGGGAAAATCAGACAGATACATGCAAAAAAAACCCCTAAAATTAGACAACCTTCTTATACCAGGCACAAGAATAAATAAAAAATGAACTAAATACTTAAATGTTAGATTTAAAAACATAATGTCCTAGAAAAAACATAGGCAGTAAAATCTCTGACATTTCTCATAGCAGTATTTTTTTCTGATCTATCTCCTTAGACAAGGAAACAAAAGAAAAAATAAATAAATGGGACTACATCAAACTACAAATTTTTTGCGCTGCAAAGAAAACCATCAACTAAATGACAGGACAACCTACTGAGTAGGAGAACATATTCACCAGTGACACATCTGATAAGGGGTTAACATCCAACATTTATAAAGAACTTAGACAACTCAACACCAAAAAAACAAGCAATCCTTTGTAAACATGTATGCAGCCAACAGAAGAGCACCTAAATATAAAAATGGAGAGATTGACAGCAATACAGGCATAGTAGGAGATTTCAACATTCCACTGTCATCAGTGGATAGAACTTCAAGTACAAAAATTCAACTAGGCTACAGCGACCTTAAATGAAACACTGCATTGGATGGATTTAATTGATATTAACAGAACATTTTATTCCAAAACATCAGAATATTCATTCTTTTTCAAGTGCACATGGAACATTCTCAAAGGTAGGCCACATTTTAGGACACAAAATAAGTCTTAACAGATTAAAGAAGATTCAAATCATACTAAGAGTCTTTCTGACCACAATTGTATAAAACTAGAAGTGAACCCCAAAATAAAAACCCTGAAAAACAGTCAAACGATGGAGTCTAATAACATGTTATTAAACAATAAATGCATTAACAATGCAAAGAGGATATAAACATTACCTGGAAACAAATGAAAATCAACACAGGGCAACCCAAAGTTTATGAGGCACAGTAAAAGCAGTCCTAAGAGGGAAGGTCATAGCATTACAGGCCTACCTCAAGAAGCAAGAAAAACTCAAATAATCTAAAAACCTACACCTAAAATAAGTAGAAAAGGGGGAAAAAAGCCCAGAGTAAGTCAAAAGAAATAATAGATACCAGAGTGAAGTCCCTTTTCTCCACATCCTCACCAACACTTGTTTGTTGATGTATTGATGGTAGCCATTCTGACAGGTGTGACGTGGTAGCTCATTGTGGTTTTCATTTGTGTCTCTCTGATGGCTAGTGATGCTGAGCATCTTTTTATATGTCTATGGACTCTCTGTATGTCCTCTTTACAGAAGAGTCTGTTCAGGTTCTTTGTCCACTGTTAATTGGATTGTTTGTCTTCCTGGTGTTGAGTTGTATGAGTTTTTTATATATTTTAAAAATTAACCTTTGTTGAATGTATCATTGGTGAATATATTCTACCCCCACAGTGGGTACCCTTTTCATTTCATTGATGGTTTCTTTTATGATGCAGAAGCTGTTTTAGTTTGATGCACTCCTGTTTAGTTTTCTTTTATTTCCCTTTCCATAGGAGACATGTCCACAAAAGTATTGCTACAAGAAATGTCTGAAATTTCACTGCCTATGGTTTCTTCTAATATTTTTATGGTTTTGCAACTCACATTTAAATCTTTTATCCATTTCAAGTTTATTGTTGTGCATGGTGTCACTGTTAGGAGGGAATGCAGACTGGTGCAGCTAGTATGGAAAACAGTATGGAGTTTCCTCAAAAAAACTAAAACTGAAATCACTTTTTGGCCCAGGGATCCCACTTCTGAAAATATATCCTAAGAAACCCCAAATGCCAATTATGAAGAATATATGCACCACTATGTTCATAGCAGCATTATTTACAATAGGCAAGATGCGAAGACAGCCCTAGTGCCCATCAGCCAGGCAGAGCTACCAGATCAGGGGGCAGATCAGAAAAGTCTCCCATTGCAGGTGATAATGGCCCAGCTCACATGAGGGGGCAAAGCACTTCATTCTGGTCCCAGATAATGGCCTTAGAGGGACTCACTCTGACTATCCCTTCGCTGAGCTGCTCTCCTTTCCCTCCTCAGAACTGAGCCCATTTGGGCAGCATATCCAGAACTTGGAAGAATAGATCCAAACAGTCCTCTATTAGGGGTAGTACCCACAAGCCTGTAGGATAGGGGCAGGCACTTTTTCCCATTCCCTGGGTAGCACTGAATGAGCTGTGTTGCCAGGGATATGAGAGTGGCCTTTCCATCCCCTACCCCTCCCACCATGGTGTAGCCACACACATCTGCCCTTGCCTGTCTGGTTCTCAGACGAGCTTTTCCAGGAGACACTCCAGAATCCCAGCTCTGCACTGCATTCTAGTTTTCTGCTTGGCTGAACTCAGCAAAATGGGGCTAGCCAAGTGATTCAACAGGTGGGAGAGGGATGCTGGCTATGTGCTCGATATGGGGGGACCAGCGCTCTTTCCAAAGCCACATAGTTTAGTCACTATCTGGGTCTCTGCCAAGAGCCTCCCCAGAAAACGTGGGCCCCAACAGTCACTGCTGGCTGCAGCCAGCAGACTCCTCTGCAGGACCCAAGTATGGCAGAGTGGGCTCACCAGCAGTCAGAAACTGGGAAGCGCAGTTTCCAGGATGGTTCTGTAGTAATAAGAGTGCTCATCCCTGAAAAGGCAGCGTTTGGGTCTCCCACTTATTTTCACCACTGGGTGTATTGTGGGTGCCTTTTCTCATCTCTGTTTCTCTAGATGGGGGCTCTCTGCATTGGGTTGAGACCTCATGCTCCTGGGGGGAGACATAAAAAGGGCAATCTGCCCTTCTTATCAGTCTCCATGTGGTTTCTCCTGTAAATTCTTGGTTATAGTACTTCAGTTCAGTTAAACTTCAGTTGGTAATTCAGGATGATTGCTCTGTAATTTAGCTGTAAATATGGTTTGGGCTGGGAGCAGGTGAGTGTAGCTTCCATCTGCTCTGCTGCTATCTTGGAATAAGGATCTGAATTTTAATAAGATGTGTTGTTAGCCTGGTGCCAGTAGTTAGGTAATTTGTGATTTAAAAAAAAAAAAAACAACAAACATGACTTCACATCAGCTCTCTGAGTGATTGCCGGCCACGTCTTATATCTAATGCCTGAGAGGAAGATGGAAGGAGAGATCTTCCAAAGAGAACATGAGAGGTTGTATGGCTTTCTGAAGGAGACATTGGGGCTCAGACTCTGTATAAGAAAGAGTTTATCCTAAATATGATTCTGTTCAAAGGTGGAACAGGCTCCCTTTCAAGGGTAGTAAAGTAAGCCAGATTAAATAGATCAACTACCAGTAAAGACCTTCACACACATAGAAGGGAGGGAGCAGGTGATTTGTAAGGTCATATCCACTATTAAGAATGTCTGAGTCTGTGATCTGAGAGTAGATAGGACCCGGAGAGTGGTCGGTGATTTCTAGGCAAGGGGACAATACAAGTAAAGAAGTAGAGACCGTAAGGCCTTCTTGCATCAGAGTGAGTGGGTGATAGAATCCAGCTGTTGTGGAGGGATTTGGAGAGAGGGAGGTTTGGGAAAAGGTTTATAAAGGATATGTTCTTTCTCTTGAACAGTCCATCCAACAGAGTCTTCTTAGAAATGTTAGCTACTAACACCTTAACCCATTTTACACTTAGACTTCTAAGAAAGGAGCTTGATTCCATGCAAAACCCTTTAGCCTTCGCCCAGCAATGCTTTTTTCTGTACTTTGAATGTTTCTTAGCTTTTCCTTTGGATTCTGATAAAGATCTTGGAGAGAGGTCACATGTGTGTGCTTTTTCCACACCTTTTCCTCTTCTCTCTAGATTTGGCTGTTGGCCCTGAGTCCCCAGGCATTGTAAACCCCTGGTCCACACCCTCTTTTCCATTAGGAAACTAGTCTCTTCGACAGCACAATAGCTGGGGCAGTAGGGATAGGACAGGTCCCTGTTGACTCAGGATGGGAGTGTCCTTTCCTCATCAGCGCCAGTCCAGCTCTGAACTAGCTGTGGTCTAGTTCTGGCTTAATTCAAGGATTTTAGGATACAGAAAGGACCAGAGACTCTTAGGGGCTAGCTGCATAATTTCACTCCCAGCTTTGTTGGCATTGGAGCATGTTAGGAATGGGAGTGGGGATGCTAACAGGAACTGCTCTGGAGCCAGTCATTTCAAGAACTACCATATATCAAGGGCTGTTAGGATCCATAAAGGTTGGTTCAGCATTCCCCCTCAAAACATATTTAGAGAAAATGAAGACTTGTTCAAGGTCACATAGGTAGGTAATGGCAGAGCAGGGGATAGGACCCAGAATTCATGACTTCTAGAGTTAAGGCCCTTTTTGGAGCTAGTGTGGTATATGTACATTGGGTGTCTCAGGCTACTTGTTGGGGAGGAGTTTGGGGGTTTTAGGACCGAACTCAAGGTCCTGAAGCAGAACATACCTGCTCTTATTTCTTTTATTTGTGTGTTTATGTATGTGTGGGATGCATATAAGATTTCAGTTTATTTTCACTCTTAAGGTTATGGACTTGAAAGCCTGATGACCCGGGTTCAGATTGTGACTTAGTAGCTATGTGGTTTCTCATAAGTTACTTAACCTCTTTGTGCTTCAATTTACTCATTTATAGAATGAGAATAGTAATCAGCTTCATAGGGATCTTATAAGAATTGAAAAAATTAATACATGTGCATTGCTTATCTTAGACACGAGGACATAAAAGTGCTCAATAATGGCCCTGGCTGGTGTGCCTCAGTGAGTTGAGCACTGGCCTGCAAACCAAAGGGTCACTGATTTGATTCCCAATCAAGGCACATGCCTGGATTGCGGACCAGGTCTCCAGTAGAGGGCGTGCGAGAGGCAACCATGCATGGATGTTTCTCTCCTTCTTACTCCCTTCTTTCCCCTCTGTCTACAAAATAAATAAAATAAAATAAAATAAAAATTTTAAAAAACCAAGAAACAAAAGAAGTGCTCAATAATGTTAGTCATCAATACTACCTCATGTATAGGATGGATTTCACTACCTTAGAAAAGTATAAAAGCCACTACTTTGTACCAGATTTTTTTCTCTTTGGCATTCTCCGCCAATATCTCAGCTTTCTTCAAGTCTTTGCAAGCATCCCAAAGCCATCTGTGGCTGGTACCTGCATGGTGTCAGGGTTTGAGCAGTGTGGAGAAGATCATTGGGTGAAGACTTTGGAAAAACAGATTTGCAAACAAATTTCTACTAACCTAATTGTATGAAGCCAAGCAAGTCTTTTCCCCATTCTGAACGTCACTTTTCCTATCTCTAAAGAGGAAAAAGTTTCCAGGATCAACAGGGACCTGTTGTGCTACCTCAGAGTCCAATGTGGCTGCTCAACAGCCAACCCTCACATCTGTATTCTATCCATCAGAAAGGGACAAGGGAGAGGAAGAATGTCCTTACTCTTTCTTAAAAGAGACTTCTAATGATATTTAATAGGAAATTAAATTAGAACTTAGTCATAGGGTCACATGACTGCAAGGAAGTTAGAGAAAAGTTTTCATTCTGGGTGGCCTATAACTAGTAGGGAATCATTATTTTATGTATTAGAAAGAAGAGGGGAATATATAGAGGGGTAAAAAGCTGACAGTTTCTACCATAGTATCACAGAACAGTTTGGGAGGCTGATGAAATTCTGAACAATCCCCACCTCCAAAAAAAACAAAAACAAAACCCAACAACAATAACAAAACCCCCCACAAAACCCATTCACACAAGACTATGCATACAATTTCAGAGAGTTCATAGGTGCTGAGTATACAACATCGAACATGATACATGAGATCCCTGATGTAACAGAACTTACAGACTAGTATAATAAACAAGGAAATGTGTCCTATGATATCAGGTAGTGATAAGTGCTACAAAGAAAAATGAAACAGGGTAATGGGGCAGAGATAATGACAAGGGAATCAAGGAAGCTTCCATTACAAGGAGATCAGTGGGTAAAGGCCTGAATGAAGTGATAAGCACCATGTGAATATATGGGAAAAAGCATTCAAAACGGGGAACAAAAAGTTGTAAAGACCCTGAAGTGGAAGTGGGCAAGGGAATCAGCAAGGAGGCCAATGTGTCTGCAGTAGCTTATGTGAGAAATGATAGGAGATGAGATCAAAGGGGTGATGGGGAGAGACAAGAGAATTTAAGGCCTTTTAGTGTATGGTGAGGCCTTTGGATTGTATTCTGGATGTAATAGATACCATTGGAAGCTTTCAGAAATGGAATGACATGAGAATTCTGGCTACTGTGTGGAAAATAGACTTTAGGGAGAAAACAGTAGAAGCAGGAAAGCAATTAAAAAGCAATCAGGTATAATCCAGGGGTGGGATGACAGTGAATGGACCAGAGAGAAAAGCGGATGGCAGGGTTAAATACGCAGTTTTGTATCTTTAATACTCACAATTTCAAAGTATATGATTCCTAAAACTATAAGCCTCCTTTTCACCTCATTTGTTCCTTTCGATAACCTCATTTGGAACTTAGGGAAAACATTGCTTTCTTAATTTTTTTAAATTTTATTTATTTATTTTTAGAGAGAGGGGAAAAGAAGGAGAAAGAGAGGAAGAAAAACATCATCTGTGGTTGCCTCTCATGTGGCCCCCACTAGGGACCTGGCCTGCAACCCAGGCATGTGCCCTGACTGGGAATCAAACCAGCGACCCTTTGGTTCGCAGCCTGTGCTCAATCCACTGAGCTACACCAGTCAGGGCAAGCATTGCTATCTTAAGTTTTAAAAAAGAAGTGAAGGACAATAACTTGCCCTAAATCCCAGAGTTATGAAAGCTGACACATCCAGCATAATTTATCTGGTGTTAAGTATATTCCTTGGATTGTTCGTTATCTCTTTCTAATATGAGATCCTGAGATGTTTTCTCTTTGTTTCTTTCTTTTTTGTGAATTCTTTTTTAAATATATTTTATTGATTATGCTATAACAGTTGTCCCATTTCCCCCCTTCACTCCCCTCAACCCTGCCCATCCTCTCCCACCCACATTCCTCCCCCCTTTAGTTCATGTCCATGTGTCATAAATTCTTTAGCTTCTACATTTCCCATACTATTCTTGCCCTCCCCCTGTCAATTTTATACCTACTATCTATGCTACTCATTTTCTGCACCTTCTCCTATTCTCTCCTCCTCCCACTCCCCTGTTGTTAACCCTCCATGTGATCTCCATTTCTGTGGTTCTGTTCCTGTTCTAGTTGTTTGCTTAGTTTCTTTTGGTTTTGTTTTAGGTGTGGCTGTTAATAATTGTGAGTTTGCTGTCATTTTACTACTCATGTTTTTTTAATCTTCTTTTCTTAGACAAGTCCCTTTAACATTTCATAAAATAAGGGTTTGGTGATGATGAACTTCTTTAACTTGACCTTATCTGAGAAGCACTTTATCTGCCCTTCCATTCTAAATGAAAGCTTTACTGGATAGAGCAATTTCAGATGTAGGTCCTTGCCTTTCATGACTTGGAATACTTCTTTCCAGCCCCTTCTTGCCTGCAAGGTCTCCTTTGAGAAATCAGCTGACAGTCTGATGGGAACTCCTTTGTAGGTAACTGTCCCCTTATCTCTTGCTGCTTCTAGGATTCTCTCCTTCATTTTTACCTTGACTAATGTAATTATGATGTGCCTTGGCATGTTCCTCCTTGGGTCCAACTTCTTTGGGACTCTCTGAGCTTTCTGGACTTCCTGGAAGTCTATTTCCCTTGCCAGATTGGGGAAGTTCTCCTTTATTATTTGTTCAAATAAGTTTTCAATTTCTGGCTCTTCCTCTTCTCCTTCTGGTACCCCTATAATTCAGATGTCGAAACACTTAAAGATGTCCTGGAGGTTTCTAAGCGTCTCCTCATTTTTGAAAATTCTTATCTCCATTCTTTCCTGTTTGGTTGTTTCTTTCTTCCTTCTGGTCCACTCTATTGTTTTGAATCCCAGTTTCCTTCCCATCGCTTTTGGTTCCCTGTGCATTTTCCTTCATTTCTTTTATCGTAGCCTGCATTTGTTCATCTAATTTATGACCAAAATTAACCAATTCTATGAGCTTCCTGATCACCAGTGTTTTGAACTGTGCATCTGATAGGTTGGCTATCTCTCGGTGGCTTAAATGGGGCTTTGATTTGTTCTTCTGTTTGAGCCATCTCTCTCTCTCTGTCTCTCTCTCTCTCTCTCTCTCTCTCTCTCTCTCTCTTTTTTTGGTCTGGTCACACCTGTTACAGTGAGGGGTGGAGCCTTAAGTGTTCACCAGGGCGGGGCACCCCAGTCGCTGGGTTGTGACGTTGTATGTGGGGACGGGGTGGAGAGGGAATAATGGCGGTTGCTTCCTTCTCCGTGGGACCTCAGTCCCCTCTGCTCCTTCCCCCAAGCAAACTGGGCCCCTCTGGTGTCACTTCCCGTGTGGGTGGGCTTGTGCACACTGTGGGACCCTCCAAGGATCTCTCCTGTCAGCCTAGATGTCTCTCCGTGCACGTCAACTCCCGCAGGTGACCTCAATCTGTGTCCTGAGGCTCTCATTCCCAGCACTGGGATCCTGGGTTGCGCGCACTGCCTTGCTTTACAATCGCCGCCTCACTGGGTCTGCCAGTTGCTGGTTGCCTCCCCTGGGCCAGGGTCTGCCAGCTGCTGCCTGCGCACTCAGAGTCCACCCGCCCTGGATGCCTTACGCGCCCAGTCCCACTGCTCTCTGCTCTCCACCTCATGACCCGCGCTTGGCTGCTCGTCTCTGCCCCTCCTACCCGTCTGGATGTCTGGGTCTAATTCAACTTCTTGGTTGTCCGACTTCCATTCAGATCAATTTTCTGTCATTTCTGGATGTTATTCTGTTTCTAAATTGTTGTCGTCCCTATCTTGGTTGTGCGTGGAGGTACGGTGCGTCCACCTACGCCTCCATCTTGGCCAGAACCTCTCTTTGTTTCTTTAATTTTAATTTTGAAATAATGTCATGCTTACTGAAAATGTTCAACATTGGTACAATTTCTATATACTCTTTAGTAGCTTCTCCAAATATTAGCGTTTTTATAATCAGAGTAAGATGATAAAAATCAGTAAATTAATGTAGGTTTAATGCTACATGTATACCTATTCAAGTTTCAGCAATTGTCTTATTAATGTCCTTTATCTGGTCCAGGATCCCACATTGGATTTGGTTGCCGGGTTCCCTTTTTCTCCTCCACTCTGTGACAGCCTCTTAACCTTTTCTAGTCTTTTATAACCTTGACATTTTTGAAGCATACAGGCCAGTTATTTTACAGAACATCTCTAAATTTGAGTTTTATGATATTACTGACTCATGGTTAAAATCAGTTGTTACATTTTTGTCAAGAGTATCAAGAAGTGGTGGTGTCTATTCCGTTACTGGTCCTATTAAATTTGGTCACTTGGTTAAAAGGTTTGTTTGCCAGACTTTTCCACTGTAAAGTTACTATTTTTCCCTTTGTAATTGATGAGTAAGTAGACATTTCTCACTGACAAGTAAATGGAGCCATGAAGGTGTGTAGTAACCTACCCACGGGTACACAGGTAGAAAGTGATGGAAGCTCTTCTCTATAAAGCTTGTTCTTATTCTCCTGTTCCCCTATATTTGCATTGCCTCTTGAAAGTTGCCAGGCTTGCCTCTTGCAAGATGCTAAGCTTGCCTCTTAAAGGCTTTGCCATACTGAATTTGGCTTCATTCTGTCCCTTTTAGCTTATGAGAGTTAGGAAAACAGCCAGCTCTGTGGCAGCATTTTCCTGATTTGGGGGTTGAGCTAGTTATAGCCACCACAACAGTTGTGAAGGGAGCTCCCTTCCTCTGCTTCCGGAATCACTGTGTGATAAAGGGTATGGAACCTTCAGAATCCTGGTCCCGTACGTATCCTCTCTTTCCCCCATCTGTTTTTATTTACCTTATTGTTTGGTGACTCACTAACTTATTGGTAGTGACTTCCATTCAGATCAATTTTCTGTCATTTCTGGATGTTATTCTGTTTCTATTCTGGCTTATTGGAAAGGCTTATTGGTAGAGAATGAGTGGTCCTGATATCCAATTCTGTAAAAACTCATCAGATAAAGAGAGATTCCTTTCTTGTTTTGGGGGTATGGTAATGGTGAAGGCAATCATCTTAAACCCATTGGTCTCTGCCATTGCAAATCTTTAAAAAAAAAACACTCTGGATGTTTCCCACACAAATTTGAAAAAGTCCTTGTGTTCTTAGCTGGCTCTTGTGAAAAACAATATTTTGGCTTGGAGTTAGGAGAGCCAGGTTGCAAGTCCTTACTGTATCCCTCATTGAGTTCTTTTTCTTCTCTGAACCTTCATTTCTCCTTGTATGAAATGACAACTAAATATAATGCTCTCCAAGGGTCATATAAAAACTATGGATTCTTATCCTGATGAAAATACCAATGCTGATCTGATTTCTCACCTCGTGCAGATGAAAACCAGACCTTTGTGGAGACCTACTACGAAATGCCACTGGTGATCACTGTGTTTACTGATACCCAAGAGGTGGTTGTGCCATGCCGAGTCACTTCACCTGATGTCAGTGTCAAGCTTCAGTTGGTAAGTTGCATTTTGGGGGTGTCAGATAGAGGACTGCTGCTAAGTCGAGTATGAAATGTAAAAAAAGGTAAGAGACAGTGTTTCAGTTTTATTCCCAGTACTTGCTCCAGGTGTGCCGTGTCTGCCTCTTTTGGGGCAGCATACAGAAGCAGATGTACTACCATTTAACCTTGGACGAGTATCACCATAAGAGGTTTATAAAAACTAGGGGTAAATGTGATGAATACTGAGATGTTTTCTAAGTCCCCATGTAGACTAGACATAAATGCTGTCCATGTCCACAGGTCTTGGGTCAGAGAGATTTTTCTGAAATAGAAAATGGAGGTTAGTTTTCAGAGAAAAATACAAGGAAAAGAGAAGAAACAGAAGCCCACCCATGTAGCTTGATTAGTTAAATCAATCTTGGTGATGAGTGCAGTGACATATGTCCCTTGTAGATCACCTCCATAGCCACCAAAACCCTCAGCATCCACAGTTGCATAACATCACTACAAATTTTAAAACAATTCATGTACATCACCCTTGGGAGCTGCACACATAACTACTCTGTAAAGTCTATAGAGCTGGTTTTAGTATTTCCATTTTACATATGAGTGATTGTAGGCTTAGAGAAAAGGAAAAACTTGCTTATGGTCTGTATTTGCTAAGGTCATAGTGAAAAGTAAAAATAGATGTTCTGCCATGGCTGGTGTAGCTCGGTGGTTTTAGTGCGGGTTGTGAACCAAAGGGTCACCAGTTGGATTCCCAGTCAGGGCACAGGCCTGGGTTGCAGGCCACGGCCCCCAGCAACCGCACATTGATGTTTCT
>PVIA01000958.1:0-178265 GCA_004024845.1 Tonatia bakeri
TATAGCACCCATTTAGGACAAAAACACTCAGCAAAGTGGGAATAGAGGGAGCATTTCTCAACATAATAAAGGCCATATATGAGAGACCTATAGCCAACATCCCACTCAACAGTCAAAAACTAAAAGCTTTCCCACTAAGATCAGGAACAAGACAAGTATGTCTGCTTTGAGCACTTGTATTCCATATAGTATTGGAAGTCCTAGCCACAGTGATCAGACAAGAAAAACAAATAAAAGGCATCCAAATCAGAAAGGAGGAAGTAAAACTGTCACTGTTTGCAGATGATATGATAATGTACATAGAAAACCCTATAGACTCCACCAAAAACTACTCAACCTAAAAACTGAATTGGCAAAACAACAGGGTTCAAAGTGAATATTCAGAAATCAAAGTTATTTTTATACACCAACAATGAAAGATCAGAATGAAAAATCAGGAAAAAATCCCATTTGATATAGCAAAAAGAAAAATAAAGTACCTAGGAATAAACCTGACCAAAGATGTGAAAGACCTGTACTCAGAATACTACACAACACTGAAGAAAGAAATTAAGGAAGACACAAATAAATGGAAGCATATAACCATATTCATGAATTAGAAAAATTAACATGATCAAAATGTTCATATGACCCAAAGCAATTTATAGATTCAACACAATTCCTATTAAAATACCAATGAAATATTTCACAGATATAGAGCAAACATTTCAAAAATTTATATGAAATTGTAAAAGACCCTGAATAGCTGCAGCAATTTTGAGAAATAAGAACAAAGTAGAAGGGATCACAATACCTGATATCAAACTATATTACAAGGCCACTGTAATCAAAAGAGTATGATAATGGCATAAGAACAGACACATAGATCAATGGAACAGGATAGAGAGTACAGAAATAAACCCAAGTCTCAATGGTCAATTAATATCCAAGAAAGGGGGAAGAAGCATAAAATGGAGTACAAATAACCTCTGCAATAAATGGTATTGGGAAATATGGATAGCTACATGCAAGTGCAAGAAAATGAAACGACCATCAACCTACACCATACACAAATATAAATTCAACATAGATAAAAGACTTAAATATGTCATGACACCATGAAAGTCCTAGAGGAGAACGTAGGCTGGAAAATCTCAGATATTCCACACAGCAATATTTTTACCAATATGTCTGCTAGAGCAAGGGACATAAAGGAAAGAATAAACAGATGGGACTACATCAAAATAAAAAGCTTCCACATGTCTAAAGAAAACAGCTTTAAAATAACAAGAGAACCAACCATATGGGAAAACATATTTGCAAACGGTATCTCAGACAAGGGTTTGATCTCCAAAGTATATAAAGAACTCACATGACTCCACTCCAGGAAGACAAATAACCCAATTAAAAAAATGGGCAAAGGATCTGAACAGACACTTTTTTCCAAGGAGGACATACACAGGGCCCATAGACACAGGGAAAAAAATGCTCAATATTACTAGCCATCAGAGAGATGCAAATAAAACTACAGTGAGATACCACTTCACATCAATCAGAATGGCCATCATAAACAAAGCAACAAACAATAAGTGCCAGTGAGGTTGTGGAGAAAAAGGAACCCTAGCACACTCTTGGTGTGAATGCAGACTGGTGCAGCCACTGAGGAAAACAGTATGGAATTTCCTCAAAAACAAAAAATGGAATTGCCTTTTGACCCAGAAATACCACTGCTGGGATTATACCCTAAGGATCCCGAAACACCAGTTCAAAAGAATCTATGCACCCCGGTGTTCATAGCAGCACAATTTACAATAGCCAAGTGCTGGAAGCAGCCTAGGTGCCCATCAGTAAATAAGTGGATCAAAAAACTGTGATACATTTACACAATAGATTTCTATAAAGCAGAAAGAAAGAAGGCACTCCTACTCTTCACAACAGCATGGATGGAACTGGAGAGCATTATGTTAAGTGAAATAAGCCAGGCGGTGAAAGACAAATACCAAAGAATCTCACCTATAAGTGGAACCTAATCAACAAAACAAACAATACAACCAGAGACACTGAAATAAAGAACAACTTGACAGTAACCAAAGAGGAGGAGGGATAGGGGATAATAGAAGTGGGGCTATCAAGGAACATGTATAAAGGACACATGGACAAAGCCAGAAAGGTGGGTTCAAGGGAGCTTGGTAGGGTGAAAATGGAGACAACTGTACTTGAATAACAATTGAAAAAAAAAGGAAAATATATTTAAAATTTAAAAAAAAAGTAAGCAGATCTTCTCAGGTGAGAGATAGGAGACTTTACCATCTGTGACGGTCTGTGTGGATCTCTGTCTTTAGAGAGATACTAACTTTAGCTTTCATGATTGTTTGTAAAGCACTTGTTCTTCCAGTGGCTCAGAACACATACAGAAGTACCAGAATTATGAAAAATTATCTCTCAACACTGCAGCTATGTTGAATGTACTTTGTATGTGAGACCTGGATTCAAATCCTAATTTCAATACTATACATAGGTTATCTCAATACTAAACCATTCATCAGTAAATATATGAATTGCTTCATTGCTGTACAAAAACTCTGTAAAAGCTGCAATAAAGAACTTAGAACTATGCCTAACATATATTAAATTCTCATTAAACTTGATTACCTGTTTTCCTCTGTCTCCCAAATTAATTAAGTTTCTGAGATGACTCATTCACTCTATGCTTTGTATTGCTTTAAGTAGCAAGGATGGATTACTGATAACATCTATTTTATATGAAAAATGATTAACATGTACAATATGTTTGTCCTAGAAAATAACAATTATGCATTAGCTTCCTGGGCTTTGGTAAACCATATAAGCTATTTGAGTCTCAATTTCTTCATTTTAATATAAGAAAATTATTTTAAATGATTTCTTACTGCTCTCTTAAATTCTAAGTTCTGTTTCCTTGTAAGTATTTTCATCAGGGAAAGCATGACACTTTTTAATTTATTTGATGTATTTTTCTTGACTATTTAAAAATACTGCAGTTTTTAAGATTACCTTAGGCCAACAACAAAGTACAAATACCCTCACAATCGAACAACATTTTAAAACCCATGTTTGCTTACAAAGCAGTCATAAATATATATATTAAGAATGTCTTCTCTACTTTCCATAAGGTTTCCCTAATATGCACATATTTATTGCAAGATTAAAGAGGTTTTACAAAAGAACCAATCTTCAAAGATTCACATGAATGGAAGGACAAGGCAATGAGTATAATCCAAAGTGACACAATGCACATAACTGATATTTGGCTAGGATTTATTTGCTTGCTTTTGCATACAGGTGTCCTTTGTGTCCTAGGATTGCATTTCCAGCAAGTGAAGCCACACTGAAAGCTGGCCTAAGACACAGGATGGTTTTGTTGCCCCACATAGTAGGTTTAAAAAAATTATTTATTCGATTACATATTAGTACCAACATAGACTCATGAATGTGTATTTAATCCTCTGGATTAATATTCAAAACTATCATTTACTTATAAATGATAGGTAACCAATGTGGGTAACATTGTTTAATAAAATTACATGGGTTTCAAGTGTGTAGTTCTATATAGAGCACTTGTATATTTCACTGTGTACTCACCACCCAAAGTCAAATCTTCAGCATGGTCTTCTTGCATGTGCCATTTTACTCTTGGTCATAGACCATACATCTCACTGTGATTTGCTCTGACAAACTCCAACTCACTTCCCCTTAGGATTGTTCTATGGCTTTTTTGTACACATTTAGGATTTATCTTTTATCATGAATTTGAATGCAATTCTTCACCTATCTTGTATCTAGCACAAAGCGAGATACTATACAATGGTGAAACAAGTCTCAAGACATATTTGGTAGAGAAGGAGAGCAAAGAGGTTATCTTGAGAGTTAAAAGGGGATGCATTTCATCTGGCCTGTGTATCTGCTGGGAACCAGGGAATATCTGCGAGCCAGAATGCAGAGACAGGAGCCCTGATATACTGAAAGCAGAAAGTACTTAAAACCGGCAAACATACAAACATATCAAGAGACAAAGAAAAAGATATGGGTCATAAATAAATTGTATTCAAGGATTGAGCATATTCTATTAAGGTAGTTCAGTAAATATAATTCAACAAACACTACTGAACTCTTATGGTATACAAAATAGTATCCCAGCCATGTCTCCCTCAAACTAAAATCAGAGAGCTGAGAGATCCAGTATTTTCACTCAATTTGGTATAATATCTACTGTATAATGAGTTTCATTGTCATGTATTGAGTTAGACCCTACACTTCTGTAGTTTTCTACCTGTGCCTTCATAATGTATTATTTATAGGAAAAAAAAATATGTTCTAGCCATGAATGCTAGCTTGAGAATATGTTAAGAACAAGTGAAAAATTTTACAGCAACTTTCTATGAAAACCGTTGACTTTTTGTAGAGATAGTATTTTCTGAATAAAAATCCATTTACTAGTGTCATTCTTTCGTTAATATTCAATATGATGGCTTTAAGTCTTTTCTATCTTTTTCCATTTTTACTTTGCTAAAATTGGCTTTATTATGATCAATGCTTTTCTGTGTAAATTGTACAATGAATAATTGAAAGATCAAAGTTCTCTCTTCATATTGAATTTCATCAATTATAGCTCCTGCATTTTACATGTAGGGGTTTTGTGCCTCTATATACACATGTTTATTCATTTTACTAAATCCAATTATTTTGGTAATTTTTGAAGATCTAAATTTTCAGGATTAAAAAAAATATTTTAATCAATTTTTAGCCAATAATAGATATTATGTGAAGGTTTAGCTCCACTTAGTTATATATTGTTCCATTATATACATTTAATATATGTTAAATATATTTTTGTTTCTCATGTGTCTAATTTTTCTTGGGTCAGTTTTTGTAGTTCTCAGTGTCCCCATGAGATATTATCCTTGTTTCAGTTTTTGACTATCACAAACTTTATTACATGCAATTTTGATTTATATTATTTCTACAACTTTAATTTTTCTTGGGTAAGTTGTTCCACATCTTAAATTTACCAACAAGTATTTCTTATATAACAAGCAAAGGACCCAGGTACTCTGTAGAATTAAATTATCCTCTGGATCAAAACAATGGTATCAGCACTTTCTTTTTAGTTGAGGATATAATAGCAAATTGAATAAGAGTAATAATATAAAATGATCTATTTATGCCCCCCCCCCACACACACAGCCTAGTAATAAGGGATGTATAAATTTTTGAGAATAAAGGTAATTCTTACTCCCAGGCCGAGTGCCAGAAATGTTGGTCTATTTAAGGATAAGGTTATCAGACATTTCTAATTCTTCTGCAGCTTCTCAGTGGCTGTTCATAGCTGGCCAGTGAATGCACTTTCAAAGACTCATATAAACTCTCTCTCCCTGGGCATCACAAAAATTCGGAGATTCATACTATAGTATAATGCAGGGTCCCCAAAGAAAGGTTGAAATTTAAGAACTTTAAGCTAAAGAATATTACACTTCTAATTTAAAATGGCAACTTGAACACAGATATATTTTTGTTTCTTCACAAACTTCTCCATTTGACAAAAGAGGAAATACATATTTTAAAGGAAAAACAAGAAGAGGTAATAAGTTTAACAAAACTTTGGAAATGGAAAAGCAGATCCCTAGTGGCAATTGAAATAAATTTGAGCCAAGAAAGCCAAATTCTAAGTAAAATAACATAAATCTAAGAGACACTAAATTTGTCCTGCCGAAACGACTTCCTTCTTCAAGGACAGGTAATTGTAGCTCTCAAAACCACTAGTGGTCAGGTCAAAGTTGAGCTAAAACAGGAGGCTTAAAAAAAATTCTGTTCAAGAAATAGTTTGACCTTCTAATTCCTTCTCCAATTATGTTTGGGGAATGCCTGTTCCTTTCCAATCCCCCTGAAAGAAAATGGGTGGTCTATTTTTCTGGAGAGGATAAAGTAGAGAGTCTTTATTGGAGAAAGCTTTGCTGGTATAAGTCTTCCCTACCTTTCTGTGAGATGGCATGGGTACAAGCTGATACTATGGGCACTCTTTTTAAATGACTTCATGAAGGTGCCAGACATGGATACATGTTGTACTAGCATCGGGTATGGTCAAGTTGGCTTACACAGACATGCTGACACAAAAACACAACCTGACAACAGTGAGAACGTATAACTACACATCCTGCCACACCAATCCTTCATCCTGAAAGATGCTATTTATTTTAGATATAAATCGACAACTGACCCACACAGACCTGCTTTTGCTGTGATACTAACACTGTGAATTATTTATTGCATTTTAGGACATTTATCAGAGAAATGAAGTTGGAGAGGAAAATGCATACAGAAATAAATATTCTCATATGTTAGGAAGCCACTGTTATGCTTTGTTCTTCATTTTCAAATGCAATCTGCAACAGGTTAAGAGCTATGCAGTGAGGCATGAAAGCAAATACTGAACCCATTTCTAACACCCACAGTTTTTCATCTGCTCAGCCCAAAGATTTCAGAATGCAGTGTTCATTAGATACAGCTCAGGGCACAACTGAGAATCAGAAAGTTTTCTGAAACTACCATCTTCTAGGAACCTGCTGAGCCTGCCATAATTTGCTCACACCTGTCTTTCCTAAGTTCACTACAGAATGTACAATGTTACTGAATGGGCTTTAGCTTTGTCCCCGGCCTCTCTTATTTATTGTCAATAATAAGTACAATACCTTCAAGTTAATACCCACAACAATCCACTCTGATTTTGATCCAACTCTTCTTTCCTTTCCTGTTCTTTCACAAGCTCTATAAATTACTGGTATTAGCAATAACAAACAAAAATGCTAAATGGCTAAAGAAAACATTAGCAAAATGAAAAGGGAAACTAACTGTATGGGAAAATATATTTGCCAATGATATCTCAGACAAGGGTTTGATCTCCAAAATATATAAAGAACTCACATGACTCCACACCAGGAAGACAAATAATCCAATTAAAAAATGGGCAAAGCAGCTGAACAGACATTTCTCCAGGGAGGACATACAGAGGACCCAAAGGCATATGAAAGGGTGCTCAGCATCACTAGCCATCAGCGAGAGGCAAATTAAAGCCACAGTGAGATATCACCTCACACTGGTCAGAACAGCCATCACAAACAAATCAACAAACAACAAGTGCTGGTGAGGTTATGGAGAAAAGGGAACCCTAGTGCACTATTGGTGGGAATGCGGACTGGAGCAGCCACTGTGGAAAACAGTATGGAATGTCCTCAAGAAACTAAAAATGGAATTTCCAAAAATTCCACTGCTAGGATTATTCCCTAAGGATCCCGAAACACCAATTCAAAAGAACCTATGCATCCCAATGTTCATAGGAGTGTTATTTACAATAGCCAAGTGCTGGAAGCAGCCTAGGTGCCCATCAGTAAATAAGTGAATTAAAAAACTGTGGTACATTTACACAATAGAATACTACACAGTATAAAGAAAGAAGGAGCTTCTACTCTTTGAGACAGCATAGATAGAACTGGAGAACATTATGCTAAGTGAAATAAGCCAGGCAGTGAAAGACAAATACCATATGATCTAACCTGTAAATGGAACCAAATTAACAAAACAAACAAGCAAGCAAAATACAATTGAAATTGGGAACAAACTGATAGTAACCAGAAGGGAGGGGGGAGGGAAATATGGGTGAAAGAAGGGAAAGGATCATCAAAGAATGTGTATAAAGGACCCATGGATAAAGCCAAAGGAGGGTACAATTGAGGACGGGGCAGAGGAAAGTGGTGATGGGAAAATGGAAACAACTATAATGGAATATTAATAAAAATGATTAAAAAAAGAAATATTACACAGAATTACTTTCTCTACCACACTTACATAAAGGAGGTAAATAAGCCAGCATAAATGCTCCAGCATTAAGGAAACACAGACCAATAGAAAACTTAAAGGAAAAGAGACATATGCTTTTATTTTACTTGTAAAAATGCCCTGAAAATTAACTCATGTACAGAGTTCAAGGAACTCAAACAGATTATGTGACAAATCCATTGTGTATATTTCTGTTGGAATCTGGTATCTGCAAAGGGTTTAAAGGTTTATTTCAAACTACTTTTTGTATTAAAAAACCCCAAAACCTCAAATAAAAGAAAAGGTAGATTTGGGGTGCAATGAAAAGCAGATTTAATCTTTGCATAGCAGTGCTCTGTATAGGAGACTCAATCTCTCTGTGTACCAACACTGACACTAATACTTGGAATGTCCAGTTCTCCATCATGATTCTCTGATACATTTTGCATAATTGTCACAGTCTCTTATGTTAACTGATTTCTGAAATACAGTGTGGGAATAATATGATCAATACTTATCTCTACCAACAGTCATGTCCTGAAAGTGCTATCTGGTGGCAAAAAGAACAGATTGCATGTGGCATTATGGAATATGTGCCGGGAGTCACATTTAGATCTCAGATGTACCACTTACTAGATAAATCTTTAAAAAGTTGCATGATTTTCCAAAGCTTCAGTTTCTTCAACTGGAAAAATAGGAAAATGCGATGCTTAGCTCAGGTAGTTAGTGTGAAGAATTGAGATCACATGGAGAGCATGTGGAGATCACGGGCATACTATAGATAGACATAGCTACAGAAAGGGATATTGGTATGGCCATGACCATGGTCCAGGTTTAGAGACACACAGTAGATGCTCAAGATCTAATACCTACTATTAATAAAGAATAGCTTTGCTGTTAGATCCCTTTATGTTGACCTATTATTGCAAAAATACTATGCCTGATGTTCTTTATCTTTGCACATAGAGAAACAACAACAAAAAGAGGTATCCAAAAGACTTTTCCCTTTCTAGTTCCTCTCACAGAGAGGCCTGACTCCCTCGGGAGAGTGGCTCTCATTGGCCACACTGCCAGATGAGCCATTTTATCTTGACAGTTAGGAAAGACCAAAGTTTATCCTCTAAAGGTGGACTCTCATCAGAAGCTGTGCCAAGCCAGTGGCATCTCTCTGGCAAGGAAGTGTCTCACTAGCTCCATTTTCATCTTTCAGTGTCAAGTCAATGTCAAGTTCATTTTAAGAATCAACCTTTCCAGACTGTTCCAGGGCTATTTGCCATCTCTACTAAAGGCTGCCTTTGTAAAGATTTTTTTTTAATAGAGAATTCTTTTCATCTTTCTCTAGAGATAAGTCACCTTTGAAGTTGACCATGACAGAGTCAGAGATTCAATGTGATAGAGAACTTCTCCTTGTTCACTGCTAGCCTTTTGGCCCCTTGAGCTTTGACAAAAGAAATAGAAGACATGAGAAAGATAAAAGGACCTCCCATTAGGAGTCAAGAATTGATAATTTTTTGTCTCTTAAAAAGCCATTATAAAACATGAGGGTAGAGAGGTTACCAACTTTTTTTCATACTGAGATGTTGCCCTCAGAACTAAGGCAACATCACCAAGGGCAGCATTGGTAAATTCAGCACATTGTTGCCTAAAGCCAGAAATCGTGGATATGGAAGTGGAACACACTTTTATAGGTAAACATATGCAAGAATTCATATGTTTTTTTCTGGAAAAAATGCACATATAGAAATCAGCTAATTGGGGAAATAAAAGGAAGTCTAAGAAATAGATATATCAGCTAAGTGCAGAACAGGCAGTCACTGGCTGGACCATGTGTGGATGATACTTAACAGATGACATAAGAGAATACTCAGACATGAACTTGTTCAGGACACTCAACACCGCAAGTTTCAAAAGTGTGAGACAAATAATATTCATTCACTGAGATTCAAGTTAATGGCAAAAAAAAAAGAACAAATGGAGTTGCTTACAGTTTTTTTTCTTTTTAACAGCAGGATCAGAAGTAGATTTTGTGTATCATAATGCATACATTGGGGAGGAGTTTCTTTAAGAAAGTGAATTTGGTTTTTAGGGATACAACATTACTAAGGGCTCCACCCCTTAGGAACTAGAAATTCACTTGTGAAAATGAGGGGTTTATGCATTATCAGTCTGACAATAATCCACCTCTGGTAAAAGGTTATTTATGATAAATGCACTTTGCTGTTTGAATGCTTTCTTTGGGCACTGTCCTTGTAATACTTTGCCATAACTTCCTTGGTTAAATTGCAGGTTGGCAAAGAACAAATAGTCAAACCAAGATTAATAGATTTGCAATAAAAAATTTAATATGGAAAGAGGATTTTATTCTAATTTATTTGCCATGTTAAATGACAAAATAATTTTAATTATAAAAATAACATCATTTATAAAAATAAAATTAAAAAATAAATAGAAACAAAGAACATCCATAAGAATCATGCCACTATATTTCTCTACAGTTTTTTTCAAGGGTCTTTGGTATGTATGTGTTTAATCCAAATTATATTTACAATATAGTCATTTTATCACATATTGTCTTATTCTTGTAGAAAACTAGGTGATTGACACATTTTTCCTTCTCTTTCTCTGTTACATATGTTTGATTTGTTTTTATTGACCTAATGGGTACTTCATTTTATAATCAAGGTCAATGTTGAAGTTTTTGGTTTTAATATAGAAATGATACATCTTTAGAATTCAGTTCATCAAATTATTATAGCTGGAAGAACTATGTTTAGGTAGGTATGCTAAAAATCTTGGTTAAATTAACTCCTTGAAACCAGATTACTACAGAATCAAAACTTCCCACAATGCCCAGAGAATTCCCAAATAGATGATTGACAAGCTTCTGGAATGGGGTTTGATCTACAATTCCTACCTCTGTCGTTTATTATCTGTCATTTAGAGGAACTGCCTTTTACATTGAAAAAAATAGATTTAATGTATCCAAACAAATGCTCCAGAAACAGTAAAAGCTTTTTTGGGTGACTGCCATACTGCTATTCTCCACAAAATATGTTTCAGAGATAATATTGAGTCATTATTTTTATTTTTTTTGTATTTGTATGGCAAGAAAAAAAGCTACAGATTATCTTTATATAGTATGTGAATTACATTTACTTCTTCCCAATTTTTTTAAGAGTCCAAGTATTTCAGAAAGTAACTATTTTTTCAACTCAGAATGGTGTGGAACAGGGAGCATGCATTATTTGTAAGGAACCTTGATTTTTGTCCTAATTCTCCACTGCTAGACTTCGTTTTTCTCATTTTTAATAGAGGGAGATTATTTTTACATAATACTGAAATTCCTTCCTGTTTTAACATTCTATGATTCTTTGACAGGTTTATTTTGTCACTGTTCTCTTGATGATTTTGAAATGTCATCTTGGTGACAGTTGACTTATTTCAATTCACCATTTCTGAATTCAGCATCTTTCATTCAGCTCAGCTGATGATGTACTTAAAGTGAAGCAGAGAACACCCACATCCCATATACTCTCTACAGCTAAGCCAGTGAAACTTCTCTGCCAGAGTTGTTTCTGGTTCCCAAAGATCCTAAGCATTTTCAATGTAGATACAGACATGAGTTAAAGTTGGTATCAATTTGCCCCACCCCCCTCTCTTTTTTTTTTTGTTAACCTACTATATCCCAGGGATCACTGTAGGCATTAGGGATGCAACAGTGAACAAGACAAGCAAGTTTCCTCTTCTCAATTATGCTTAGATCCACTGAGAAAAGAAGACATGGATCAAATCATATAAATAAATGTAAAAATACAATGGTGACAAGTGTCACCAGAGAAAAATATATGGTGTTCTGAAAATCTATAATATTATTTGGTCTGTTTGGGGACATCCAAGGTCCTTCTCAAGAAATTAACATTTAACCCAAGATCTAAATGATGTCTTAGAATAAAGAATAAAAAAGAAAAGGAAAGGAATCTAGGTAGATGGCATGAAAATAAATACCTTGCAATGGTAAGAAGCAACATGAGTACATGGGACTAAACATGGAGAATGTGGCTGGATCCCAAAAAGTGAAGAAGAACCTGTAGGAGATGAGATTGGAGACAAAGGTAGAGGCCTTAATATGCAAGATAATTTTGGCTCAGTTAAGAAGTTCCATGTTTATCCTAAGACCAAAGGAATCATGGGTGGTAGAAGAGCAGCATAATTAGATTTACTTACTAATGATCTTTCTCCTGAGAAAGAAAGATATAAGGTAAATTTGTCTGTAATTGGACCATGTGGAGAATTAAACAGTGATGTAATGTCTTTATTGTTATTTTGGATGCTTCTCTGAGCTGACAAACCTAACTTTCCTTTAATGTCTCATTTCTGTAGAACCTATCATGCATGGTACTAGTTGGGACAGTGCCAGGGGACAACCAGAAGCTATTGTTCTCTGGTTCACTTCTGCATTATTTATGCTATTGAAATGGATTTAGACATCTGAAGGACAGTCTTAGGTCCCAGAGGATTCCCAGAAAGCAAACGTGCAGCTCTGCCAGGTGAAAGGAAACACAGCTGCATTCTCCAGAAGCATTCTTTGACAAGAACTGCCAATGCTTGCCACTATACCCAACAAAGAGGACAGGAAACTTCTAAATTATTCTGATTATATACCCTGGGCTCTTGTGATAGTTTTATATTTTCTACCATTTTTTCAATTAAAAGCACACGTCTTCTGTATTTCTGAGAAACTATATAAAGTCCATGAGAGATTTCCATTCCTGCTAACTAGCATCTCACAACCACACAGCCATCATTCAAAAAATGATTCTTTGTCTTATTAAGCACCAGGAAGCCTATAGTCAGTGGGGCTTTGAATGCCCCACTTGCTGTGTAGTGTTAGGACGTCTAATTCAGGACCTGTGGCCCCCACCTTCTTCCCACCCTGAAGCTGTGGTGATTCTAGGTAAATGAAAGAAGAAAGGGCTGGATGGGATGTAGCTTGATTGTCATCTTTTCAATCCCTAATCCCTGTATTCAAAAGCAATGCTGATAGAACCTTCTAGAGGGTGATATTAGAACATCATAATGTTTCAGATAATAAAAATCACCAGACTTGAACCAGTTCTGGCCCTGGTCAGTGGACAAAATACAGGTTTAAGACACATCAGACTCCCAATAAATTCCCAAAAGGAATTCTGTTCACTTTGTTCTATGACTGACACAATTGACCTAGTGAGGTTGGCAATGCTGGACTCGATGGCAGGGAACAGGCCCACAGACCAGGGGTGAGTTTGAGCAATAGTGAGATGTGGAGGGGAAGTAGGTAGACTATTGGCTTCTGACTCTTATAAAGCTGTATAGGTTGGCCAGTGACAAGAGTTTAAATTATGTAATCCTTTGTTCCTTTGTGTGCCCCACAAGATCAGAGTACCTTCCATTCCAAGTAAAATTGTCCCCTGACAAAATAAAGTTTGGTAATAGAAAAGAACATTAGGCTACTTGAGTAGCATTAGAAAGTTGTGGTAATTGTAAAATTGTAACCCCATTAAAACACACTACCACCAACATCAACAAAAATAGAGGAATAGCCTAAGGATTTGATTACTCTGTACAGAGATACCCTTTTCCCCTCCCTTCTGGATAAAAGGGATAAGAATACATGGGAGAATATAAGTATAAATGGCAATGTCTTGCTGCTGCTACCAGAGGTTTGCTCATATTTTTCTGTTGTTTTTCCAAATAAGGTTAAATGGATTTTATTTGTTTACAGATTGCCTAAACAGTACATTCATCACCTTTTCCCTCTTATTATTCTTTCCTCTCTTTGCAATTTTTATTAAAAAGAGAACAAAATTGTTAGTGACTGTGATCATTAGCTTGCAGAAGCTGGCCCATGAAACAGATTGTCGGTGCCATAAACACAAGCCTCAGAATTCTATCATCCAGTCTCTGATGTGGCATGTCAATTCTCAGGGAATGGCTTATCCTAAATAGTGTTTGCTGTTATTCATAAATATATAATGACAGTGATCCTTAAGTAAACTTCATTCAAATCACTCAATCCTCCACTAGTAATGATTGTACATAAGTAAAAAACAGTGTGAGACAGCTGCTTTATACTGTTTATAATATTAGCCATTATTCAAATATTGTGGCATTCACCCTCCATAGCTAACAGGCTGGTCCTCAGAATTTGAAAGAATTAATTCCTTGTTGTAGAATTTTTAGATTTCCAAGGTTAAATGAGAAGAGAATATAAAGCAATGATATCAGGAAAATGGAATGAGTAATGAAAAAGAAAACATGTTATTTATTAAATGAACAACATAGTTTTCTCTAAGAATTTATAGAGGTTATAAATAAAACTAAGAGAGGGATATATTAAAAAGATATTCTATTTAGTTACCTCTTGGAATTAAAAATGAATACACAGAAATACATGCTTTCCTCTTGGGTGAAGATTCGATATTGTAACAACAGCATTTCCCCTCTAAACTAATCTACAAAATTAGCATAATCTCAAGGTTTATATGGAAAATGCAATAATGTACAAATGCCAGGATAATTATGAAAATAATAATGAAAGAAAACTGGCACTACTAAATATTAAAACATTAACTTAAAATATTTAAAATAATTTGTACTGCCTCAGATTATCAGAAGAACAATGAAAAAGAAAAATCATATATTGAGATAAATACCTAGGGGGATTTAGTACATAATAAGGTGAATAAAAGGTAAATTATGTAGCAAATGCTGTTGGGAAAACTAGCTAGTGAATTAAAAAATAGTTGGATTAGTCCTGGACAGTATGGCTCAGTTGGCTGGAGTGCTATCCCATAACCAAAATGTTGTTGGTTCGATTCCTGGTCAGGACACACACCTGGGTTGTGGGTACGGTCCCTGGTCCAGGTGTGTAGAATCTCGAGTTTAGGCACGTACAATCCCCAGTCTGAGCATGTATAGGAGGTAACCAATCAATGCTTCTCTCTTACATGGATATTTCTTTCTCTTCCTTCCTCTTTCTCTTTCTCTCTCTCTAAGAAGCAATTAAAAAATAACATAAAATGTCCTTGGATAAGGATAAAAATTTCTAAAAATAGTTGGACCACTTTCTTATATATTATATGAAAATGAATTTCAAATAAGTTAAATAATTAATAATTATATAAAGAGAAAAATAAAAGAAAGAGATTATAGGAGGACAAAAGATATGTAATTTTTGTTGTTAAATCCCTGAGGTAGAGAGTTAAAACTAAAAAAGTCATTAAAACTATGGAAAACATTGTGGAGGTTTTTTAAAAAACTAAAAATGGAATTGCCTTATGACCTAGCAACTCCACTTCTGGGACTATATCCAAAGAAACCTGAAACACTAATTCAAAAGAATACACACTCCCCCATGTTCATTGCGGTGCTATTTACAGTAGCCAAGATTTGGAAGCAGCCCAAGTCTCTATCAGTAGGTAAATGGATAAAAAAATTGTGGTGTATATACCCAATGAAATACTACTAAGCAATGAAAAAGAAAGGAATCTTACTTTTTTGTGACAGCATGGATGTACCTAGAGGGTATAATGCTAAGTGAAATAAGCCAGTCAGAAAAAGACAAATAGCTTATGAATTCACTTATGTTTGGAATCAAATGAACAGAATACCTTTGTAAACAAACAAAATAGAAACAGACTCCTATGGAAAACACACCGACAACTGCCAGAGGGGCGAGGAGGGGTTGGGAGGCTGGTGAATAGATTCAGCAGTGAAGATTGGTAGTTACAGAACAGTCACAAGGATGTGGATTGCAGCATGGAGATTAGAGCCAATGATGTCAAGATAATGGGGTATGGTGCCCGGCGGGTGCTCAGAGCAGCAAGGGGACCACTCTGTAGAGTACATGGTTTTCTGGTCACTTTGCTCTACGTCTGAAACTGGTGCAGAATGGTACTGAATGTGAACTATAGATGAAAAAGTACATATTGATACATTTGCAAAAAAAATGAAAACTGCCATTCTTCAAATTACTATAAACCAAGCAAAATGAGAAATGATAATTGGGAGACCTATTTCTAGGCCATATGATAATCTATATATTAACTTTTTGATGTTAAACAATTTTATACATAAAATTTTAAACTATAGGAAAATGAGAAAAATGACAAGAAAAAACATTCATACAAACACAAAGCTTCAATGCTCAACTGATATTAGACATTGTTCAAACTCACTCATAATTAAAGAAATTTAACTCAAAATTTGGCTATTTTTTACACATCAAAATTGTGAAAATTTAAAACTTACATTACCTAATACCGAGGGTAATATATTGAAACACTAGACACATGTTGGTGGGGGTTTAAATTGATGTACTTTGTATAGCCTTTAATAATACCTATAAAAATGTGAAACCCATCTATGCTTGGACCTAACAACTGGACTTCTAAAAATGTACCCTGTAGAGGTACTCACTAATTTCACAAATATGTGTATAGAGAGGTTCAATGCAACATGTTTGGTAACAGCAATGCTAAACAAAAGAGAAAAAGGCATACATAAAAAACCAAGACCCTGCAAACAACTTAAATCCATAATATAAACTGATTAAATCATTATGCTGTGATGAAAATGAATGAACTGAAATATTTATAATGTCTGAAAAAATATGTGTGTATATAAATGTAGAGTATATAGTTACAGAAAAGCTAAACAACACTTAGCTCCTACGACATCCCTGATAAATAATGTTTGGGAGCCTCCAATTGCCTCCAATTTGCAATCTAACCTTTAAGGCCAACCAGAAATTCCTGCTCCCATCTCTCTAAAACTAACTTATTCAGCTACAAGGACACCCAATGAAAGGCTCTTAACTCTGCAAATTTTTGCCTTCTTTAATGTTCCCAGAGAGAAATGAGGACACAATAATACAAGCAAATAGACTGAGTGAATTATTTATATTGAAAAACATGTGAGTGTTATAGATCACTGGATGTTATTTAATGGCAAAGATGCCTAAGCAGCAATTTTAAGTATTCAGCTATATGGGTTAAAAAATAAAATCTATCAATTCTATCAATATATTAATTCTGCTGAGTCTTTCTATACAACTCAATTAATTTCTAGAAGGCAAAAGTTTCCAAAGGTGGACGATTCCAAGAGGGACAGTACTTTCAAGCAACGTGCGCTAAAATGCCTTTCTCCAATGACTCAAGAGAAGAGAACGAGAAAGATTTGAATCTGGAGAAATGAATCATGGGGAAAACTGGAAGGATGTCAGTCCATCCTGTTCTGCCTAGGATAACCTCAAACTGGCAACCTCTTAAACCCATGTCTTACATTTATTGAAAGAATAAAGTTATAAGAAGAATGCATAATGCTAAGTGAAAGAAGCCAGTCAGAAGCTTAGCATGGTGCCTGGCACCCAGTAAATGCTCAGAATATGCTATTTTTGTATTCTTTCTTTTCAGTAACCTGTTTAAAGACTGCCATCATATATGAGGTTTCTCTGATGTATTTTATTCCTACACCTAGCACTTACATAAACCCTGAAACATGACAATTTGCATACACTTGGACTCTGTCTTCTGGTTTGTGCTGTTAAGTGTCTGTTGGTCCTGCCCATCTTCCATAGTATTGTAAATAATTCTAGGGGCTGTACACACTCCTCTCGAATTCTCTTCCCATTGTCTATTAGGTGTATACACAACACATGCTCAATGAATGTTGTTGCCTTAGTTCTCTGGCAGCCAGACAGATGCAGCACTTCCAGGTTATGCTATTTACTGTCTGCGTCATACAACTGAGTAACTAGTTAACCAGCCATCCAAGGAAGAAAATCACAAGCTGATCAGAACTTATGGTAACAATTTTTGCAGGTCGATTTCTGAATTCACCTTGTCCCTCAGTGTGTTTCGCCCTTCCTGCAGGACAGACACTCCCTGGCTACGGGTCATAATTCCCTTTCAGGATATGGGCTGCTGTACAAATGGATGCAATGAGTAAGGAAGAAACTGCTTACTTTCTCAGCTTGGTAAATAGCACACAGGATATATAACGAAACAGTCAGAAAGTTTGCAGGATCAATAAAGGTTGTGTTACCTGGATCCTAAAGAAATTAATCTGTATGGGGCCATTAAAGCAAAAGAGAGAAAAAAAATCACTGAATCTGGCTCATGCTTAATTTAATTTGTACTCAGTTAATCCCAGTTAATAAAACAAATGAGGTCCTACTTTTCCTCATGAATAAAGCTCAAGATGATTTTGTAAGGAGCTAAGACTCATCCTAAATTATCATGTCAAGGAAGTAAATGGAATCACAAAACTGGTATTTAAAACTACACCTACGCTGGGCTGCTGCGGGGGTTTTTTGTTTGTTTTCTGTTGTTGTTGTTGTTATTGTTTGGTTGGATGGTTGGTTTTGCTTTCCTCATTGGTGGCTCTGGAATGTCTCAATCTGGAGGGATTTCAGAAGGCACTCCAGTCACAAGAGAAAGACTGAGGGCTGGCCTTGCACATGTCTGAGCAGAACAAGCACCCTTTTCTGTGCTTTTTGGGTGATCCGTCAGGAGGCATTCTGGTGGAGAACCCACTTAGCCAGTCATTTTCACATGCTAGAGAATGTCGGAGGGGCACAGACTTTCACAAGAAAGGTGTATGACTGTTATTCTAAACAATCAAAGTAGCAGCAGATAACCCTTGAATTGCTTTAGGAAAAAGCTCTTTACTGTATAACTAAGTTTCCTCATTTATAAAATTAAGTTGGATTAAGTCAATTCTGTTATCCTATAATTCTGTAATTATTAAAATTCATCATTGTTAATGACTAGTAGGATTTTATAAAACTAAATTCTAGCATGGTGGGAACAGCCTAGCTTAGAAGGCAAAGCTCGCGGCTCTATTCCCTGCTCCATTCCCAGCTCCACCCCCAGGGCGGTGTGTCCTTGGGCAAGCCCCTCCCCCTGTCTAAACTTCAGTGCCATCATCTGTAAAGTGGAGACAATGGACCCTACTTTGGGTTCAGATTTGGCACCTTCTAAGTACTGAAGGTTAGTAGTCATAATTAAGGAGCCAATAGAAATAAAAGCAAAGACAACTGAAGGAGGGAAAAATTCCTACTTTATGAACCAGAAAAGACTTTTCTGAATTAGTATCATTTTTTACATAGCACATTTCACCTGATATAACCAACTGCACATTTACATTTTACTCTTAATATTAAAATGTTCATTTAACATTTAGTAATTATCAGCAAGGTTATTGCAGTACCATTCCTTGAGAAGGAACCTCCTCTCCTTTAGTCCTGAAAAAAATAAATAAATAAACTGTGTGCCTGATTAAAAACTCTTATCACCTCACCAACAGACACCCCTTTGATTTCTCCTTTTAACTGAAGTGAGGTCACACCCCTGTGTTTATGACATAGCAGTGGGTTGCCATGGAGATGATAGCTTTATCAGCAGCTCTGTTTTGCAGTGACTTCACAGCAAGGTTACCAAGAAGCAGATGGGCTGTGAAGGAGACAAACCCCCTTGTCTAAACACAAATAGCATTGATAATTAATTAGCTGAAGCAGCAGGGGAAATTATGAAATTGCTTGAAAGGTAAAAAGATTTCTATTTATTACAGATTCAATAGTTCTATTCCTCTTGCCAGAGAAAAATCACATCCCTCCCCACCTATGAATATTACAAGTTATACTGAATAAATATCACACTAACTGCTTTGAGTATGCTGAGGTTCATTTCTAGACCCACTGACTTCTTGGTTAAAGCAGCAAAATAAGTTACCTGTTGTGACTGTTTTATTAAGGTCCAAAAAGATTGTAAAACAGAACAAAATAAAAGTACCTCAGATTATTGAGATGATTAAAGGATTTCAGTGTCAACATATTTTAGACTTCTAAAGGCCCAATTTGTACACACCAACCCTGTATTTGAAAATGTTTCCTTTGATGATAAAGTCCTTTGTATTAATTTTCTAGGTCTGTGATAATAAAACACCACAGACTAAATGACTTAAACAACAGAAAGCTATTTTCTCACAGTTCTTTGAAGGAAAAAAGTCCAAGGTCAAGGTGTGATTTCTTCTGAGGCCTCCATCCTCGGCTCACAGACAAGCTGCCATCTCATTGTGTTCTCACATCTTTCCTCTCTGTCCAAATTTCCTTTTCTTATAAGGACGTCCATTGGATTGGCTTAGGACCCACCCTAACAGCCGTATTTTAACTGAATCACCTTTTTAAAAGCCATTTCTTCAAATACAGTCAGATTCTGAGGCATGTTGGGAGTTAAGACTTCAACATATAATTTGACTATAATATAGTTTAGCCCATACCAGTCTTACTTTATCATTTGGATAAGTATAAACTACCTAGCACTGCATGCAAAGTCTTTCCTAACTAGATCTCCATTCCTTTGGCAGAATTTGCCTCCAGAAATATCACCACAGGCAGCAGACAGTGAAAACATACCAGGTGTCTGGTTCTGCAAATATCCCTGGTGCATTATGTTTGCCACCTCTCTTCACTTGCCTTGTAAACTTCTGCTCAGTCACTTTTCAGATAACACCTCCTCTTTGTCATACCCTCGCTGACTACTAGTCCTCTGTGGTAGAGTTAAGGATTCCTTCCTCCTCTGTACTCTGCAATAACTTACTAGAGTGTTTTACTTGGGTCTAATTGTGTGTTGACAGAAGTCTCTTTCTCCTAGGAGCTGGGCAGCCAGGCTTACATTTTTATTAATGCTTCCATCACCCACATTTTCCTCAGTGAACAGAGATTTTAAATGTTTTCTGTATGCTTGCAGACAAAGCACTTAAACATCGTAAGATAAAAAAAAGTGTATACTCTAAAAAAATATACTGCCCCTGGGAAACTATAAAATGCATGGTTTGGCAAATATATGTACAGAAGTGTTTTTATTTATTTTTTTCTCTCAGATGCTGGTCATCTACATGTCTGGGTTCTTCCAAGAATATATTTTGAATTAGGTTCACAGCTCAGGATTCATCCTCTTGCACACTAGCTCTGCTTATGACTCCGTCAAGTGTGAGTTGGGGCCAGAGACTCCACTGATGAGCTGCAAAGAGTACCTCACACGAGAAGAACAGCCGCTGGCATCAGTAACAATCAAGAAGTGAATCTTGTGTTCCATCATTCTATCCATAGTGCCCTTTATAGACAGAGGTTAAGAGCTAGAGGTCACCTCCTCTCTGCCTCCTCATACTCTCAGTGCTCAGAGTTGCATTATCTCCAGGACCTTGTGGGCTCCTGAAGCAGAGAAGATGACTGGAGCCATCGAGTTGCCCTGCCCCACCAACCAGATGGGAGGAACTCTGCTGTACATTCTGTGACCTGAGATGTTAAAGTGACAAGTAGGCCCTCATGGAAAAGCAGATGAGGGCCCTTCTTAAAATGTCCTATGTATGTAAATTAGAAAAAGATCATTCTGATATAATCAGCCCAAAGTGAAAATTTAGTTAAAATGTCATCCTTCTTTATTTTGAATTAGAATATGAACTTGGTGTGGTAAAACTCATTGTTGCAAACATCTAAAGCTCTAATTGATAGCTTTATGACTCTGAACAGTTAAGATTGGGGGGAAAATTTATTATTACTTATCAATGTTATTTGTTTGGTATGAAAATATGCTTGCTGTGTTCAAGTCATTAAGCTAATATTATTCAATGTGCCCCACCTCAAAAAAAAAAAGGACAGAATTATTATTCCTTTACTTTACAGATGAAAAAGACTTAACATTTGGCCTGAAAAAGTTATGCAGCTTTTTTTGAAGCCACAATAATCTAGATTATTTTAGTTTTCTAAATAGTAGTTGTGTCCCTACCATTTTATGCTCTATGCCACTTTCTTTAAGAAGTGTTTGTTAAGGAGAAATGAGAACATTATTCACTCCTTTTTTTCATATACAGTGTATACTTGTTAGGTAATCTCTGATGAAAGCACCTTTTTTTTTGTTTGTAAGTAACGATAGCAGGACATGGCTGTCTTAAATGGTAGCTTGGACCCTTTCACCATCTCATCTGAAACAGCCTCTGTATCTGCATTCTTGGTAGAAGCACCAAGGAGATGATGTGAGATATAATTACTTGTCTAGTGGAGTTTTGAATTATGTGAATAGCTGTCTATCTGTAAGAAGAGTGTAACCATTCATTCTTTCTCCAGTCAGTAGATGATAAGACTCTGGGAAGGGAGCAGAACTTTGAGATAATTTAAAACGAATGACCTAGAGATCAAATGATTTATGCCCCACTATCTGCTTTTCTCTGAGAAAATGACTAATTTCCCAAGCCTGCAAACAAAGAAAATAAAATAAATAAGAAATTTTAAAGATGAAGTTAAAAACATTCTAGAATCAAAAAAGGATTTGTTCACTGTGAGCCAACTGTAACATCTTTAACTCTCCTGTTTGTGCACATTAGAAAAAAAGAAGATAAAAACCAAAACTACATCTAATTTATTCACTGGATGATTTGATTTTCATGTATTTGGGAGCTGGTGAAGCACGCTTGCCTCTCTCTGTGTGTAAGCATTGAGGCTGGCAATTAACCCTGTTCCCTTAAGCAATCAAATGTGTTTGCTGGTACCTCACTGGAAGCCATCTCACATGGGGCCCTATGCTAGTGACCTGTGCTGGGCCTAATACAGAAGCAGAGAGGGTGGCAGTTAGGAAGATTTGAGCTTTCTTTTCAGAAATATATGTATAAAACTAATTGGACTTATTAGGAAAACAAGGTTGTTGGAAAGATTATTGAAATGATATTCAAGAAATTGTCTTCACGTGAAATGCAGAGATATGGGAAAACAGAACCTTAGAGAAAGATAATAGACAACATGTGGGAGATCGTAAAGATTATTATGGTTATAAAGAAAGTCACTTGCACTTCTTCTAGAATGTAAACCCAAATTTGGTGTCTCCAGGGAGATCTGATATATCTCCTCAGAACTCTCTCCCTTAGTCTCTTACAAATGTCATTCAGTTGATAATAATCGATCCCTCTCTCTGTGTTTGTGCTGAAATGCATTATATTTTTTGTGGCTGAAATCAAAGAGAGCACTGAGGGCTCAGAATATACAGATCCACTGTGCTATGTGCTGGTTCCTGGTGGTGGTCTGCCTGCCTCCTCATCCTTATTTGGGTTGGGAAGATGGGTAGGCTTAGCAAGAATCTTTGCCATCTGGACTGACTTCTGCCCCTTACATCCAAATAATATTCTTAAAATGTCACTATCTTATGTCATAATTCCAGAATGCCAAAACATTTTGAAGAAATGCGTAAGAGTCACCTGGAGGTTTTTCTTCTCCCTCAAAAACAAAAAATGTTGAGGGCCAAATGTTATTCCTTGCCTTGTTATTTCCACAGGAGAATTATTTTCCTTTTCTACTTCTTTAATGGTTGTGATCATTAATAAAGTACCGATATTAAAATCATAAGTATCTGAGCCAAATATATTTTTATTTTTCTGGTTTGAATTTTTTATACATTTCTCTTTTGCTTAATTGTTATATGTGCATGTGTGTGTGTTAACAGCTTTATGGAGGCATAAATAATATATTAAAAAACTGGGTATATTTAATATATACAATCTGATGATTTTGGTGATATATATACACTTACAAAATCATCACTACAATCAAGGTAATAAAGTATCCATCTTCCCCACGAGTTTTTTCTTCTGCCCTTTTTTTAATATCATTGTTTGATTTTGTCTGTGTGTGTGTAGTAAGAACATTTAACACGAGTATCTCTTTGTCTTTAAAACACACTTCCTTCACCTTATCCTAATTCTCCTGCTTGCCCTTACTCTTAACAAATTAAGACATCATTTAAATTCTATTTTGTAGATTAATTATCTATCACTAAAAGTAACAATGATAAGTACCAGTTCAAGGGTTGTTTCTTAAATAACACTCAATACATTGGGATTTGACCATAGCTAAGAATTTTGATGGTACCTTACCATTCAGTTATCTATCCTTACATTCCACGAAGGTGTATTCAGCATCTGTTATATGCCAAGTGCCTTGCTATCTCTGGAGACTCAAAAATTAAGATGAAACTCTTGTCCTCAGCACATTTTACTAAAGCAGAATTGTATGTATAGAAACATATCACTTGAAATAGAAACTCAGTTTTTTGATCCTGGTTACTCTTTTACCAGGCAAGTTACCAAACTGACTGTGATCAAGAAACGCACATGGTCCTCTTCTTCAAACTGTGCTCCTCTCCATCAGCCTGTGAGACTCTTCCTTCGATTCTGCTGCTCCAGGAATCTCTTCCACTTCCATATTCCTTGTTTTCATAGTTTTCCTCTGAGTGACTGCTCTATCAATTTTCCGGTATAAACAATAAGAGAGCTGCCATCCTGAATTTCTGAAATCTAATGCTATATACCTTACCAATCCCTCTCATCACTCAGAGTGGTAATTTCAGCCTAAGTAGCACAACTTGTCTATCATTCCCATTTATTTTATTTTATTTTTTCACAGTTCTTTAGTATGCCTTGCAAAGAAGAACTTTAAGATGATATAAAATAAAACTATATGGCAGAACATATCACTCACTGTCAAATTTCATGTAAGGTGGTAGCAACTTTCATGTAGTTGGTTTGCAGATGACTGCTTCTTAATCGCGTAAGAAAACACATGACCTTTGACCAATATGGCTTTTCTAGTATATGGGTTTACAGAATGTCAAGTCTTTAGAACTTGAATCCACTTTCACCAACAACTTTGGTTCCTGGACTCAGAAGATTATGAACCATTCTGTGCCTCTGGCCATGGTAAGTGAGCACACCTGTGAGGCCAGAGAAGAGGACTGGTGCCCTAGTTTATTGTTGTCTTCACGCCTGTTTTCATAATTTCTACTCAGCCACGTAGCTGCTTCTCTCTCTCCACTTCTGGTGGAGGCCAGTAGAGAGATGACGATTAGCTATGTTATTCATTACTCATGCTTTAGAAGGGACAAAGTAAAACAGACAAACAGGCTGGTGGTAGCCTTTCTACTCCCAGAATGGTTCACTGAACAACACCATCTCCACCACCTAAGCATTTGTTATAAGTTCACAATAACCAGGCTCACCCAAAATGTATTAATGAGAAGCTACACATTAACAGTATCTGTAGTGATTCACAGGCACACTCAAGTCGTGGTGAAATCCTGAAGCTCTGGACTAGAAGATGCCTTTATCCATTCACAAGAGACAAAGAAAGGAAGTGGTTCAAAAACTGAGGTACAGAAACTCTCCCTTGGAGATAAATAGGTAGAAAATGGTGTAGGACAAAGAGGTGAACCTATGTATGTGTAAGTGTGTGTATGTATGTGTGAGATACGATGAAAAGGCAGATAGACACACACAGACACACACACCTCCCCTGCCTAAAACATTTCAGTCCACTCTGGACTTCAGTTGCTAGGAATTACTCTCAACTGGCTGCTATGCATATTTGGTATCTGCATCCTGTCTGAGATAGCCACAGATTGTCCTAAGCAGCAGGAGAGTAATCCTTAACTTTCTTCCTTTACCCAAACATTAGCTTTGGTGGATGTAGCTAGTGTTCCTGACATTGTCCTCATTGGCCAAGGGTTAGGAAGCTTACTGAAAGAAATTCTCCTATAATGATTTGAAGCAGGAATCCAGCAGTGCTATATTTCCACAAGTGACACCCCTCTCTGTTGATCATTTGGGCATTCTTCTTATGGCATCAATAAACACAGAACTGTTGATTTTCAAAGTTAGAAGGAACAGTAAATGCCCAGTCCTATTTATTATCTGAAATCCCTGCCATAGTGTAGCCAGTCATTGCCCAACTTATGTTTGAATGAAATACACAAAAGAAAACTCAAAATTCATTTTTGTATCCATCAAGCATTCAGTGACTTTGCAGCTACCTTGCTCATTATTTGAGAATGCAACATCCCCCCAGTGACACACGGGATCCTTTTCTCAGTCTGGCATCCTTCTCTTTCTTATAAGCAGTTAAGCTTCAGAGTCTTAATGCAGGGAGGGGAAATGTCCCTTCATAAACAAATCCTTTTGCCTAAGTAAAAGGATATATAGTACTCATAAAAGTGGTAATTAGAGCCTAGACAGAGAGAGATACATTTTCACACTAATAATAACAATGATAGTAATAATAATAATAATAATAATAATAATAACAAATACCCCTGAGAGCTACCATTCCAGAGGAAATATTTGCCACTAATATTATTGTTGTTGTTGTTGTATTACTGCTAATAATAATGAAAGGTCCCTTGCTAAGAGACTGGGCTTTCAGTGTAAGACTGGGTAAGCCTACTTAGGAAGGGCTCCCCTGAACGTATTTCTTCAATTAATAAAGTAGACTGACAGATCTTCACAGTCCACCACCAGGTACCAATTGATTACCTCACTTTAATAACTTTAATTTGCTTTCCCATGCTAATCATGTCATGAAATTGTTGGTCTCTGCCACTTGGTGACAGAGCAGATGGCATTTCAACAGGCTGAGTGGCATTGCCCACCAGCCCCCCCTGCCTCCTACCTTCCTCCTGTCCTCAGCCTTCTCCACCCCTGCCCTGCCCTCCTCCTGCCTGAAGCCCAGACACAGACCTGGCTGCTTCTTTCCCGGAGAAGCCTTGACATAACAATGAGAGAGTAAATTGCTCAGACCTCTAGAGCAGCAGCTGCAGAAAGAAAGAAACATCCCTTTGTTGTGTCTCATGACCTCTCTCTGTGCTGAAAGAAAATTCATAAGCTCACAGCATGAGTTAGCATGGCCTCATATAGACACAGAATTAGGGGTGTAGAAGACAAAATGGGAACAAAGTGATTTACAAAAAATGTCCCCCAAACAGGGGAAATTGTAGCAGGGAACCAGAAGGTGAGGAGGAAGGGGCAGTAGAGTAAACATAGTGAAAACACCTGAGTGGAAGAAACCATTGATATGCAAATGTTAGAGCCTACAATTAGCTCAGGGAACTCCAAGACACAGTCACACTGACCTGACTGAGGAGTAGGTGTTGGAAGTCTCCACCCTACCTCGTTACACACAACTGTTCTGTCTTGTCTGTGGGCATGCTAAGGTTTCTGGTCTCTTGCTTAGCTTTCATCTTTCTGCTTCACAAAATGAAAGACCTATAGTGAAGTGATATGCATGGTGGTTGAAACCATTGAACAACAATCAAAAAAAAACTTTTTAATAAAAAATAAAATTCCCAAGTGTGTCTTTGGGTGCTATTCTGCCACTTGGGAGGAATGCCCTTCACACTCTATGTGAATGATCAAGGATCATTACAAAGTCCCCACTTCTAACACAAAGCCTCCTACTCCTAACCGGAGGACATAGGGACCACTACTCCATCGCAGTGCCCTTCCATTCTTCACCTGTTGCCTAGCCAGGTAGATCCCTCACACCAGTCCTGGACCCTAAACATAGTCTTCTATTCCCCCTCCTACCACTTTCCTACACTGATCCTAGGGATACATTTTACTGAACTTCATGCTTCCCTCCCCTTGTGCCTTGTCTCTGCTCTTCCTTCTACCAAAGATCCCTTTTATGTTGTGCTCAGTAATCAGACATCCCATCCTTTTAGTTCAGTGCTAAAACCATTTCCTTCTTAAAAATGCTACAAGATATGATCTCTCTGTTAAGCCCAATAACATTTATATCATATGGATACAGATTTAATTTTTTGGAGAGTTTAAAAATTATTTGACAGATACTTTATGACTCTCTTCTATGTGCCCATAGAACTTTAAAAAAATCTTTATTACATATATTTCCCATTACCATTTAGTCCCTTTATACTCCCCTCCCACCAGCTGTCACCACACTCTTGTCCATGTCCATGAGTCCTTTTCCCTTTTTGCTCAGTCTCTCCACCCCCTAACATCCCTCCCAACTAGCTGTAATCTGCATAGTCCTCTTTTTTATTTTTGCTGACAGGCACTAACAGCTTGTTCTGACTGCCTGCATGTGCACTTTGTAACAGGTTTACATACTAAACTTCCTGGTGATCTGAAAGGTGGAAATCTTTGTCAGTTTGGACTTTAAACAGAAAGTAACTTTCAACTGCAAGGAGTTTAAAAATTCCTTTGTCCTTCCCAGGGAGTACAGAGAATGCTGATTTTATCAGTGGGAAATAAGCCAGTGAAGAGAAGACTTTCAAGAAAAGTGTGGAGAGGCATCATGCCACTCAATCATTTCTGTAACAAGGAAGCAGACAAAACTGGAAGAAGTCAAGGCCTGAAGGGTTTTGTTTGTATAGATTTGAAACATAAAGATTGTGGTGTAAGCAGGTACTTCTGAGCCACAGCTCCATATGAAGCTAATACTGATTATCTAAATGAGTATATTTAAAGGAGAATGTTTGTAGAATTGAAAAGTAAACACTTCAGGATGATGCTCAGTTACTAAAAAACAACTTATCTTTCAAGTGTTTACTGGGTGCCTGAAATTGATGCTGGAGCCAAGCAAGCACATTGTAGAGGTAGGAAACTCTTTGTGGGGAGGGGTAGAAAAAAAGAAATATGTAAAAATTTGAGAATTCTGCAAAAAGAACAATGAACCAACAAGCAAACAAAAATCAAAAACAAAAAAATATCTATGAAGACTGCAAAAAACTGTTTCTATTTCTAATTGACAGAAAACCTCATTCTCACTGCTTTATGCTACCATAGTTTCTTGCTTGGGTTAATTCAATGCTCTACTAACTTGCTTGCCTGCCCCAGCCATAAGCACATGCTCCACACAGCCAGAGCACTTTTTCTGAATGAAAAACTATTTCACATTCTCACCATCCCCACCTACACGTCACACACCCGGCTTATGCATCTACTCCCTGAGCACTTACTTCTGCAGCCTTACTAGGCACAAAGGGTACAGAAATAAACCAATAAAACAGGACAAGCTGGATCCCTGCACCCAAGGAGCAGTTCTTCCCACAATTAGGGGTCAAGTCCAAAGTCCTTAATGTGGCATAGCAAGCTCAAGACTTCAGGAATTTTTTTTTTCTCCCCAGCCTCCTATACCTCTCCCCTTTGGCTTCTATACTCCATTCTTATATTCTTACATAGATTCATTTCTCCATTAGCATTTTCCATACTCTCCTTTGCCCCGTCTTTCTTATGATGTTTTTTTGTGTTGAAGTACCCCCGCTTCCCTGACATTCCCCTAGCTAACTGCTACTACTTTCCAGTCCATATACTCTTTATCACCTGTTTTCTCTTTGTGTGTCTACTGCCTACACTAGACTGATAGCTCCCTGAGAGAGACCCGGCGTTATTCATTGGTAGATAACTCCAGTACTCAGGGCAGTGTCTGATTTATGAAGGTGCTCAATTATCATCACTTGGGTGAACTAATTACAGTTTGACCTTGGTTTCTACTAGACTGAGAGAAATAGATTCCAAATTGCACCTGAAAGCAGGGACATTGGTTGATGACTATCTCCAGCTTTGTGAATACCAGGACCTCAATAAATATTTATTTAATGAATTAATGAAAGGATAAATTTAATCCCCAAAAGACTGTACTGTATTAAAACTATGCCTACATCACCACAAGTGTGATTAGAAATGAAACTGGACATTAAGCATCCTTTTGCCCAAGTAGAAAAACAGAACATTCTCACAGGTGATTATTTATCTTAAGGAAATGTTATTAATTTTCTAATCCTTTTGTATAATCCAATTTTCCTTTTCTTCACAGGGCAGAGTAAAGGCACTAGAGTTGAAATTATAAGACGCTTTTTACATTTACATCTGAATTATGAAATGCCACATCCACCAGCCTCTACCAGAAGTAAGGCAGCATTAATATTAATGTGTTCAAGGGCCTGCTGCATGGCAGTGGGATGATTTAAAGAGGAGAATAATCAGGGACTGCATCTTAGTAAATAAATCTAGGGTCCAATTTGTTTAGTCTTTCAGCCACATTTTAAAAGGGAAATTAATATTCTTTTTAAAAAGCAAATCAATATAGCCTCTGAACTGCTGACTTGATAAGTTTAAAATGGAAATTTTAAACTTCTCTTGTCCCCAATAGCCACCTAGCTAGTCTCCCTTTTTCCAATACCTCCCTATTGCATTACAATATATAGAGCTACAGGGATGCCCTCAAAATACCACTCATGAAGTGTTAAGTTTTTGCCACCATGCACCTGGTACCACCTGGCTATTGTGGGGGCTCAGACCATGGAAAGGATGGTTTTTATCTCCAAGGGGTTTATAATTCAGATAGGGAGAAGAAGCTCTCTTAGCTCAGGTGTCCAAAGAATAATAACAATAAATGTATTCTAAGATACTGTGTTAAAAACAATTTTGAACATGTAATATCTACTCTTGCAAATCTCCCATAATTTTACCTTGTCTCCCCTCCCTTCAACCCCCAGTGTAAAGGCACTAGATTCTTAATGCATGTCATCTCATTTAATGCTCACAATAACTTTAAGAAGTTTATAATAGTATAAGCATTTTATAGTGAAAGAACTGAGATGCAGTTAAAGGACTCTTGTAAGATCCTATATCTGGTAAGCAGCAAATAAACTCTAGTATTTAGAGTTTATTTCTGGCTAATTATAAACTTCTATTCTTTTTACCATAATCTCTCTCCATCAGGTATCACCCTATCATTTCTCATTATTTCCTAACAGCTCTGTTCTATTGAGATCAAGTTGATCTGCTCAACCTCTCTGGAACACATTTTGCTAAACCATGTTTTATGTCTTCCCTTGCCCACCCATCACCATGAAAAACTCAGAAGTGTCAAGCTCAGCATAAAGATTCAAAGTGTAGTATCTGAAAGTAACCAGTGTCATATTCAAATTCTAGCTTCACCCCTGTTACAGGTGTACAGCCTTGGATGAGTTACTTTACTTATTTATGTTTTCTATAAAATGAAAAAACCATAATAATACCCACAAATTTCATTAACTATCTGTGATAACTAATGCTAGTTACTATATTTTCACTTGAGATTTAGGAATGAATACACACACACACACACATATCCTAGACAGTTATTGGATTGGAGGTTCAAAAATAAATAGTTTGAGGACGAAACTTTTCGTGTCAAACCACCTTGCCCAACAGAAGATACAAGAATGGCAATGATTTATGGTAGAGAGAGAATGGAATTTGTACAATTCTCTCATTTCAGAAGTGGAAACACTGAAGCCCCCACAAGATACAATAATTTGTCCAAGTTTATACATTGAATGGACAGGCTTTTCTAGAAGTCTAAACTGGTGCCTTTGTCTCATCAGCAGTTTCCAACAGTGATAACTCAGCTTGTCTGTAAATGTTCTCCCACACTCTGACACAACATGAGGCTCTAAACAGCTCTGATCCACTCATTTGTCCGATTTTGGTCATCTCCCCCTTGGTAAAAATACTGGTCCTTGGTAAACTTGATGGACTTTTTTAAAGCTGTGTCTTGAGATTTTTTCTGGTTTTAAATTATTTCAAAGTTTATATGTAGAAACACAGTTTCTTTTTATTCCCTATAAAATAAATATTTTAACTGTGAATAAAAGCTCTAGTTCACCTCATTTCAATAAATACGGTTCTGGCATCAGATGCTGGATGTTGGGTATATAAGGTGGATCAAAGAGCATGGCCCCTGCTCTCTTAGGTTTCACATACATCTCACCATGGCAATTCTCTTTTCTGTAATTGGGTTAGGTTAATTAGACCAAAACAAACATTTACTGCTTAAATATCAATACATTATTTTGTCTAATTTATGGAGAAATAAAGGATAAGGTAAGATTTTAGCAGTTTAAGTGTTTCATGTATTGAGAAACTCCTTTTGATACATTATTTATTTCATAAATTTAGCTTTCCTCTTCCCCATCATTTTTCTTTTCAGATAAAATCCCTGCATTGAATATTAACCAAGGTTGTGAGATGATGTGTCAGCTTCTATTGGCTGCAGAAAACACACACACATACACACATATTCTCACATACACACTCACATATACACACCCTATAAAGCAGATTATTTATGTCTTAGAATATGTTTTCTACATATGAGATATTGAAACATTTGTAGAATTTAGGTTCTAGTGATAGTAGGGCTTTAATACTAATATTTTAAAAAAATTGTTCTATTACAGTTGTCCCAATTTCCCCCCATTGCTGTCCTCTGTCCTGCACACCCTTCCTTATCCCTCCCACAGTCAATCCCTACCTTGTTGTCCACATCCATAGCTCATTTATACCTGTTAATTAATTAAATCCTTCCCTTTTTTCTCCTTTTATCTCCTTCCTCCCTTCCCTCTGATCACTGTCAGTCTGTTCCTTGTTTCCATGCCTCTGGTTCTATTTTGTTCATTTGTTTGTTTTGTTCATTAGGTTCCTCTTATAGGTGAGATCATATGGTATTTATCTTTAACTGCCTGGCTTATTTCACTCAGCATAATGCTCTCCAGTTCTATCCATGCTGTTGCAAAGAGTAGAAGATCCTTCTTTCTTTCTGCTGCATAGTATTCTATTGTGTAAATATATCACAGTTTTTGGTCCACTTATTTACTGAGAGGCACATAAGCTGCTCCCAGCACTTGGCTATTGTAAATAATACTGCTAGAACATAGGGGTATATAAGTTCTTTTGAATTGGTATTTTATGATTCTTAGGGTATATTTCCAGCCATGGAATCACTGGATCAAAAGGTAGTTTCATTTTTAGTTTTTTGAGGAAATTCCATACTGTTTTCCACCGTGGCTGCACCAGTCTGCATTTCCCACCAACAGTGCACTAGGGTTCCCTTTTCTCCACAACCTCACCAGTACTTGTTGTTTGTTGATTTGTTAATGATGGCCATTCTAATTGGTAAGAGGTAGTATCCTATTGCCGTTTTAATTTGTATCTCTCTGATGGCTAGTGATGTTGAGCAACCTTTCATGTTTCTATGGTCCTTCTGTATGTGCTCCTTGGAGAAAGTGTCTGTTCGGGGCCTTGCCCATTTTTTAATTGGATTGTTCATCTTCCTGGTATTAAGTCATATCTGTTCTTTATATATTTTGGAGATTAAACTCTTGTCCAAGGTATCATTGGCAAATATGTTCTCCCATACAGTTGGTTCCCTTTTTATTTTGATGATAGTTTCTTTAGCCTTGCAGAAGCTTTTTCATTTGATGTAGTCTTGTTTGTTCCTTTATTTCTCTTGTCCTAGGGGATATATTGGCAACAATATTGTTGTGTGGGATATCTGAGATTTTACTGCCTATGTTTTCCTCTAGGACTTTTATGGTGTCATGACTTATGTTTAAATCTTTTATCCATTTTGAGTTTATTCTGTTGTGTGCTATAAGTTGGTGGCATAGTTTCGTTTTTTCCCACATACCCTTGCAGTTCTCCCAACAGCATTTGTTGAAGAGGCTATTTTTACTCCATTTTATGCTTCTGCCCACTTTGTCAAATATTAATTGACCATAGATACATGGGTTTATTTCTGGACTCTCTATTCTGTTCCATTGATCTGTGTCTGTTCTTATGTCAGTGCCAGACTGTTTTGATTACAGTGACCTTATAATATAGTTTGATATTAAGAATTGTGATCCCCCCCTCTTTTTTCTTCTTTCTCAAGATTGCTCAGGCTATTTTGGGTCATTTTTTGTTCCACAAACATTTTTGAAATATTTGTTCTAAATCTGTGAAGTACATCATTGGTGTTTTATTAGGGATTATGTTGAATCTATAGATTGATTTATCTTTAATATTTTTTAGTATAGATACCATAATAATGTGTCACCACACTATATTTTTTATTTGTTTAGTCCTTAATGATCCCATGCTAAGGACTTTATATAATATCTTAATGATGTTATAATGTCATCATTATAGATATGTAGAAATTATCATCCCCATTTTACAGATCAGACAGTTGAGGCTTAGCCTACATAAACTTAACCAAATTTTAGTTCTATCATGTGGGTTGTACATGGTAGAACTAAAATTTGAACCCAAGTTCTACCTGACCAGGTTTGTGCATCTTTCTAGTCTCAAGGAGCTTTCATTCTACAAAGCAGGGTTTCAAAAAGTCTTCATTGAACTGCTGAATGCTGAAACAATAGAAAAGCAACAAAAATGCTACATTGTGAAATAAACTCCCAGAAAAGCTTAGCAATTAGACTTTGAAAGAGCTGTTGAAACAGGGTCCCTTGTGAATAGGCCTATATAGATTTGTAAAGACCCTGAAGCCGCTTTGCAGAAACTGCACCAAATGTGCACCAGTGAATTATGAAGAGATTTTGAATGCATTTTTATTGTTACAGAAAAGGAAATAGAATTTTTAGTTATAATTCATCTAATAATGCAATGCAAGTTTTGTCTGTACTGAGATTTTATCGTGCAGGGGCTGTGGGGCAATAAAAGTGTCTCAGATGCCCCTGTACACACCTCTAGGCTTTGACCAAAATAAAATGCCATTTTTTAATGTGGGGAACTGGGATACCAAATGGTATAGACTCCATGTACAGTTCTCCCAGGGCAGTTCAGGCTTTCTGAAGTTATCTGGCTCGACAATTTAGTATTCCCATCACCATTATTAGCTTAAGGTACCCATGTACACACACACACACACACACACACACACACACACACACACACCTTTTTGATAAAGAAATTTTCAGAGCTATCTAGAGGAATTCACTGGTTGTTCTGTACTTTTGTTTTTCAAAGAATGATCCACAGACCAGCAGTGTCGACATCGCCTGAGAGCATATTAGAAATGTGGATGTTCAGATTCTAGTCAAAATACAATAAATTAGGACCTGCATTTTAATATAATCCCCTAGTAGTTCACACAGTCATGATGAAGAAGCAATGGTCTGTTCGCCAATTGGCAAGTTTCTTCCCACTAGTACTAAACAGATAGTGATAAGCTACTAATAGGAAGATCTACAATGATATCAACCACTTGTTGATTTTGCTGATGCCCTGCATGCAGGGCAGCTGAATGGGGGACTAAACTAGAGCCCTGCACATTTTCTTCACACACTGTGGAAATGCAAGGGCCAAGGTCACTTTCCGTGTTGGTAATGGTGGGTTTACTTAGGGTGGTCGTCAGGTCCTCCATTGTGCATCATCAAAATGTACCCATTGCATTCTTTAAGGTGTTCACCTTTACAAAGTCCTTTCTAATTCACCCTCCCACTCTAAAGGTTTTTTGTGTGTGCACATCCATGCACTAACTTATTCAGGTGTGTTCATTTAGTTTCTACAGCTTTGTATTTAACTCAACATAATTAGAACCTTTTGGTGTCAGGTGCATTTTAATCAATCCTTATTTAATTTCAAAAAAGAAGTGAGGGGGGACCTGGAAAAATATATTGAAAGGGACTTATTTATTTATTTAAATTGTTTTATTGTATTTGTTGGGGTGACATTAGTTAATAAGATTATGTAGATTCCAAGTGTATATTTCTATGATACATGATCTGTATATTGATTGCATTGAAAGGGAATTTAGAACCAAGTCTACTTTGACCTTCATTTCTTTGTTGTTTTTTATTTTATTTTATTTTTCCTGAAGAAAAACAATCATTGGATTTCCCCTCATTGCATGAGGATTCCTAATCTTTCTTCCTGGTGAAAAATCAAACTGTGAAGGGGATTCACATTTGAAAATAGAAAAGAAACATAGCTCTGCTCCACTGAGCCAGAGCTGGCCAAGCAGATTTGCCATCACTCCTTATATCAGAGTTGTAGCCTGGTTTGTCGACACCACAGCTGAGCAAATCTTGATGGGGGGGACTAAGAACTCCGAGTTTGCCTCCCAATGCTTTTGTTTCATTTATATCCCTATCTTATGAGCATCACTTCACAATGCTGAGGGTAGGATAAGACATTCAGAGTGGAATTCACTCAGAATCACAGCATTTCCCCTCGTTTTTAGGTCACAACTGAAATTGGGATTTAATGTGAAATTTGCCTTGGGCTCAGCAGATGGTTCCCAAATATCACAAGCATTAGTTTGCCTTCTGTACATTGACATGGTTATGACAAAGTATAAAACTACAAGGAAACTCATATCCTGTCTGGATCTGTGCTTGTGCCCTCTCGCTCTGCCTCCCTCTCCCTCCCCTCTCCTTCTCCTTCTTCCTCTCTCTCTCTCTCTCCTGTTCCTCCCATATTTTCTCTTTATATCATTTGGTGCTGAAACACACACCTCACTGGTTCAGCCCATGCAAATCTTTCACATGATGATGAGCGGGGAGAGTGGGTGAGAAAAGTATTTCTCTGCTAGACTTAGTGGGCTCAAATCATGTTAAGTCCTCTCTCTTTTTTTTATCCTCACTTAAAGACATACCTATTAATTTTAGGGAGAGGGGAAGAGAGAGAGAACAGGAGAAAAACATCAGTGTGAGAGGGAAACAATCTGTTGCCTCCCAATGGGGTACCTTTCCTAGGTACCCCAACCAGGGAGGAATTCACATCCTAGGCATGTGCCCTGACCAGGAATCAAACTGGCAACTTTTCAGTTTATATGTTGATGCTCCAACCAAGTGAGCTACACCAGCCAGGGCAATTTTTCTCTCTTTTTTTTAAAGCCCCTTTAAAACTTGGGCTGAAAAGGCAAGCAAATTGGATACGGGATTTACTTATTCTGATGTATGCCTGATAATTCTCATCTTTAAATCATTCTACATCTGCATTTGCTACCATTGTGGACATCAGTACAATGTTCTAAGATCCTGGCAGGAGCTGGTAGTGATGGCATTTCACAATTCAAATATAAAAATTAAACACTGAGTTCTAAAAGGAGTATATAATAGCAGAATAGATCACACAAATGTTGACTGAAAACCCTTCAAAAAGCCAGCTTTTCCCAGCCTGCCCTTAGCAAGAAATTGCAACAGTAACAGGTAGATAGTGGCAGCCCAGAAACTCACTCTCAAAAGAAAAAAAAAAAGCCATAAAAGGAATACCAGCATTCTAGAAAAATTTTCACTTGGGGGATCTTCAATCAGATTCTCAGCTGCTACACAAGGAAAAACTGCTCTTGCAAACCCCGTTCAAGACAATGCTTGGCCAACAGGTGTGTGGGAATCAGGGGTGCCCCTGTCAGCAGGGATTTGACATCTTTAGGTGTCCAGTCAATTTTCCTCTCATTTTCACTGGTGGAGAAAGGTCCCATGATCCCATACATTCACCATCTGTGCCAGTACCTTATTTCTTTTTTTCACAAAAACTGTCCTTTCATGTTGTTATTTTGTAAGGAACCTAGATTCTTAATTCTCTGTGGAAAAGCTGGTTTATCAATCTCTTCATATTATTATTTTCTTCCTACAAAAACCAAGCAGTTCCCCACATTTGAAAGATGTAGAACTTGGACAGAATAATCTCAACTAATTATAAATAAAAATAAATAATTATTAGAATAAAATAATTAAAACAGACACCCTACCATAAATTCAACACTGTAAGTCCATCTACTCAAAGAAAGCAAACTATCTTTCCTTTATCACTGTGTCTAACTAGAGCTGTCTCCTTCTGCCAGCAACCTGATGCCATTTTAGAGTAGGAACAAACAAAATGAAGGGGAAGCCGGAAAAAAACTGTTCTCTATCAACTCCCTTCTCTCTCCCAGTGTTTTTGTTTTTTGCTTTTCTGTTATTTGTTTTGAACATCTGGCTATCTCTGTTAGAGAAGAGAAAGTGACCTCTTGTCATTCTGGCCAAGGTCCTGTTTCGTGGCCACCTCTTTTATGATTTAAGATGGTATACTTATAAAAACTCAGTTATTTTCTATAGAAATTGCAAGCCAATGTCTATGTCCAAATAATTATTAGAGAATTGATTTGTGAGGAATTCTGTAACTTACAAACCTCAATTTTAAATGAGGCCTCTTTTTCTTAAAAGGATGTGTTGTGAGAGGTGTTTCCACAATGTTTTTTTATTTCCCTCCCTACGGATCCTAAAAACAGGTAAGTGCCTCTTGCTTGCAATTCTGTTTATTCTGATAATTTCTGTCCTAATCATTGCTAAAGTGATTTTTCTAAAGAACCAAGTTACATTGTTTCTTAAAAGTGTCATTTTTCTTCTGTTTTATTTTCTTCTTTAAAGCATGTTGAAAATGTGGTTTTTATTCCCAATGACTCCAGGGCCTTAAGCAACTTGTTTGTTAGGCCCTAATAGCAACAGAGCACAGTCTGAATTTTAAAACTTGCAACAATTTCAAAGCCCGAAAAGTAAAATTAAAAGTTAAGATAAGAGACAAAAATAGGCTGCCCATTAGCCTGTTGCAGAGCTGTATAAAAAATACCATTACATTTCTGCTGCTTTTTTAGTTTAGCTGGCGTTTCATTTAGGGGAATGCTTTCTAACCTGTCTTTTCAGCCTGTCACAAATGAGAAGCCAGGGACCCAGGAAGCTTACCATAGCTACAGGCAGTGTTTGTGCTAACCACAGCCAGGGAAGCAGGCCAGCTCCTGGAAGCACTGCAAATATTTGTGTGGTTCAAAGGGGGCAAGGGAACATCCCTGATAAGGAGGAAGTCCATAGAACGAGGTGGATGAAAGACTTCACAAAGCGTATTAAAATAAAACAGAGGATGGGTAGGGGCAAAGAGAGACAAAGAGGGTTTGAGTTCAAATATGGATTTAAATTTTATGGACAGACAATTTATTATGCCTGCAGAGACAAAGCCCTTTTATTCTTTTGGCAAAACATAATAAAACTCCAGACTTCAAACATGCTGCAAGATGCTCCTCCGGCATCTCAGATGCTGGCCTCTTCCCACCACTCACACTGCCCTGTCGGATGCAATCCCACAGTCCTAGGGCACTGCAACAGATTGCTCGCCACCTACATACTCTTCCGGATGGGAAAGCAGAGGAGAAAAATCTTGTTGATTCTTGCAGAGGTAGAGAGGAGGAAAAAGTAACAAGGTCATGCTTACTGGGCTTATCTTGTACACTTATAGTTTCTTTTCTTTTGTCTAGTGGCATCGTGAGTGTGATGCTTTTAAATAATGTGAAAGGCACCATTCTCATTATTTAATTGTCTTGGTAAACTCTGCCCCAGTTTCAAGGTAGTAAGCATCAACATGGAATCTGAAAGGCAGTATCCAGTGGGCACATTTTCCTTCCATGGTGATGTAATATGGGAATATACTAGTCTTACAAGTTCACATCTTTAAATAATGATGGCCCCCACACTTCCATGCAGGCATCAGAGAGCACAATGGGCAGCTGTCACTTTAGGAACCTGTTCAGGGGCCTCTTCAGCTGCCATTTTTCTTTGACAGGCACGACCATCTTTCCCTTGGCCTCCCAAAGATGCCCTCGCCACCATCACAGTCCTGCTACAACAGTAGTTAAAGGTGTTCCAGTGCAATTTGGGAGCAGCACCCTCATCTATGGAAACAGCACAGAGAGTGGCAGAAACATGCCATAGATTTCTTGTCTGCAAGGTGATTAAATGAAAGCAAAGCCCAGCTGGGTTTTCAAGTAAAGAGCGCCACATCCTTTGTCAAATAGTCTAGTTCCAAGCTTATTTGTACACTTAATGTCTAATAATATATAGTTTAATAAGGTCTATTAAGAAGGTGTATCAGCATTGAAATTAAGAACAAACTGACAGTAACCAGAGGGGAGAGGGGAGGGGATAACGGAGGGAAAGGGGGAAGGGTTTTCAGGAACATGTATAAAGGACACATGGACAAAACCAAAGGAAGGTGGGATCAAGGATGGGAAGTGGGGATGGCTGGGGTGGGCAGGGGAAGTGGAGGGGATGAAATGGAGACAACTGTCCTTGAACAAAAATAAAAAATGTGAAAAAAAATTCAAATACACTTTCCAATACAAAAAAAGAATTTTCATTAAAACCCAATGGAAACAGTTCTGGGTTTTAGAAAAGAAGTGTGTAAGGTCAAAGGAAGAAATGGTAAGCAATGGGCTAACCAAGATCTAGGTCTTTCCTGATGGGTGGAATAAATTTGAATAAGTTTTTCTTGTAATAAAGGTCTAGAAGAGCTCTTTGAATGGACTGGGCTTTGCTTTCACTGTTGTTGCCATACCTATAATTCTCAACATAGCTCGTCAAAATGGAACACTGAGTTATTCACAAATTGTGCATTAATTCATCAAGGAGACTATGAGGAGCATAGGCTTCCAGAGCCAAGAACAGTTGACCGCAAATCCCAGCCTCAACATTTATTATCTGGTGACTTTGAATATATTACTTAATTACTCTTAGTCCGTTTTCTCTTCTGTAAATAGAGATAATAATTATAATTCCTGTCAGGGATACAGAAAGAGTTGATAAAAGCCATGGCATGGTTCTTTGATATTTAGAAATGGCTCCAAATAGTAGTTGAAATTAGCTAGAGGTTTTGTCTCATATTTTCTAACATTAAGTCAGCATCCTTAAAAGTTATAGCTAAAAATCTTATACTCCATCACATTATTTAAATATTTAACAAATAATGAAAGGGTGAAAAATCATGTCAATTATAGTTTTCTTATAAAGCTATTTATTCACTGTTGAACTTGACTCCTGATGTTTTTCACCATAGAACAATGATTCTGGCCCCAACCTTCCAACCAACCAATGTGTACTGAGGACTTCCAGACCAATAGGATCCCTTCTCCTGTGTGTGCACCCAGTCTAAGTATCAGGCACATTATATAAAATACAGGACTCACATCCTAAAAATCTCCATATGTACCAGACTGCAGCTATCTGGGAATAACCATCTCACTTTGATTGCTGGAATCTCAGGAAAAACTATGTTCATAAAATGAACAACCTTAGAAACATCAAGGGTTTATGAAGATAAAATATGCACACATTTATATGATTCAAATGATAAAAGTCATAGTATGGTAATTTCTACACAACACTTTCCAACTGGTTCACTGTAGTTTGAAGAATTCCGAGAAAGGATAAAACCATCAACATAGCAGTTTTTACATCAGGCTTTCCAGTGCATTCAGATTTCAGTAGGAGTGACTTGGGAGTTGAAACAGGACAGGGGGCCTTGGTCTCTATTTCATTCAAAGTAGCTCTTCCTCTTTCATCTGTTTCATATACTAGGTTCTGATTAAACTGCTAAAAATTGGTCAAACAAACAATTTGGAAAATACAGTATTAAGAAGTTTCAATTCAGTATCTTTTTTTAAAAGACATCTCCAAAGCTCACCTGTCACACAAAATTTATAGCAGCTTAGTGTTTCAGCAAAGTGTCAAGGACTACTCCAAAGTTAATGCTGAATCCTACCCAGTCCACACATAGATTTTTCTGTTCTTCCCTGCCATAGGAAACTTCTTATTTGTATATTCAGGGTAAGAGCAAGTAATAGGTCCTCTTGCAGAGACATGTATTGTACTTCAAAACAAATCACTAACCATATTAGTGAATGTGTGTGCCTATGTATATGTGTGTGATTATAGTATTGGAGGAGAGGGTAGAATCCAGGCATAAAAATTAGATGTAAAAATTATGTGCATTAAAAACAGCTTTTTTTGCTTTACTTCTCTTTTAGCTTCATTAGCTTTTCACAATGACTTCTTTTAAATACCAGCTTTCTCAGACACTGTTGTGAAGACCAAGCATAAATTCTTTATTAGCTTTTTCTATGCTTTGAGATTTCATTTCTTCCTTCATGCATCCAACTATTCAATAAACATTGTTGAGTTTTCAGAGACTGTAAAATGGTGAAATAAATAGACCTGTGATAGTCCACAAAGGTATGATTGGTACACACTTACAGGGAGGGAGCATGTAGAAACAGAATGAACACAGGCTCTGGGGTCATACTGCCATAGTGGGAGTCCCATTTCAGCAGTTATAAATTCTGTGAACTTGAGTAAGCAGCTCACCCCCACTGAGTCTCAGTTTCTCATCTCCAGAGGGCTTCATAATATCTTCCTTGTATGGTTCTGGTGATATCACGTGGAAATACATGTTCAGAAACTTGCCCATTACATAGCACAAAATAATTACTCAACAACTGTAAGAATTATTTCCCTTGAGAAGCAGCTCAAGGCCATGAAATGTCACCTTATCTCTGTTGTGATCCCACAGAGGAGAACTTAGTTGGCAGTGCATTAGTGCAACTACACACTTGGCAAAAGGCCCTAAAGTAGTCTCCATTGCTCATTTCTTAATTCTTGGGAATAATGGTATTGTCTCCAAGCATTTACTAAATTAACAAAATTCTAACTTGGTTTAGAAACATACCTACTTAGTATAAGTTGGCTTTTATTATGGAAGTGAACACATGTGAGCCCAGATGTAAAACAGAGAAGGGTTCCCAAATACTCTCCAAACACACTTTCTTAAAGTATGAAAGATTAATCTAAATGAATACTTTTCCCAGTAAAGGAGCAATTTTCTGGGAGTGACTAAGGAAATTTAGGCCATCATCATCAAGGTAACAGCTAAAACACTGAAGCAATAATGACTAAATGGTACCCTGAGTTATTCATGCAATTTCTGAAAGGGCCTACCTCATTTTGAGGAAATGGCTATCAAACAAAGCCAATTTGGCTCCATAATACTTTGCAATTACTGCATATATTTAATGTTTGAGTCTTTAAAAGCTGTGAATACATTTGGTTTATTATTTGGGTTTTTCTGGTATATCAGTTTTCTATTACTGTTATAGCAATTATCAAAATCTTCATGGTTTATATAACACATATTAATTTTCTTAGAATTCTATAAATGAGAAATGTCACATGGGTCTTACTGGCCTAAAATCATATTGTTGGTAGGACAGCATTCCTTTATAGAAACTCTAGGGGAGCATCTGTTTTCTTGCCTTTTCCAACTTCTAGATATTGTCCTCACTCCTTGGCATTCGTTCCCCTTCCTTTATTTTCAAAGCCCGTAATGTTGCACATCTCTGAGGCTTCTCCCTTTGCTCATCTTCCTCTGACCACAGTCATAAAGGTTCTTCCCTTTTAGGAACTCATGTGATTAGGTTGGATAATCTAGGATAATCTTTCCACCTGAAGATTTAGAACCAGAGTCATATCTGCAAAATCCCTTTTGCCACTTTAGGTAACACAGTCACAAATACTAAGGTTCAGGATACAGACATATTTAGAGGGTCATTATTCTGCCTACCACACATGGCACTGGGGGAGTGGGCTATTATAGCTACTGTTAAGGACATACTGCTACAGTTCTTCTGAATGCCCCAAGGTGTACAGCCATTAAGGAAAACGTGAATATTTTAGAAACCTCTCCTGCTCAGTAAAATAAAGCAGTTGGACTAAAAGATTATTAGTTACCCTTCTAGTTTCAAAGGCTGGGATGCTTTAAATCTATATGGATTGAATTTCTGCACTGCTCCATGAAAAATTTGGATAATTCAGATCTCAAGGCAATTTAAAAACTCAGAAAGGGTGAAATAGGAAAAGAACAGAAAAGGTACTAGCTAGACCACATGGATAAGCCAATATCATGATCTCTGCACTGGCTAATCCCTATGTGTAGTGTTGTGTTCTTGTGGCACTGTTGCTTTTTTAGAGGAGTGATCAGCACATTGGAGTGAGTCTAGAGGACAGTAATCAGGAATGTGAGAAATCCCCCCAGTTTGAAATATAGTGGAAGGAACAACACAAGTTTACTTTGGAGAATAGAAAATTGGATATTGGGGTGAAAGGAGGATGTGATAACTGCCTTTAAATATTTGTCCTTATTGAAGACTAGTGAATCTTACTCTGTGTAGTTCTAGAGAGCCAAGGGTTGCTCAATGAGTAGAAGGTGCAAAAAAGGTCCAATACAAGAAGAAACTTTCCAATAGTAAGACCTGGAGCAAAATGGAAGCAACTCCTGTGGGACAGTTAATTCTATATGATTAGATGATGAGACTGTGAGCTTGAGATACTGAAGAGGTGATTTCCCTGTTGGCGGGAGCAGTATGTGGTCATCTTCAAGATTTTCCAACAAATGTCTAGAAATATTAGAAATCTGAATACTATAAAGATACTATTTGCATTCCTAATAAAAATAGATTAAGACAATAATGATATAGAATGTGTGATTTAGATTACACCTAAAGAAGAATTTCCATTGAGAAATGGTAGAACAAATTTAGGGATACACAAGCAAAGACAGTTTCCAAATACTTTAAACAAAAGAGTTGGCAATACATCATTCTTAGGATTACAAGGTAAACAAGAGCCATGACTTTGGAATTGCATCAGTGGGGTCTTGGGTCATCCTGAGTGAGTCAGTTGCTTCTAGAAATGGGATGGTAAGGTGAAGAGAAAGACTAGGGATGAGGAGGAAGCAGAGGAATTCACGTATACCATTCCCTGCATCCATTTTCAGTCACAGTCTCCCTTTAGTGCTCCTCATAAAGTTCCGTTTAAGGTCATGGTAGGGGTGGGGGGAAGAAGCTGACATGTTTTAAAGAAAGCAATCTACTGGTCTAGAGGAATATTAGGGATATCTAGACACAAAAGTAGAGGATTTGAGATGAAGCAGATCTACAATCCTTTCTCCCATAGTTCAGAGGTTTATTTACAGGATTGGCAGTTTTTCAACTTGTGTAAATTTCTATATTTGTTCATGTCTTGATATAACACCATTGGGTATAGCTCTGTGGCATGGCCTGATGAAGATGGAACACATGAATTTGTAATGTTCAAACTGTTAACAGGCTGTATTTCCAGAAACTCCATAGATGTGCCTTTTGGAGCCCTGAAGGCTTCATGCAACTTAGATAAAAATGGGCTGCTCCACAATATACCACTTCTAGATAAATCCATTAGAACAGTTCCTAATTGTATGGTAGCCAATAAAAACAAACTTTTATAACTTTTTAAAATTATAAAGAAATACTTTTCAAAAGACAAATGATAAACTAGAGGAAAAATACTTACCACTCATCACAAGAAGAAAACATCTCTAATAACTCCCAGACATTGATAAGAAAAAGGCTCACAATCCAACAGAAAAATATATACTGTCTGTATGCATATGACGGCCCTTGCCATGCATACAGACAGTTAATAAAAAAGAAATACAAATCACAGTTAAATATACAAAGAGATACCAAATCTCACTTTTTAAAAAGCCTATTAACCTATCAAAATCCAAACGTTTGATAATACAGTAGTACCTTCGTGAATCTGCAGAAATGGAAATTCTCATACATTCTTGTACTCTCTTCCATTGAAGGCTCCTTGGTAATATTTACCAAAATTATAAATAAATATACTCTTTGATACAGAGGATTAGTTTAGAGAATATCTTACAGATCTATAAGCATATACAAAAAGGTTTATGTATGAGGTTATTCACTATATGGTTGTTTATAATCACATAATATGGTAATAATCTAACTAGATGGCTAAACAAATTACAGAAATCCATATAGTGAAATAATGTGCAGCTGTAAACATGAATATAGCAGCTTTGCATGCACTGATATAAAATCTCTAGAAAATCTTTCAGATAAAAAAGTAACATGCAAATCATTATGCAGAATATTCTAGGTTTTTATGTAAAATGTATCCAATAATATGCATTCATGTTTGTGTTTATCAAAAAAAATTGATAACATCAAAAAAAATTGAAAACATACACACACATACTAACTAAATTGTTATTTGTGATTTTGTAGAGGAAACTAGGTAGACAGAAACAAGAATAAAGAAAAATTTATTTTATGGTGTTATACTTTAATTTTTTCTACATGAATATTTCATCTCTAATCACCTTTACAGAAATAATTAAAAAAAATAATTAAATGGCTAGCTTCTGACAGGCTAAGACCAAAATAAACAATTATTTACTTTTCTTAAAGAAGCCTATTTATTTAAGAGAAATGTTGAGACACATGAAAATAAGATTGTTATATTAAAAATAATACAACCATAAATCTATGTTGGTGAATGAGAAATTAAGTATGTATCAGTCTCCTTAGTTAATGTGGATAAAGTGTGTAATCATCAATTTAATTCTGAACTTTCAGAAAACCAAAGAAAAATGAAAGAAATAATAAAGTTATATAATTTTTACCATCTGATAAAACATAATCTACCATATTTTTCATAATCATTACAATTATCATAACCTACAATTTTCTAGAGATGCAAACATTAATATTTTTATGAAGTTTTGAGAAGGTCCTTCCTTATCTTTAAAAAATTATCATGTAGTAATTTCAGCAATAGTTTCATAGAGTATGACAAAGCACAATTCACACTAAATAAACATGATATTTTTATTACATAAAATGGTCATAAAGCTATTTTAGGTGATAAAAATAGCTAATATTTAATTTTCACCATGAGCCATGCAATGTTAAGTGTTTTCTGTAAATTGTATCTACACAACAACCAGGCACTTAGTATATCCTCTTTATAATATTTAAGAGACAGGCTTCAAAGTTGCGTAACTTGACCAAGAATACACAGCCATTAATGCCATTAATGAAGGACATAGAAGCTGAACTGACAGTTGGGGGCAATGCCCCTGACCACCATACAATGCTGTTACTACCAGCCTGGCAATTTAAAAAAAAAAACAAACTAAGAGTCATTTCAAGGACACTCTCACTAAAGTCTGGAGCGCGGTTATTGTCTGTTGTTGAAGAAAGAATAAACCATATGTTTTGGCTAGCACACTCTCAGTTGGTTGGCAAGGTTAACATTCCATTTTTTTAAAGTTTGAAGGTTGATTTTATTCAGCTGGAGGGCCATCTCAACAACTGGTTCCCTCTGTAGACCTAGCACTGTGATAGATTAGTGTGGCATAGAGAAGGTACAGAGTCGTAAATTTGGGCAGATGAGATTTACATACTTTGAAATAATTAAAGAACCATAAAAGAGAGTACATAATCAAGGGCCAGATTGTGTGTTATCACAGTTATGAGGAATCAAAGAAGGAATAGGATGAATCCTAGTAAGAAAATGCAAGATAAAGTGATGGGTCTTGAATTAGCCCTGAAAATTAACAGAGTCAGGGGAAAATTAACGGAGTCCTAAGAAAAGATTGAGAAATAAAAGTGGTATTTTCAGGAAACAGTTAAGGAGCCAATAGAGCTTTCATGTTAATTTGTGAGTTTCTGCATTACTTTATCCTTATTTCATTTCAATAACCTACTGTATGTATATACTCTGCTAAGTACATGGAATACCAAGAAGAGCAAGATAAGATCTTTATCCTTATTATCTGAAGATAAAGAGTTTATTTTAGCTGAGGTAAGATTTGTGCATGTTGAGATAAGGATGGCATTTATGTTAGGATAAATAATGACAGTAAAGGCAAGAAAATTCCCAGTACAGATGAGGAATGATGTGTGTGGTCAGAAATATAAAAGGTATTTGATAAAAGAAACCTGGGAGACAAAATTGGAAAGGTAGTTTGTTCCAGGTTATGAAGAGTCACAAATAATATAACTTAGACATTGTAATGCATAATGACAAACATAATAAAGGCAAAAACCAGGGAATAAATTTCAGTTGAAATAATTTGGAAATAATCCATTGAGGTATGGAGATAACTAAAAAAACAATATAAAAATGATTTTTAAAAATATTAATTTGTAGAGTTTAAACTGTATAAGGAATAAAATAAGGGACAGAGTGAGGTCAGGCAAAATGTCTAGGAGGTACCAAGGAAAGCCATGACTAATGTCATAGTAATCCTAATGGCTTCCCATTAATAAGGGAAGCCATTAGGATTACTACTTTTACTAATAGTAATAATAGAATTTGTGATTGCCTATAGATTATGAAGGATTGAAATGTTTCAAATGCCATTCCCAGGATTTAAGTCTAACTCTTGTCCAACTTTATATGTGGACAAAAATAATGAAGGGAAGAAAAGGAGCTTTTCTTGAACTAAAATAGTGAGTGTAATCTTACATATCAAGGGCCCATGTACTTTGGCTGAGATATCATTCTGAAGTATTAAAATTTGTCTATAACTGTCATTAGCTGCCTTATGAAATCTTCCGCACTTCACCCTTGCATTGAGGTTTCTACTTTCTAAATCTTATGTTTCACCAGGTTACAATTTAATTTGAAAAGAGAAAATAAATTTGAGAGTGACATTCTTTATTATTTGGGGTTTTTTTTAAGCTATGAATTATAGTGAGTCAAATCCAGTACAGAGATTCAAATGGATTACCTGAGAAAATCTGCAGAAGTGATCACAGTTAGAAGCATTTTTCAAGAAAGAGTAAAGACCTTCACGGAAGATCCAACCGTCTGTGTGAAGTCTGATATGACAAGAAACACATGTTAACTATTGTGCCTGGGACTATGAATCTTGAAAATAAGGTCAGGTGACAGCTAAAAAATCCAGGTAAGGAAAGGGAATTTAAGCTATGAATTAAACCCAGTCAACCTATTGGTTATTAACTTGCTTCAGAAGCAAATCCTAAATTGGTCAAAAACAAAGCAAGAATTTTAGACACTTTGAAATTATCTGGCAAAATAAAGCTGGTACCCCACTCAATTCCAAATGTTCTAAGACCTAGAGAAAAAGCACTGTGGGCCAGAAAAGGGTGTTCTCTCATCTTCAGAATTCAAGACCCAGAGGAGCTGCTTCAAGAGCAAGTAAAACCCAGTGGCAGTGCAGCATCATTTATCTGAGTTAAAGGAAAATATTCAAAGCCCCAGTGCTGTTGGTGGTGGGGAGGGTGGGAGTGGCAAACTTTGGGATAAAGAAGTTTCTGATAATCACTCCAGATCCAATATTGGGCCAAGACAAATGGACTTAGAGCTAAAGTGTGTGTAGTTTGATCAGATAGAACCTTGGGCGCAGATGGAAGTGTGATTTGTTGGGCGCAGGTCAGAGTCAGCAGTGCCATTCCATACACAGAGTTCAAGAATTAAAAGAGCTATTCTCTGGAAACATGTCTGCTTCTTTATGGTTATTTCTTTCACTTGGGGCTTTGTTTTGTTTTACTTTTACTTTTTCAGTAAACTTCTCCTTGAAAAATTTCCACCTTGTGATTAGAAAGCTGGAGGGCACAGGCGAGGGGTGGCAGCTGCCATCTCAGCTGGGTAGCATTCCCTCTTCTCTTTTCCTTCCCCAGCAGTTGATGAGGCTGCAGCTGAAACAGACAGAGGCAAAACCCCTGGAGGAGAGACAAGACAGCTGTGATCACTGGTTCCTTGCTGCTTTGGGTGCCCTATTACTGTAAAGCTGCAGTACTTTTTAAATATATAAATGTATATATTTACAAACATGCAAAATAGTGAAGTCATCATCAGTGGCTACTGCAGTTTAAAACGATTGCTTTTGAACTGAAGTATACACATAAGCTGCATCTAACAATCAAAGATATTACATATAAACTACATACAAATGGTAATTCTAGAATAATGTGTTCTAACAATACTCTTTGCCTTTAGCAAATTTCATTCAAACATATTCGTTTTAGATTTTATGTGGTGCTGAGAAAGAACAAAACTCCCTGGGCACTTTATATCCCACAGTATAAAACATACTGAAATAACACTGAAAATAGTATTTCCTTTCTCTCCTTCACCTGTTGTGCAGTGTTGGTATGTGTCCTCATCCAAATCAGAAAGTAGCTAGATTTCAGTGTTCAGGCAGGGATTACAGTATAGTTATTTCTGCGTGCTGGTTGTATTGCATTTCACTATGCAACAGAGCCAGCCTCCCACTGATCTCAGTGGGAGTGTTGCCTGAGAGAAGACGGCAAAATTAAGCTGCATAGTTTACGAAGTACCTTGGTCTTTATTTTTTTTTAATCTAATGGATTCATGTTCCATTCTAGAGTATTGTGACTCTTCCACACAGTAAATTCTCATTGACTTTGGAGATAATGCAGGACATGGAAAAGATCGAGAAAATCCAAGGCAAATTGAGGCTCTAGCCAATATCATATATCAGTGGAGGAGCAAATGTTAATGCTTTTTTAAAGAGCAAAGACTAATGCATGTCTTGACTATTTGCTCCACTGAGAAATTGAATACTGAGAAATCAATCTTGTAGCTTTACGTGAGCTGAGGTTTATGGAACAGGACTGAGTCAAGCTAATATTGTCAGATTTATTTTGCATATAACCTTTTTAATCCTACAAATATAAAATGCAACATTGACAGTATTCACTCTTCAATAAAGACTTTTCTATTGCTTAAATAGTCAATAAACATGATATTCTTTGTGAGTCAAGATAGTGTCACTAAAGCCTCTCCTTTCCATACAAGCTTTTGTCATGGCTTCATAAAATAATCACAAAATATTTAATAATAAAAATTAGACTATATATCAATACAATCAATAAAAATTCCATGTCATTTTATGTGCCATTCTCTTGCTAGAGAAGGGGACATAAACATGATTTTTAGGATGGCATAATGTGATAAAGGAGTCTAAGGAAGAATATCAGAATATGCCACCCAAAAATAAAAATCAGTCTTTGTTGGTATTCAATAAGGAAAATGGGAATTTGTGATACCATTTATATCCTTCTCAAGAAAGACCACTACACAGATGCCAAAGGGCTTGATAATTACAAGGGATAGCTCGGTTGTTTAGAAAACTGAAAGAGGCCTCTAAAAATATAAATAATTAATAAACACAGTTCTCCTCTGAGAGTTCAAGTCTAATGTAAGAGTTGGACACACTTTTGTAAAAGTATGTCCACATAAAATATCTTCATGGCTTTCAGAATGTGGGGATGTAATTAGAGCTAAGGCAAACTCCACAGACATATACAATGAAATTGTTAAAATTACTGAAGATTAACTGGGGAGTTTTTGTGAAGGCTTTGAATTCACAATAGAGTTTTGAATGAAAAGAATGATAATGCACTGTAAAAAAATCTCAATGTAGCAATATTACACATGTCAAAGGTCAAAGTCAAGAGTAACAAATTCACATTTGGAGGTCAGCTAATAGATTTGGAGATAAAAAAACAAAACAGGTAAGAAGGAGGGAAAATTGGTAGAAAGCTTTCTCGAAGCTCAATTAGGCTCATAAATCAGTAAGAAACAGGCACTGAGATACTTGCTGAATACATTATTATTAAATATATACATTATATTCTATAAATGCAGTCAAATCTACTGGATCCATATCATTTCCCAGGTGATGTATTAATTGTTTCACATATATTATCTCTTGTGACCCTTTCAACACTATGAAACAGTATTATCCATACTTACAGAGGAGATTGCATTAATAAAAATTAAGTAACTTTCTCATGGGATTTTGATTGGATAAAAGAGGCAGTTAAGAAATTCAATGCTATTACTAGAGAGTGACAACATTACGATGAGTCTAGAGGAAGACACTCTTGTTACAATCGGGCCAAATCAGAGAAGAGGGAAGGCTTGATAAAAGCATCTTCTGTGGTTTTAACATGAAGTGAGTGTTGTGAACTGTGGCTGGGAATGGCCAATTTGAGACACTGCAGGGCAATGAATGAGCAGATACATTGACCACTAATATAAACAATAATTAAAGCTTGTACACTGGCCCTTAAGTGACCATACAGAATATGTTTTCCCTAAAAATATTATAGCATGATACTTCAAAGCACAGGTCCAGAAGTCACCTTACCTAGGTTTGAGTTTTGACTCTTCCAAGGGCAAACCTAAAGGTCTATGGCAAGTAATGAGCTTCTCTTATCATGAGTTTTCTAATTACAAAATAGTTGTTACCATTAAGTCCAACCCCATGGTGCTGTTTAAAAAAGTTAAATTAGATCTTACTATAGTGCATAAGGCCTGAATAAAATAATGTGTTCAATAAATGTCAGTCATTATTGGCACATTATAACCTCAAATCTACTCCTTTCTGTATATAAAAGCCTTAAAAAAAGCTAATCCATTCCTTTTTTTAATTTTGTTTATTTATTTTTTAATTGCTGCTTATTTACAGTTGTCCTGCCTTACAGTTGCCCCATTGCTCTCCCCTGCCCCACCCACCCCCATTCCCACTGAGGAGTCAATACCCCTCACTGTCCAGGCCCATGAGTGCTCTATTCGTGTCCCTTGGCTTGCCCAAGGAAAGAGGAAACCTCTTTCCTTTCTTATCCCCCTCCCCCAACCCTCTGGTCACTGTCCATTCTTTCCTCTCTAAATTCAGAGCCTTTCAATGTTTTTGTTATCATAACGTAATAAAAATATCCTTACATCATGACCACGTGTGTGCGCAGGCTGAAATATGCATGTGTGCATGCACACATTGCATAAAATGCCTTTACTAAATGCCACAGAATGTTATGTTTCTTACATTCTCTTCTGTTCCTTTCTTTTTAAAGTACTGGTTCTGATTCAGTAGAATGACTTTATGACTCACTTAATAGGTCACAAACCACAGTTTGAAAAACATGTCTGAATTTCACCTTGGGTTAATCAAGACTATAGCAAGTTGTGAATCTGTATCCCATTGTCTGGCCTCCCAAAGATTCACTTTAATTGAACTTAGGCATTATGCTTTTGGGCTATTTTGAGAGGCTTATAAAAACCAGCTTTCTGAAATTGAGAAGTATATGCGTTTTAGGGATTTTTTTGAGCATCTGAGGGGCTTTCTTGAGGGCTCAAATATGAAAGCACTTGTCTAGAGCTTACATGTGGTGTTTTTTTTTAATGGAAATTATAGATCACACAAGGTATCAAAATTAAATAATCTAGACTTCCTAAGAGAAAACAAGGAAGGAATGAGAATAAGATAGAAATTTTGTACATTGTCTTAACCACTGCTTTCATGTTATTATCTTATATCTTATACACTTACTTTCCATTGCTCCAATTCCTTTCCTTATTTCATGATATCCTAAGTACTTCATTTATTTGTTTTCATTATTAGTTTTTGAAGAAATGGTATAGCTGCTTGGTTCAAAACACCGCAGTTTAAAAAGAGTGTATATATACATATATACACCCTTTTCCATCCAGGTCATTCCTGCTTCCATCCAGGTCTCCTGTCTGGAATAAACCTATGTAACCAGTTTCTTGTGTATCCTTACATAGATATACAATATCTTAGGATGCATAAACACAAACTCATATATCTCAATACAATTATTTATGAGCTATCTGCCTAACTAGCTAGCCATTTTCTCTTTCCCCAATGTGTTTATGTATATAATTCTATATTTAGTTAATCTATGTAGAAAGTTATTCCATATCAGTATGTGGCCTCTTCTATTTTTTCCATGATAACTCACTATGGATAAAATTACTTTTAACTAATCCTCTACAATTGTGTGTTTAATTTGTTTTTACTGTTTGTAATTACAAACAATGTCACAATGAGGGTACTTATCCACATGTCATTTAGCCTGTGTTTAAGTACATTCCTAGGACAAATGCCTAGAAGTGGAATTTATGACTGATGGATATATGCATTTGTGATTTTGATAGATATTGCCAAATTGCTCTCCACTCAGGTTGACCAATTTACCCTCCCCATGGCAACTCTGATAGTATTACACATGCTTCTGCAAACCATTTCAAATCATCTTTTAAAACCATGTGCAATAAATATATAATTAATTTCTTAAAATAGAAATCAAATTTGGTTTTAGGCACAATAACATTTAAAAAGTAGAGAAACTTTCCAATAATTATATATTATGGAGAAAGAAAGATATAGAATAAGAGAAGGATTTGAAATGAGACAACTGCCAACATAAAAATTATAGTCAACTTAGAATGGAAAAGTTCACTGGATAGTTTGGGATTTCCAAAAGTTCGCAGATGGATGGGTGATAGATGGATGAATAAATGGATGATGCTCTGGCTGGTGTAGCTCAGTGGATTGAGCATGGGCCTGTGAACCAAAGCCTCACTGGTTCAATTCCCAGTCAGGGCACATGCCTGGGTTGCAGGCCAGGTACCCACTAAAGAGGCACAAGAGGCAACCCCATATTGGTGTTTCATTCCCTCTCTTTCTCCTTCCCTTCCCCTCTCTCTAAAAATAAGTAAATGAAATATTTAAAAATAGATAGATAGATAAATAAATAAATGAACAGAGAGATTAATGGATTAAAAGAGTAATAGATTTACAGGTCAGTAGATGATTCAGCGATGTCCAGTTAGTGGTAAAGAACAGCAAGTAAGCAAAAGAAATGTAAAAGGAGGTATTAATAAAACACGATGAAGTATAGGGTAGTACACATTTCCCTGGTTAAGGAGACTAACGAGAAGGAGAAGAATCTAATGAAAGAAAAGGCCATGATCTATAAATACAGAAGAAATTTCTGGGAGTAGCCAGGGTGACAATATTATAATAAAAGCAAATAAAGCCTCATGGCAATGAAAGGAACAAAAGGCAGATTTCAGGAAATCAGAATGCAAGGTGTTTTATGGATGCTGACTGCAAATAGTGTGTTGACTCTCCAGGAATGTTTTATGTAATAGTTCCTTTTTATATGATCAAACTGCATTTTCTACAAAAGTAGCATATAATTAAATAACAAAGGAAGGATATTATATGTAAAGGCAAAGACTTCAGTTGCCTTAGCCCTCGCAGACGTGTAATATAATTAATACAAACTTCCTTAAATATCTTGTCCTAATGAAGCTAAATTGCTTATGGAATGTGCCAGTTTAAAACATGAATAGGTTAATTAAATACTGTGTAGTATTTATAAATACAAACCTTTGGTTAGCACAGTTAAAATGGTTCTTCATAGCTATAGAGCAATATCTTTCTAGTAGTTCACATGTCTTACTCAGAATTGACCTACACACATTATTTACCAAAATAGAAAAAGATAAAAGAAGAGTCATAGTCACTGTAGTACTTTTATTAATATTTTAAAAAATTTATATATATCCTTTAATCCTTTTAGAGGATTTTCAAGGGAAAAATAGAAGAAGACTAAGTGTAGAGGAGATACGGGATTACCTGTAGAGAAATGTACAGTAGATAAAGTAACAAAAAGGAAAGATAGTTGGAAATGGGAAGCAGAGGACATGTGATAAATTGCTATTTAATGAGGAACAGACAAGGCCAGCACTGATGTCTAGAAAACTCACTGTGCAAATAAAGGCCCTGAAACTGTTCTCGGTTTGGTAGTGTCCAGTGAGGAGCAACCACTGCAGTGGAGAAGGGTGCAGGTGAGGCGCATGGGAACTGACACACATTATCAAAGCGTCATAGAAAACAGAACATGTTGGAGATTGACCTGACCAAAGCTTTCATTTTGCAGGCAGAAAAACGGAAATCCAGAGAAGGAAAACAATTTGCTATTGTCATTAAAGTATCTTGTGGGAAAAATGGAATGAAAGCTTAAGACTCTAGACACAAAGCTGATTCTCTTTAACCCCAGGCAATCTTCCTACTTTCCCAGTGACTTTCCTGAAGCCTCTCCTAATTCAATAACAACCTCTCAAGGACAAATATAGTGTCTCAGCCTGTGTAAAAACTAAAGTAAAAGGCCTGGAAACAATCTGAAGACAGAGAAGAAGCCTTTTATTCATCACACGGAAAACTGAAATCCAGGAACTCACTACTTGCCTACATTTAGCTGCTTAATGGTAAAATTAACAAAGTATTTCTCTTCTGGATCATTATCCAATTGCTCTCATTTATTTCTTAAAGCTGATATGTGATAGACATGTATATACATACATACACACACACATACATGTATATACAGGTAGAAGTGGGTAAAAGTAGGTTTACAGTTTGAGTACGTGTAACAGTTTATTCTTGTATTATTATTTATTAATTATTATATTATGTATAATATGAACAACTATTACCTTAATTTTCCCACCCCATATACACTCATATATGCTCATTTTGACTGTATATTTTCATCTATCTACATATAATGATAGCTAGATGTATATAGATCCATAATGATATATAATCATACACCACTGGGCATTTTCTACTTAGTTGTCCCAGGTGAACTTTGACTCCTGGATTACCTTATAAACTCCCAGGAGTCAGGGATCATGACTTACATGTTTCATCATCTTGTCCCAGTGATAACTCAGGCTTGCAGTCACCACGTAAACTCTGCCTGTTTAACGCTTTGCAGACAGGTGGCTGCTTATCTCGGTCCTTACTTGGACATGATTCTAAATGAAAAGTAAACTGTTTCAAATGGTCTCATGTTACTCTTCTCTGGAGAAAGTAATGCCATTTCTACATTTAGAAGCCTCATTAACCAATTAGATGCTCACTCTGAGAAATGCCATTTGATAAGTTGTTTTTATACTAATTCATAATCTACTTTTCCATCACTCTCTTATCTCGCATTTGCTGTCAGTTTAAGCTGGCCCCAGAGAAGTGACTTTTACTATTTGCAGTTTCTCTGTTGTTTAATCAAATGGTGGGTGGAATCAAGGTTGGCTGCTCTCTACCGCATCCAAGCAGTGATTCTTAGAGGGTGGAAATGTCAGCCTGCCTATTGGGAGCTATTCAAAAACCAGCTGGAGCTGCCTCAAACACTCTTAATTACCATTTTGTATTTTAAATGTCTCAGCCAATGTGGTCTCTTAAAATAAAAAAAAAGGTAAGATAAATAATTTCAGGTAAACAAAAAAGAAAGGAAACTCAGCAGAATACAACTTTTCTCCAGACTTCACGTGGTAGAGTAGACATAGGTAGTCAACTGCTCAACTGCACAAATCACTTTTTCCATTGATTTCTTCTTTTGAGGATTAATTACCATAACTAATTGTTCAGCCCTCAACCTAACTTTAGTTACCAAGAGAGATATTTATTTGGGTGGGGCACCCAATTATTTGGAAACCTCTCTGCAAATAAAACCTCAGAATTCCCAGTGTTGCCAACGACTGTATCAAGGAAACAAGCTTATTTGAAGAGACTGAAGAACCTTGTTGAATTGTATGCAACTTTCCCATTAGCCTTCAATATCCACTCTTTGCTTCTAATTTGTTTGTCTTTGACTCCACCCTTTTAACTCACTTTGTTTTGCTCAGTTTTGGAACTCCTACAGTCAGTAAAATTACAAACTCATAGCTGTCAATGGAATACAATTGAACCAAGGACGTCGTGCATTTATACCACAGAAATGTTCACAACATTGTGACACATGAAACACAAAAATACTCAAAAAGAGTCTGTAGACATACCGTTGACATTTTTTGGCTTTCAGTTTACAGTAGCCATTTTTGAAATATAATTTATAACCATAATAAAACACTATCACAAGAATTCAGTGTTAGAAACTATAAAAATTACATGTATATTTGTATTAGATTATTTTTACTAAATTTTCCTATTTTTTATCAAGTGCTTAAATATAATTAACTTAAGGCCAAACCTGATTTAACATTTCTAACATAAAATCCCTATCATAACAACATCAAAGCAAATCCACTTGTTTGGAAAGCTGCATTGGACCAACTGGATGACAGGAGATGCTAACTATAATGTTATTAAATAAGTACTGTGTTTTATTCAGTGAGAAAAGTTTACAGTTCTCATCATACTCCTTAAAAGGACCTGTAGAAAATGAATTTTGAATGGACTTTATGTCAGGTGGCAGAAGAGGTAGTACTGGTTGTAGTGTTCATGTGTGTGTGCCCGCTAACGTATGTGCACCCATGTTTATGTGTATTTGCATTTGCGTGTATCTCTGTGTCTGCGTGTGCATATTTCACAATATACCAAATGCCCATTCCAAAGAACACTTACTTTCATAATATACATTGTACTTTGAGAGATCATAGAGTCTGTCCCTACTTATTTATAAAAGTCTTTTCTGGAATGAGTCTTAAATTTATGGTCATAGAAGAAAAGCAATTTTATTAATGCTCCATCAAACTTTATTTTAGATGAAAAATAAAACTGCTAATTTGCCACACTTGATTCCAAATGATATTTAATTTTTCTGAAAAATAAAACACACTCTTAGAAGATAGATGCACCACTTTCACTAATATGAGCACAATGGGGATTAGGCTTGCATGGCATGACCTTAGAAACCTTTCAACGATTGTCTGAGCCATACCCATTGAAAATACATATACAGCTTCCAAACATGATTGCTTTGAAAAGGGTAGAGTTCAATCGAATATATAAATTCTGTTTTGTGTGAAAAGAAAAAAGAAAGACCTCAGCCATTCTATTTATGTTCTTACCATGTATACAAGTGAAGGAAAGGGAATCATCATTCACTTATCATATTCAATTCATTTTTTGATAAATATTTTTTATCATAAACTATGTGTCAAGCATTATGGTAAATATTGGGTATATAACAAGTGGTTGGTTTATCACTTGGGACCATCTTACAAAGTTTATAGAGAGCAAAGAATTATAACAATGACTATATAAAAATTTATAATACAGTTTTGAGAAAACAATGCAATGCAATATGAAAGCAGAAGATAGTGGCACCTAATACAATTAAAGGGTCAAAAATGACTCTCTTAAAAAGCAAGATTTAAGCCGATGTGCAACCATGGTATTAACTACTTTGGGTACATTATTTGATTTTTCACATCAGTTTTTTTTCCTGAGAATATGAATTTTTATTTTTATTTTTGTTCTATTACAGTTTTCCCATCATATATTACTGTCTCCATTTTAGAGATGACAAAACTGAGGCTCAGAATAGTTAAGTAACATGTCTAAATGCACACTGCTTACATGAGGCACAATTAATATTTCAATCTATGTCCATTAAATTCTTAAATCAGGCTTCTCTGCCACACTATTCTCTGAGAACACTGAAGTCTGGTGAATCATGCTGCACTTACTTGCTCAACCTTCAGGGATCCCACATACGTTAAATGTCACTCAGTTGACATTGTCTAATGAAGACAATTGGTGCCAAGGGAATTTTTAAGATAATCCAATACAAATCAATATTATTTTAGATGAGTACAAATTGGTAAATTGATTCAAATCTTTCTTTTTCATTGCAGAAGTCAATTTCCATGGAGGATATGGATCCCACAGGTGCAATAAGAAGCTGCGATCTGGGGCATGGTGAGTTATGTCACTGACTTTGAATGGGCTCTTTGGATGACTTTACTGCATCTCTCACACCCAGAGACTGATGCCATTATTTTACTCTCCCCCCTAGATTTGTCACTGTTCTCCAGATGAATGCACATTCCAACAGTCCAAGAAATTTCAGTAAAACATACACATTTCATATGTTCACTTCAATTTTACAAATATTTATTGAGTCCCTTCTGTATGCAAATCATTTCACTAAGCTTTGCCTCTTTCCTCCAAAAATAAACCTACCAGAACACCTTAATAACTAAAGGAAAATAATGTAAGGGAGGGTGATTTAAGTTTCATCATAACAAAGTGCCAGAAGGGATGAATGGAGGAAAGAAATCATTTCTGCTAAAATGGGGAGAGTGGGCCAGGGAAATATGAGGCCCACCTGAAAGGATAATAGTATGTACAAACAACTGGTAGCTCTGGGGGAGTTTAGGGCACACTTGTGCAGAATGGTTGCATTTGACTGAAATACAGGGTAGCTGAGCTGGTGGGGGGAGGAATTGGTAATGTTGTGGAGTTACTATTTGAAGAAAACTGGGACCCTTAAGAATTTTGAGGAAGAGATTAGAATGTTTAGAGATATGCTTTACAAAGATAAATTGAATGAAAGTGTATAGCATACTTTTGATTGAAGGGAAGAGACAGTAAAAGATGAGAAAAATTTGGAGATTATTAAATATCAACAATGTGAATGAAAGAACTATGCTGATGAAGTGTACTCAACATGGTTCATGTCAATTGTTGGGGTGACACACTAGATTTCTCACACCTTGACTGTGGTAGTGTAAATTGGTAAAACCATTTTTAAAAACTTTTTAACTATACCTAATAAATTTAAATTTATACTTATGATGTAAAAATGTAATGGGTAGGCATGCCCCGAATAAATGTGTATGTAAAATAAAAATGTTCATAGCATTTATCATAGTCCCAAGGTTTGCCTGCCTCTATGCAATACAATTGTCCTTAAGGAGGGGCGTGTATAAATAGGCTGTGGTATAATCCACAATGGAATACTATATAGCAGTGAAAATGAATGAGCTGCCCCACAAGAACAATGTTGACCACAAGAAGTCAGATACCAAGGAACACACCAAGTATCAATCGTGTCGTTCATATAAAATTCAAACAAAGGTCAAACTAAACAATTGTAGCAGCAATCAGAATGGTGGCCTATGGAGAGGATGAGTGACGATAATTGGGAGGGGGAGGATTGGTCAAATACTTTTTCTTGGTCTGAGGGCTGGTCTCATGGCTATACTCTTTTTTGTACACATTTCTGTGTATATTACACTTCAATTTAAAAGTTTTTTTAAGTTAAAAAAAAGTAACTGGGAAATGGGGAATGTTACAGAAAGGTAAAGCTGTTGCAGATATGAATTGCTAGTGAAGCCATCAAGAGGTTTAGTCATTTCAAGGCTTTTACTTCATTCAAGATGGTCCAGTCAGCCAGACATCTAGCACTTTAACCTTGTCAAACCAGAAATCACTCTGGAAGATGGATAGGATAAAGAGGAAAGACAGAATTATCTTCCACTCTCTCACACACACCCATTTCCTTACAGGGTAATTTATAACACAGCATGAATACCCTGTGCATTGAATAAGTTTTCCCAGCTGTTTTTAGCAAGCATTTGTTTACGTGTGTTTTTCTTTGTTGTGGCAGTCTCAAAAACGAACAAAGAAATTGATGGTCCAATGGAAAACATTCTAAATATTTGCTTTATTAAACTATAGATGCTATTATATTCTGGCATCCTCATTTTCATTACAGATAAATATAATGGTTAGTAATGTGTACACACAGTCATTATTAAAATAATCTACCAAGCTCTGCTTGATGGTTGGACCTTGTTTTATAGGCCAGTTATAAATGCATTCACATGATAATGATCAGTGTGTATTTTTACTAATAAATAGGTAAAATGAATGAAATTTAAAAATTTAATAAAAGCTTTTTGTTGTTGTTGTTCTGGCTATGATTTGTTGTTTGCCAACTATTTGGAATCAGGGCTAATGTACTTTTACCCTTGAGCTGGGATTTTGCTGGATAGGGGCTTAGGAAAGAGCCTCAGAGATTACCCTTTAAGTGCACTAGTACCAGAATTTTCAGCAGAAACCAAAGACTAACAGTCACAAAAGAAATTACGTACCCTCTCATTACAATAGATAAATTTCTCAAAGGCAGGTCCTCAAGGGACAGACTGGCAGCCAGTTTTCACCCCCTGGGAGCAATGTCATACCTTTATTGTGGATAGAAGATGGCCTTTCTTCTGGGTTAGCTGCTAACTCCTTTCCCCTATATTGAATCCACTTTCACTATTTAAATGCAAGAACCATTAATATAACAGGTTTGACATCCAGGGTATGATTAAAGTGCTATGGCACTAATCTATTTTTTCTGGAATGGGAAGGCAATTCCCACTGAATCAGAAGGGTCCTCACAATGTATTGCTAACCAAGCTCCTAATACTTTCAATTCAATACAATGTTCATTGCAGTGCATATAACCATACTAATGAAGGGAAGTAATGGTACAGACAAACCTAAATTCATACAACATATTGGCATACTTAGAATTTGGGTGTATGTGATATCGTGTTAACTCATACATAAATACACACGATACACAACCTTGGGGGTGGGGGGTTGTTATCTGGCCTATAATAGCAGGAAACAAACAGCCCAGCTGAATTCTTGCTAATTCTTTAATCGCTGTTATATCCCTTCTCAGTGTGATGTAGAAAACCTACCCAAGATGTGCTAACCTTCCTCATTTTCACCTTTCCAATACTAAGGGAATTAACTGATTGTTTTGTTTTGAAAGGCTTCCTGCAGGGTTGTAGACAAGCTAGGTAAATAAGTATAAGCATGAGAGAGTAAATTGTGTCTTTCCATGATATTATATCTTACTTAATTATGCTAATAGAGACTCTAAAATAATTATAAGATATTGTTCTTACTTATGCCACTCGATATACAATTTACTTCCCTCTTCTAGGGCTTCATGGAATCTGCACTATAGGACTCTAGTTTTTTCTCTGTCTTCCTTCTGAACATTAAGCTGGTTTGGTAGTAGGCACCAGAGGAAAAGTAAACTAAAGGATGTTAAGAATGCTTTAAAACTGACACCTGCACTATTGTCCCTATTATGACTATAATTCAAGAGATGGGAATAATTTATCCCTGGCCTTTTTGGTGAAGTTAGAGAAAAAGGAAATAATCAGACAGAAAAAAATGGTCTTAAGCAGTAAAACCTAAATTATTCTGTTTTTCTTTTCAGCCTGAAATGTACATTTCTACTACATCTAAAATGGAATCCATTTAACCTCTTTCTAACCTCCAGCCATTCACTTAGCATCCTATACACTCACAGATTTAAAATTTAGCAAGAGGGAGAGATATGAGAGAAAAGGAAAAATGTATTATTTATTTGATTGAGGGTATGTTGTGTCCCAGAAACTATGCCTGGCGTGATCTGTTTTGTTCATGTAATTTTCAGAATAACTTTATAGAAAAAAGATTTTTTATTTAGGTTCAAATAAGTTAAAAATTGTGTCCAGTTTCACATTGTTAATAGATAGCAGAGTCAGAATTGGAACCAGGTTATCAAATCCAAAGCCCATGACTTTTCTAATACAATACTAAAAATTACATGTGCTTTACTATATATTATTATTTTTTATTCATGTTGTCTCTTTTTAAAATTATATCATATTGATTATTCTATTTCAGTTGTCTTAATTTTTCCCCTTTGACCCCCTCCACCTAGTACCCCCTACTGCCTCATGCAATCGCCCCACCATTGTTCATGTCCATGGTTCATGTGTCACGTGTGTAAGTTCTTTGGCTACTCCATTTCCTATACTGTATTTTACATCCCCATGGCTATTCTGTAACTACCTATTTGTACTTCTTAATCTCCTCACCTTGTTACCCATTTCCCCACTCTCCCCTTCTGTCCGGCAACCATCAAAATGCTCTCCATATTCATGATTCTGTCTCTGTTCTTCTTGTTTGCTTGGTTTGTTTCTTAGATTCAATTGTTGACAGGAACTCCCCTGTAGTTAACTAACTTCTTTTCTATTTCTGGTTTTAAGATTCTTTTTCTTTAACTTTTGACATTTTAATTACAATTTGTCTTGGAGTGGGCCTCTCTGCATCCATATTGTTTCAGACTCTTCATGCTTCCTGGACTTGCATGCCTATTTCCTTCATCAAATTAGGGAAATTTTCTTTCATTATTTTTTCAAATAGATTTCCAACCTCATCCCCTTTCTCTTCTCTTCCCAGCACACCTATGATGCAAATGTTGAGATACTTGAAGTAGTTCCAGGGGCTACTTATCCTATCCTCACTTTTGGATTCTTATTTGTTGGTGTTGTTCTGATTGTTTTTTCTTCCTTATGGTCCAAATAATTGATTTGATTCTTGACTTCATCCATTCTACTATTGTTTCCCTGTAAAATGTTCTTCATTTCAATTAGTATATTCTTCATTTCTGACTGGATCTTCTTTATGCCCCTGAGGTCCTCACTAAATTTGTTGAGCATCCTTAGAACCAGTGTTGTGAACTCTGTATCAGATAGGTTGCTTATCACCATTTTGTTTAGCTCTTTTTCTGGAGTTTGATTTGTTCTTTCATTTGGGCCACATTTCTTTGTTTCATTATTTTGGCAGCCTCCTTGTGTTTGTTTCTATGCATTAGGTAGAGCTGTTTTGACTCTGTGTCTTGGTAGTGTTGCCTAATGTGTACATGTCCTTCCTGTAGGGTCCAATGGCACAACCTCGCCCAAGCTGCATCCTCAAGAAGTGCCTTTCATGTAGGCTGAGGATACACTCTTCTTGTAATTGAACATTGGTTGCTATTGGCAGATCAATTGGAGGGATTTATCCAGGCTCGTCAGCTGTAAGGACTGGCTGTGGTCAATTACTACCAACCTGCATCCTCTGTGGAAGATCAGCTGTGCAGGGGCAGGGTGGTGGTACTCTGATGTAGTCTGTAGCTGTCCATTGGGTGCACTGGCCCTTGGGTTTCCCAGATGATTCAGAACAAGGTAGCCCCCACCTATGTTTTGTCCAGGGCCACCTTGCCTGAGGTATAAAGCAAACTGAAATGGCTGCTACTTGTGCTGGGCTTGGAGATTCCAAGCTAAAGACAAGCTGTGAATCTAGGCTGGCTGATATGCTGGCCCTGGGGCTCAATGTGGCCATTTGCTGCTTGTTTGAGGGGATTTAGGAAGTTGTGAAGCATGAACCAAGACCAGCCATTCATATAGAAAAGCAGCTTGGGTGGGACTGTAAGTTGGGTGGGAGAAAGTCTCTGGGGATGTCCAAGGTGGGACAAAAAGTGTTAGCCAGGTTGATGGAGTCTCATATACGGCACCAGCCTGCCAGCTCTCTGGGAGGAGGGTTTAGAAAAGGGACAATGGCCTCTGCTTGCCTTGGTGCCAGGCAATTCAGCCTCACCCTGTATACCACTGGCGCCTTTCAAGCTGCTACCCTGGTGCTGGAGCTCAGAGGGAGAGTCTCAGTAGGTGAGTCTGTGTGTGGGTTCTTTAAGAGGAACTGCTTGGGGTTCTAGGAGTTTCTTCCATTGACTCAATTCCTGCTGGTTTTTGCAGCCAGAAATTGTGGGGACTTTTCTTTCTGGCACTGAACCATGAGCTGAGGGTTTTAGTGTGGGTCTGGGACTCTCCTCACTCCCAAGGTATCCCTCCTCAATTTTTATGCACCACATGTGGGTGTGGGACCAGTCCATTTTGCATCTGTGCCCCTCCAACCAGTTTAGATGAATGTGATTTCTTTAATTCTGTAGTTGTCAGACTTCAGTTCAATTTATGATGATCCTGAGTGATAACTGTTCTATATTTAGGTTGTAATTTTGATGTGGTTTTGCAAAGAGGTGAATCATGTCTGCCTGTACCACCATCTTGACCAGAAGTTGTGTTATCTCTTAAGGTTATGTTCCCATGAAAATAATTATGCTTACCTTAAAATAAAATCAATATTTTATGTTAAAAACTTGAAAGGAATGCAAATTAGGGCGGCAATTGTGGAAAACAGTATGGAGTTTCCTCAAAACATTAAAAATGGGACCACCTTTCGACACAACAATTCCACTTCTGGGAAAATAGCCTAAGATAGGGGTGTCAAAGTCATTTTCACCAGGGGCCATATCAGACTCACAGCTGCGTTCAAAGGGCTGAAAGTAATTTTAGGACTCTATAAATGTAACTACTCCTTAACTAGGGACAAAGAGTTTGGCATTGCCACTGGGTAGAAACAAGGTGCTGGGCCAGATAAAACAAGGTAGAGGGCCGGATTCAGCCTGAGGGCCTTGTGTTTGCCACCGATGGCCTAAGAATACTGAAACACCAATTCAAAAGGTTATATTCAGCCTTATGTTCATAGCAGTGTTATTTACAATAGCCAAGATCTGGAAATAGCCTAAGTAGAATAGCCTCTACTCATCAGTAGAGGAGTAGATAAAAAAAGCTGGGGTGACATACACAATGGAATCTTACATAGCAGTAAAAAAGAAGGAACTCTTACCTTTTGCAACAGCATGGATGCACTTGGAGACTATAATGCTAAGTGAAATAAGCCAGTCGGTGAAGACACATACCATATGATCTTACCTATATGTGGAATCTAATGAGCAAAATAAACTCATGAGCAAAATAGAACCAGAGGCATAGAAACATGGAACAGACTAACAGCTATAAGAAGGCAGGGGGAAGTGGGGACTGGTTGAAAGAAGGTGAAGGGATTAGCCAAATAACATATATGAATGACCCATGAATTTAAGGATTGACTGTGGGAGGGCGGATGCTGGGTGGAGTGAGCAAAGGGAGAAAAATCGGAACAACTGTAAAAGCATAAAAAATAAAATATAAAAAAGAAACGACAAAACAAAAAGCATAAGGTGTTTGTTAAGGTATAAAACTTAAGTCATAAGGTACATATGTGTTTTAGAACAGATTCTTTTGACTGTATTACCCTTAAATAAATTAAGACCTAAGTGAATGCCTTATTGTTTTCCTCTAATTAAAGTTAAGTACTTTCTTAGAAAAAAAAAAAACTTGGAAAACACACTTATTTCAGCAGAATTTGTAATTTCTTTATTTCTAATGCAAACTACTTCAAATGAGTGGCTTTATCTCTGAGATGATCCTATTTCCAATGCAGTGTACAGAAGAGGAAAGGTTACAATGGTGATCATGGAGAGATCAGTGAACATGTCAGTTCTGGGACAGAAGATCAATTGCATGTATTGTGAGTTCTCCTTGCCCAAAACCCCAGGGACTCAACTGCAATCCCATTCTGCTTTCAATGCCTCCTTTTTCTCTGCTTCTGAATAGCCCTTTTTGAAAGTAGCTGTCCAAAGTTCACGTTGAACTGGCTCCAGCTCAGAGTTCAAACATTCAGTTGAGCTAAAAACCTGGAAGGGCAGATTATTATCTTTTTTTTTCTTTTTCATCTAAACCACTTGTGACTTCTAAATTAGAATGGCAAGATTTCAGATACAGTATTTTCTGCTTCCAGTCAAGTCAGTTAATACTGTAATTTACCATGGTAATGGTACCATTTGTCCTTTCTGCTCTCACCCTGCATGCAGAAGGAGCAGTTTAAAAGGGGTTGCATAAACTCTGCTTCAACTAACGGGGAGAAGGGTTGAGATTATAAATAATGCACTTTGCAGAATAAATAATACACTTTGCAGGATATAAATCAGCATCCTTAGATATCGACTCTGAAGACATTTTGGCAACCTTGATGGCATTGCCATTAATATGTGACTATAAAGAGCATTGCTAAAGTACTTAATGCTATATTTCATATCAGATGGTACATAACTACAGAAGTAAATTTTCACATTACTGAAATAATAGATCAGAATATAATCTGGTCATCGATTATTAAGGGTACATGCACAAGTAGAATTGTTAGCAAACTGTATATATTTTTAATCTAAACAATTTCATCAAGGAAAGTTTTCACCCTTGAACTGTCAAAATTTAAGGGTACTTTAATCATCAGCTATCCTTTGTAGTTTTCTCTTTTAAAATCTGCCTTTGTTTGCCAGTCTAATCAAAAATCACAAATTGCAAATTCAAGAAGACACAAAAAAACAATGTAAACTTTGATCAACAGTGTTTCTTCTTGTAGAATTCCAAAAAGCAGTTTCAAGCCTTGCAAATTCTCTTTGCCAACAATGATTAGAAACACAGTAGCTGCCACAGTAATTGCTCCATAATCATATCTCTAATACCCGACCTGGTTTATGCACACAATCTATATTCTAATAGCAGTCAACAGGTCACAAGTTAATAAAAATACCATTAGTGTCCCCCTGTGACTAAGGAAGAGAGATATTCATCTTCCTAGGCCACAGTGGACCAATATAATTTCCTTGGCTGTTAGTATAATTAACTATGCTGGCCTGTGGATTTCCCTGGAGGACACTGTGGGCACAGGATGACCTTGAAGGTGGTTCTCGATGGTACTGTGCCAGTGGGGACAGTATCTCAAGGGTTCAGGTTAGCTCTGAGTCAGCTTCCTCAGAAGATGTCTGCTAATGCATCTGTGCTGGACACCAAAAGCATTTGCACACAATTTCTGTTTTCCCAGGAACGGTTGCACATAAACAGAGCAAAACTGGCAAAGTTGTGAAGTTGACTATTTTCCTTTGACATCTCCAGTCTTCCTTTTGCCACTCCTTCTAAAACAAAGACTTCCAACTTTGTTTCCTGTAGACACAATATGCCACCCTGCTTTCCAAAGTTTTCCGTTACCTGATCATCAAACTAAAGTTTTGATAACAACTTTTAAACTTTGAGCAATGTTCCATTGCATTGAATTTTAACCTCTTGTGGCTTTACATTTTGAAAACAGCTATTTAAGAAATGAATAGAAAATATTTTTATTTCTCAATAAAAGATGGAAGATGAGAATTCAAGGTCTGAGGAAAGTTGAGGAGTGTTGCCCCTTATCTCTGAGATGCCTCCTACTGACCCTTGTAGTAAATCTATTCAGTTGATGTCTAAAGTGCGCCTGGGCGCTGAGGAATAAGGTATCAGGAAAGTCATTGAGGAATCTACAGGTGTGCTTTCTCTCTCCCATCAATCATGGTTCTACTGTTTTCATAAGGAGAACTTTCAGTTTCTTAATAAAATAGTGTAAAGACACAAAAATGCAGAGAATATTATAAACACACCTGCAGCCGTCACTTGACTCTACTTACCTTAACATTTTTCCACATTAGCTCCTGATCTTTTTCTCTTACAGATACAAATGACATTTCTTTTCCTCCAGCCTGAGAGGTGCTACCATCCTAAAGTCTTGCTAATGGTAAAGTGCTTTTACTGGCAAGCAACCTATAGTTTAGTTCTTCATGTTTTAAAGTTTATAAGTGATATCACCCTGATTAGGGGATGAATTATGCCCCTCTCCCCAAATTCATCAGTGGAAGTCCTAATCCCTAGTACCTTAAAATATGATTGTATTTGGAGCTAGAGCCTTTAAAAAGATGATTAAGATAAAAAGCTTTTAAGCATGCACTAATCCAGTCTGACTATTGACCTCATAAGAAGAGGAAGAGATACCAGAAAGGTGCACAGAGAAATGGCTATGTAATGTCACGGAAAGAAGGTGACTATCTGTACCAAGGAGAGAGGCCTCAGAAGAAACCAAACCTACTAAAGCTTGACCGTGGGCTACTGGCCTCCACAACTGTAACAAAGTAAAATGTTTGTTGCTTAAGACACCCAGGCTGTGGTACTTATTAATGGCAATCCCAACACACTAACAACTTCCTTCAACTTGTTTTTTCTTTCTCCTGTTTCCATTTTCCCCCTGCGTTGCTACATGTCACACTACTTCACTTATTTTAACAGTTACACAGGAGTTCATTGTATGCATGTGCCACATTGATTCACCCACTTTTTCTCTGACGAACATCTAGGGCAGTCACAGTTTTCTGGGAAAATAAGCAATATCACATTAAACATGATCTATGTGTTTCCTTATGAACAATTGACAGGGTTTCACTATCTATACAGATAAATCTAGAGGGTTTTTTTCTGTTATATAAGTCACAGGATACACATAGCTTCACTATTTTAAGGTCTTGCCCAAATCACTATCAAATGTGTCTATAACTAAAACTCTTCCTCCCTGAAATGTATTTATTTCTGCCTCTTCACATTCTCCAGAAGACTAGGTGGTATTAAGACTTTTAAATTATTTGTCTGATCTGATGGGTGAGAAATTGTAGACATCTCAAAATATTACCCTGCATTTCTCTAAGTTGGAGCATCTTTTCATGTTTATTAAATGTTTTAATTGTCCCCAAAATTGCCTACTCCTAATATATGCTCAGTTTTAGTTGGCTTTATGTACCACATTTGTTTTTACTAGTGTGTATCTGTTTATGTATTCTAGCACTTGATCATTGTAGGTTATGTACAACTGCAACAATCTCAAAGGTCATGGTTTGAATTTCAACTTGTGAATGGTGTTTCTTATTTGAGGGTAGTAAAAGTAATAAAAATTATGGCTTGAAATTTGTGTGTGTTTCAGAAATCTTTTCATGTGTCAGACTAAAGACCTACATCTTTTCTAAAGGCTTTCAAATACTGCATTTCAGAATTTGTCCCTTACTCACCTGAAATTCAATATACAGCATGGGGCAAAACTAGGTTTACAGTTGTTTGTATGGAAAATAATATAATAATTAATAAATACTAATATAAGAATAAACCCTGTGTGTTGTGTACTCACAACTGAAAACCTACTTTACCCCACCCTGTACTGCATAACACAAGAAAAATCTAATATTAACATTTTTCTATGTACCCAGTTGTTTCTGCACCATTAACTACATAAGCATGAAATCCATCATTACTTCTCTAATTACCACCTCATTTTCCAAATATCACCTCATATACTAAATTTCTATGTAGTTGAGTGTGTCTTAAAAATGCTAATCCAGTTACCTATTTGCCTTTCACTGAGCCAATGCCATTCTATCTTAATAACTAGATTTATAATAACTCTTGACATTTGGAAAAGCAAGCTCTATCTTCCAGAATGCCACCTTATCCATTCTCCAAGTTGTATCAGCTATTTTTGGAACTTTGCATTTCTCAATATATTTTAGAAATAGTTTGTCAAATATTGTAAAAGCCTTTTTGGTATTTGACTGGAATTGTGTTGAACTTAGCTTACTATATTTATGTTATTCAGTCTTTCTATTAATAGATACATTATATATCTCCATTTATTTATGCTGCTTCAGATCTTTCAACAAATATTTTTTTTTAATTTCCATCAGATTTTACACTTCCTTTGGTTGATCTTTTCCTCAGTCCACTTATATTTTCTACTGTTATTATAAATATTTTCTTGAAAATAATTGTATTTTCTGCTTGTATATGTATAAGAATGTTGTTAATTTTTTTATATTGCTTTTTGTCTACCTAGTGAACTTTCTGAACTCTCTTACTGCGTCTAGCTTTTTTATTTGTAGGTAAATTCAAATAATAAAAAAATTAATAATTAACCTTTAATCCTTAAAGATTATAATTCTTTTCTTGCTTTACTGTATTGGCAATGATCTCTGAAAATAATGCTGAAAGAAGTGGCAATAGTGTGCACCTTCCTTCTCTTCATAGTTTAAAAAAAGTTTCTAAAGTTGTAGTATGATTTTTGTAGGTTTTTGGCAAAAACCCCTCACTAAGTGTTGATACTTTGATGAGTCCTCCTGCCCTGTTGAGCAAGCAGCTTCAGGTAAGCCATAGCCTCAAGCTGCTGTTTTGTTCAGCTTTCTTCAGCAAGCACAGGAGCCCCATCCTGTGTTCAGGCTGAATTCCAACTCTGGGCGCTCACTTCAGGCGAGGTTCTCTTAGGCTGTTCTGTGCCTGCCTGCGACTCAACTGCTTCAATTTTTGTTTTTTCCAATCTCTTGTATTGCTTTGCTTTCTACTATTTCCCCTCCAGAGATATTTGTCTAAATTTTAGGTGCAACTATAATAGTTAATTGTCTCATGTCATATTTTCAGGGTAAAAAGATAGGTAAAAGCATGAACTTATAATGTCTAACTTGGGAGTCCTTCCCATCCTGCCACCTCTGCTCCTCCCCACCTTGCCCTCTCTGCACCTGCCTTGCTGAGAGCCAGGGGATGAGCGGTTCCTGAGCTCTTATTTCCAGCTGCTAAAATGGAAGATTGAAGCTCAAACCTCCAGCATCTATGATACATAATCCCAGGTAATAGGACAAGAAATCACCATTCATGTAACTTGATCATAGATGTGTCAGTATGACTGAAAGAACAGAAGAGAGATAAAGGATAAAGAAATAGGATGTAAATTAATTTCAAAAAGGACGGTAGACTTCAGCCAAGCAGCAAAGTATGGAGAGGAGAGGGGAAGGTCAGCAACCCCTAAATGTTTGGAATATCATTGATCCCTGGGTCATTCCATGTGCATATGATAAATAACACATAGCATTAGGTAATTTCCAACACTAATGTTGACTTCAGAATCACAAAGAGTGCCAAACATTATTATTTGGTTTTGCAGAACAATATGTTTGAGAATTTCATCACATTTGAAATTTGGGATCATATTAAGTATGTAGCAGTCGATGTTCATTTGATTATAACAGCAGATGGTCTTTTATACATGTGCAAGAGTCAAGATACACTGTTATGTGGAGTGGTCATCTAGTGTATTGACGGAGGAAAAAATCTGGAAGGCATGTGGACCAGGGGCAAACACCAGGTTCTGAGTATAAGTTTTATATTCCCACATTCAGCTCTGAGGATTAATATACTAATCTATGTATAGCAAATGAGCAAATACTGAAAACCTGGACCTAGTTTGTTCTATAAAATTGAGTGGTGAGGGAGATTAGAGCAATTTAAAAACCATGGCTAATATTTTCTCTCAATTACTCTAATAAATTGTGTGCAAAAATGAAGAGACATGAGAGAAAAGATACCTAAGTTCATTTCAGACTAAGTCTTTGTAGTTGAGCATGTGGAGTTTTGTTTCTTTTTGTTACCTTGTCTGTATAAGAAGAAAAATTGTACTACAAGTTCAAAATCACTGGTGAATTCAAAGCCATTCCCCCATAATGTCATGTTATGAAGCAGGATTCCTACAACTCTTTCCTACAATAGTTGCATAGTTGTACCAATTGAACATTGGAGAAATGACTCTTCTATTGAATGTCTCTTAATTCTACAGTATTTTCTTATCTTCTTTAACATTACTCCTACATCCCTCCCCCTTGAACACACCCCAACAATCACAATCACCACAGCAAAAACTTGAAGATATAACAGCTGTTCAATTGCTAAGAAGGAAGCAGATTCAAGAGCTTTTTCCTGGGTGGTTCTCCTCCAGGACAGAGGTGTTTTAGAGTCAATATTTTGCAACAGAGTAGTGCACTAAAGCACTTCTGAAGCATCAGGGAGCTGTGAGCCAGCAAAATTCCTACAGTGCACAACCACATCCATTCCCTTTGAGCCATGCTGTTTAATTCCTACAGCCTGCTATTTGGGTAATGTCAGAACACTAAGAAAATAACTGAAAAGCTGTAAGAGGTTAAAAAAAGTATACATGTATATGTTGGGCATGGACAAAATGAGTGGTTTTATTTAAAAGAGTGTTGATTTTCAGTGGTTTCTTCACTTGGTTGCTCATAAGTGCTATAAAGAAATATATAAAAATGCATACAATAGCTCATAAAAAATACATAAAGTAGCACATAGGAAATAGTGGAGGGGCTATTGTAGTGCACTTTCTAGATAATCTTTTAGGACCAAGGCACTCACTGTTCCAGGCATCTGGAGTTTTTGGCTGTTGATGGCTCATAGCTGGTTCCATCCCTATCTAGTAATTGTCATTAATTAAAGTATATCACCCAAGGTTACACTCTTTTCCTGGGGACAACCTCCACCCAATAACCAGTCAAAGTGGTGATGTGAAGGCCTGGTCCCTTGCTTTAGTTGGGACAAGGAGCCATCCTAGCTCCAGAGTTCTCAATAGTATTGGCTGTGGCCTCTGTTGCGGCTACACTGCTACTCAACTTCACCCTCTGCTTAGTCCTGCATCCCTACCCCTCACAGGGTTGTTTGCGTGAGCCCTCCCCAAAATCTCTGTAATTTTCTGCCTCAGAGTCTCTTTCTCAGGAAACCTGACCTAAGACTGCTGATACCAGAAGTGAGCCGGGAGAAGCCTGTAAAACAGGATCTGGGAGCTAACTGCTCACTAGCCTATTGGCAATGAGTTCACTGTCTCTAGTGGCAGGAGAAACAATGATAATCCCTGGCATTTGGTTGCAGTGTAATTGTTTAAACTTTCTTCAGGGAAAATGCACTATCTCAGGTATATGAGAGTTTTGGGGAAATAATAATTATAAGGATTATGAAATTAGATAACTGTTGCTGGAGACCATTACTGCCTTGGAGGTAGAAAAACAAAAGGCTCAAGCTGATTAACCATCAACATAAGGCAAAGTGTGAGAGCCAGAAAGCATTCTTGGCAACTTGTGCTGGGTGTCCAACCTTCTAGCATCTCTGGGCCACACTGGAAGAGGAGTTGTCTTGGGCAATACACAAACACATTAAATATACAAACACTAACAAAAACTGATAAGCAAAAAAAAAAATTTAAGTAAAGTTATGGTTTTGTGTTGGGCCTCATTCATAGCCATTCTGAGCTGCATGTGGCCCGCAGGCCATGGGTTGGACACCCCTGATTGTAGACTCTCTTCTCTGACTGGCAGACAGGAGCAGCTGAGGATCAGACCCAAGACCAAATTATAATAGTAGCAATGCTCCAGAGAAAGTTGAATTTTCAACCCTAGCAAGTCTTCTACTAAGGTCAGGAATGGGACTCTGAGACTGAGGGTGAGAGGGACCTCTTGGTGGAGCTCTCAAAGACTGCATTCTCAGGATACTCTAAGCTTCCAGAAAAATCCCATATGATTAACTACTAAATTCTAGTACTCATGCCTTGTTTGAAGACAATGCAGAGGCTTGTATATTGCAAGATAAGCCCTCTAAAAGTTAACACCACTTCTAGATATCAGGCAAATTACTAGGATCAAGTTTCCACATAACCTGACCATGGAAGCACTTAGCCTATTAAGGGAAGAAAGGAAATGATACTCTGAAGGAACTTCAGAATCAAGCAAACATGTATAGTAGCTGGGGTTGTATGTACATGGTCTTGAATCTTGTGAGATCATAAATATGGAACAGGATCCTGAAGATGCTGATCAATAAGAATGAAATCTAAATTTGGATAAGGAAGAGATTATTAATATGGTAGCTGTGGAGGATGGTGAAGGCTGATGTCAAAGCTCAGATTAAGTGCTGGCAAAACCACACCTGATTGCTTGTATTTGCAAGGTGGATCAAGCCAGCAGTTGACAATAGCCAGAATGTATGGGGGTTGAACAGGAGATAGATAACTACAGGCTTCAGGTGAACATAACTGTAAGTATTGCAAAAGACATACGTATCAGCTAGATAGCCTGGGAATGGGACATTCTGTGCCTGCAGTGTCTCCCTGAGTTTGCAAAATGTCCTTGAGCCCTATCTAACCAATCCCTACAAAATAAACACTGAGACCATGTTCAGGGCTCATTGTCTCTCCATCAAAGGACAATGTCCCACCTGGTCCCCACTTTTCCTTAAACTGTCTGTTTTGTGTCTTTTCTAATCTCCCATCGCCCCCACTCAGGTACCCTCACTCCATGCTGTTTGCGGCAGGTAGCATTTTCCCATGACACAAGATTTAACATCCTAACAAGGACACTGGGAGACAAAGCTCTTAGAATAACTCTGGGAGCTTGTATAAAGTGATGGTCCATACCAATTGAGTAGAAATGCTCAGTCTCCATGATAATTGGTAGAAAGGCCCAGACAAGTGAGCATATTAGTGTGGACATACTCTCCGAGGTCAGAAAGCTTACCAGATGACTCTATTCAATGGAACACAGTAATCTGGAATTTACTAATAAGAAAGAAACTAGAGCTGATAACCACAGTGGTGGTCCTTTTCTGTAAGTGAAGGCTGATGATGAGATGATATTAAAGATTGGGGCTCTCTGATAGCAATAATTATGGTTGGATCCCCAAATAATAGAGGCTAGGTAGAAGTCCTTAGGTAGAATCAGTATTTACCCAACCATAACTGAATGGTTAAGTATCAAATAATTGGAAAGTAGTATGTGCTATTATTGTAATAAATGGCATTGTCAGAATAGCAGCCAGGCCAGGGATGGGGTATGGGAGGAAAGTGGGTCTGACCCACACAGAGCTGTAGGAATGTTGAATAGACCATAATGTTCTCAGGACCCACCCAGATGGATAGCAATAAAGGTATTGCTAAATTTATAGAACCAAAACAAACAAACAAAAGAATGTGTGATCAGGTAGCTGAGGACAACTGCTTAAACCAAAAGTTCCTATGGCTAGCCCACTTTTCAGACCTGAGCTAGTTCTCAGAGCTAGAACCCTCTGACCAAAGAAGGGTCTGGGTCTCCATAAGGATGGGACCCATAACCTAAATCTTACTTATGGCCTATAGCCATTTATTTAAATAATAATACCCTGGGGAAGTGGGGATACCCAGATATTTCAAGGACTCTTGGGCATAGGTTCAAGGTGTCATTATTACCCATTGATCTAAAGACTTCAAATAGCCCTCATGTTAGAATGGAGGCCACCCACGAGCAAGGTAGGAAATAGAACTCAATCCATACTGAGTTCACTGCATATAATTGAAATGGACATAGTAGCTGATAAAACCTCCAAATAGGTTCCTTAATCTAAAGATAAGAGTTATCATAGTGGGGAATCCCATATGGTAGTCTCTGAAGCTGTCCCTACTCCAGTCAAAATCAAAAACAACTTTGAATCATAAAGAGAATGACAGAATTAGGGCTACCCTTAAAGTATGCACAAATGGTTGTTGTCAGATTTCTATTTATTTACCAGTTTGGCCCCCCAAAAATCAGAAGGACTCTGAAGAATAAGAGTAAACCATCAAAACAACAAAGGAATACCCAACTGCAGCCAATGGGCCAGATGTGGTAACTTTGTTAGGACACATTAGTCTCAGGTACATGGGATGTAGCCATTGGTCTGGTAGATGTATTCTTTTCCATCTTTAGCAGCAAGGAGAACCAGAAGTAGTTCACATTCATGTAGGAAAAAACAGGGTATTATAATTTTGCCACAGTGCCAGTTAAATCTTTCACCCTCCATTATAAATACTCCAAAGGCATTTGGATCATTTAGACATTCCACACATCACACTGGTTCACTATTTAGAGTATTATTTAAAATGGACTCGGTAAGCAAAAATTGTCTGAAGCTTTGGTAAGACATGAGCCACAAACATTCAGGTATGTGCCATACCAGAGATTTTCAGGGGTCCCGTCATCACAACCATGCCAGGACATCTCCTCCAAAAGAAAGACATCTTATAGCATCTTGCATCTCTCACTATGAGGAAAAATGCCAACTAAGCCATTTTTTTTAATTTCAGGAAGAAGAAAAATGTTTTGCACTGTAAAATATTTGAGCCATTTACTGAGTGATATGAAAAACTGATAGCTATGAGAGGGACTTTGAGCAAGAACAGCTCCCCAGCAAATCTAGACTGCAATGCCTGCAATCCCGCCACTTGGACCACATGGCTCATCAGGCTCTGTGTATTACAAGTATCTCTCATGAGAAAAGCACTTCTGCAGTTATGGTAAGCCTGATAGGAGAAAAATACAGACACCTAGTGTTTAAGAGCAAGGCCATTACATTTACAGCAAAGAACTATACATCATCTGAAAAACATATTCTGGTACCTAGTAGAAATAGGGTGCCTGGTGGTGAATATCAAGTGACTGTTAGGCTGGAGCTGCCCATCATGAGCTGAGTTCTGTCAGAATAACCAAGTCATAAAGTAGGGTAGGCCCAGCGGAAATTCATCATAAGATGAATGTGAGGAACCTGGGGTCAGGCATAAACAAGGCCAGAAAGGCTAGAGAGTACAAAAAGACTGCATTGAACAGGTGGTTCAGACATGATGTCATTCATCATGTTGCATCAGCACCTCATCCTCAGTTTACACCTATGGGTACATCTGGTGTGTGTGTGTTGGGGGGTGTTGAAGGGAAGTCTCTTATGACCAACTGACAAAGAATGAAAGGTTTCAGTTTGGCTCACAAAGGGGACAGACACCACAATATGTTAGTGCAAGCTGAAGTTCGCTTATAGTCCTATTCAGGGGTGAGGGAAAATTCTCTCACTGGGCAGAGACTTGGGTGGTAGATTTAATTATGTATTTTCTGTGCAAATAAACCTGACACAAGATAATCATACACTGGGGATCAAAGGAAGTAGTGAGTGACTTTGGTGGTTGGTCAAGGGCCTGCTAGGAGAATGATCAAAAGATGGAGTTCAAGCACATCTGGAGAAGAAGTATGTTCATGTGCTTCTGGGAACCCATGGAGTGTGAAGAACTGTGAATCACAGAGTAACACTTACCAAAGAGCAGCTGTCAAAAAAGAGGCACTAATGAAACCAAGTAGAGAGACTGAGCCAGTCATTTAACATTTGCCACCCTCTGCCATCAGTCAGTGCTGGCAGAATGTGCGTGAGTGGAGTAGCCATGGTGACAGAAATGGAGGCTATGTCTGAGCCCAGACACCACAGACTTCCACTCACCAAACCTTACATGACTATTGCTATTGCCAAACGTCCAAACTGCCAGCCACAGAGACTGATGCTGAGTTGCTAATATGGCACCGTCCCTCAAAAAGAGCAAGTGAGTTAGTAAAAGTTGAGTCCAGTAGGCCCCTTTTATTCTTTGCCTCAGTTGGGATAAGTCCAAAGTGCCATCTCAGTTCCCAAGGTGGCATAGTCCTGTCTGATCCTGCTTCCTTCATTCCACACAGCTGTTGTTCTGAGAGTGCTCCCAATAAATCTCCTGAAAGCAAATTTCTGTCTCATAGTCTGTTTCCCAGCTAATCCAATCTAAGACAGATGATAAGACCAGGACTTCCCCACTGATGAAAGTAATTACTTTCAGAAGAGAACATTAATGAATAACAACGGTCATTTTTCACATCTGCGAATTCAGGAAAATGGTATTTCTTCTTATTTGAAATAAAAATTTTCTTTTTGCTCAAGGATGAGCTGGCAGTAATAATTTGGAGAAAGAAATTATTTTTTTCACTTTCTTTGGAATGACTCTGTTCTCTGTCATGACCTAGAAAGTCAGAAAATTAGGTCTTAGTATGGACCCACATACACATACAGTCTACCAGAGCTCTTCAAGCAAGTGACACTGCCTCATCTTGCACATTACAAATCTTATGTAAGCTGCAAAGCTGGATTGGTGCTGAAAGGGAAGTCAGAAAGTAGATCTAGTAATACTTGATGTCTCTCCATCAATATGCTACTCTCCTAACTCTTTGAAACCTATTAAAGTCTAAGTAAAATAAATCATTTAAATGAGGGTATTCCACTTATTTCTAAAGAGCTATTTGCTAAGATGTTGTGTCATTTTTGGAATACCTTCTATGATGTTGATATTTCCCCATGGGAAAAGGAGAGCTGTAAGTAGGCTATCTTTTGTTGGGGAGACAAGAGAAAGAAATTGTTTTTAAGTCCAACTTAAACAGAACTATTATCAGAGAGGGGTCAGGAGGATGGGTGGAAAAAAAAACGAGGGATGAAGAACAAATTGGTAGTTACAGAATAGTCAAGGCAATGTAAAGCACCACGCAGGAAACAGAGTAGCTAAAGAACATACATACATGAACATACATACATGAACAATGGTGTGGGGGCTGCCTGAGGGAGTAGGGAAGGCTGGCTGGAGGGAGACAAAGGGGGAAAACTTGAAACAACTAATATCAATATCATAAGCAATAAAAAAGAATATCTTCTGCTAAAAATAAATGAAAAATAGAAAATATTGAAGCACTCATCTGCTCTCAATTTTTGGTTTTAGAAAACAAAAGTATTTAAAAAAGTCAAAAAGATAATTTATCTGGATTTCAAAAGAAAGAATTTCTGATACTAACGTATTTCAATAGTCACAACCTTCACCATCAGTTTAATATTCTCAGATTAACCTAAGTCTCTTGAGATTCAGTTTTCCTTTATTGCAAAATTTTCTATGTTTAGCAACACTGAGAAATAAACCTGAGATGGTATCAGTATGTTCTGTGTAATACAGTTATAAAATTGAAATTCTATGCGACTTAGTTATAACTGAATTACCTACTGACAACAAGTTGTACATCTTTACATTCCAAAAAACTAACTAGATTAAGGAAATAAAATATACATAGCTGATAAATAACCTGGGTAGAATCTACTTTCATAGTCTATCACATTCTGGTTTTATCATAAATTGAAAAGATATCTAGTATATAAAAATATATAGAGTATAAAATCATAACTTGACACCAAAAGGAGTAGAGAAATGATAGAAAATAAAAGAAAAACTGGCAAGGATTTTTTTTTTAATTACGTAAATGAGAAAAATACAGTTTAATGGCAGAATTACAGAAACTAAATTTTAAATAAAAAAGAAAGCAGTAATATTTTAAGAACCATGATGAGTTTGCCTTTTTTAGAATAAGCATGATTTTTCAATGGTTGAAATATTTGACTCATTATGAAAAGGAGGAAGGCGAAGGTATGCCCCACCATGCAAAGACTGAGCCAATGTGATTGTGCAAGGAAGAAATCAACACATAACACTGGTCCTATCTCTACCTGCTGGGTGGCAGGAGAAAAGTTACCTAGCTTCTCTGTGCCTTTTCAATTTATTTAAAAAGTGAATCCAGGGAAATAGTTAATTGCAGTCCTTCCAGTCCTACAATTCTACAGAAATTCTTGTTTTTCTAGGCTTGTTACTCTAGGAAATATAAAATATTTAGTAATTTTAGTGATGTTTATTGAGCAAAGGTTCAATTAGTAACTTTTTCTATTTACATAGAACTTTATACTTTGACAAGTGTTTTTTACATTCTTTATCTCAGTTAATACCCACAATGAAGCAGATGGGTAATTATATCTCCATTTTATAAACGAGGGAAGGTGTGCTTGCAGAAGTAAGATAACACAGGATCAAACTGCAAATAGGACTCCAAGTTGGATATCCTCACTCCAAGGATGCTAACCAAGCTATCCACTGTGAAGAACTTTGAAGGAGATTTCATTAGCCCTAAAAAGTCATCATTGCTCCAAAATTGTTTCAGAATTCTCTAGACTGGGCAATGGAGGTTTGGAGAGATGAGAACACTGAAAAGCCAAGTCTACTTATATGCATATGTAGTTAATCCCATCTACTTATACAGGCTTGTGTTTTTATTATACTTCCATGTGTAGTTTAGATTTTAGAAAAATTGGAAAAATTATAAAACCTATGTTTTAAACAGCATACTGTCTGTTCTACCTAATACCTATTCTCTGAAAAATTAAGATGTCTTTTGTAGTTCTTATCCATACTCCACCTCTGCCTCCCCAAAAGATTTTATTTTTATAAAAGATTAGGTAATATTTACCTTAATTAATTAATGCTAACCTTAATTAATTAATTCTAAAGTTAATCAGGATATCTGTGGTAGGGGATATTTCAAGACTTTAATATGTTACTCTGCATTGTGAATTATCTAACAGAAGAGATAATATTTAGTATATCTCAAATTTATTAAAGCATTGCCTTTTTAAAAAATAAAATCTAATATCAAACTTCTATTCTTTAGAATACAGTTTGAGAATTTTGTCTCCTAATATCAGGAAAAGATCTTATAAATTATTTATTTCAAAGGCTACATGTTATAGATGAGTAAACTGAAAACCAGAGAACTCTAATAATTTGCTCAAAGTCTCCCAAAACATGGCTTCTGACTAGAACCCAGGTCACTAGCATGTTTATTCATTTCACAACTGTATTTCTGTAAATTAATATGAATAATGAAAACATTTCTGCCAATTGATACATTAATACATATTTAGCACAACCAAAGTCATTTTTTTTCTGAGTTATTTTTAATTTTTTTTATTTATTGATTTTAGAGAGGGGGGAAGGAGACGGGGGAGGGAGAGAGAGAGAGAGAGAGAGAGATTTGCTGTTCCACTTATTTATGTATTCAGTGATTAATCCTTGTTATGTGCCCTGAGTGGGGATGGAATCCAGAACCCTGAGTTAACTGGGATGATGCTCCAACCAGCTGATCTACCTGGTCAGGACTGGTTTCATTGTTTGTTTGTTTTAAGTGGAACATGAACTGACTTTTTAAATTATTTTTATTTAAAAATTTCTTTATTATACAGGTTTCAGGTGCACAGTTCTACAACACATCATCTGTACACTGTCTTGTGTGTTCACCACACTAAGTCAAAGTAAATTTGCATTGATCTAAATAATGTATAATAAAATGTCTTTTAAAATCTGAGATATTCATTTATGAGAGAATGTCTTACCATGAATTCAACATATTTTTAAATACTGTTGATTTTCATCAGGGCAATTTAACTTTATAAAATAATTTAATGTTTTGTTTTCTTACATAAATGCTAGAATCTTTGTAAAGCAAGACATTTTAATGGTAAGGAGAAACAAGCATATTGATTGAGTGTCTATAGTGTACCCAGCACTTACCTTACAATTTTTTCCAGAATGTTAAGTAAGGTGACCCATCACATGGTCAATTGGTAGAGAAGTAAAGATTTTAATGCAGTTCTGTGTCCAATTTATTTTTTTATAAAATGAGGGTAATATCTAATTATGTAAAATGTAATCTAAATTAGAACATTTTCTGTATCATAAAGTACTTATACACATATAAATTACTATTACTATTCTCAGTGGAGAGCAAATATATCTTAACAGTTCTTAATTATCTAATAGCATACAGTTAAAGACAAATATCCTCACCAGGGATAAACAGTAAGAAACTTCATGAATTATTCTTTTGTTGTTTTTGTTCTAAAGGTTTGACATTGCTTTTAAAGTTGCTCTACAGGCCTTGGTCATATTTGTTGATCAAGCATGTGCAAAACTGAATATCTTTAATGAGAAATGCAAGATTTATGGAATTAAAAATTGCTTTGGGAAATGAAAACAAAATTTCATTTAGTAATGGTCACCAATGGCCTATAATCAAGGCAGCAACTGCTGGGCAAATAAATAAATAATTTGCTGGTTGTATCTGACATGTAAGCAGAGGATTATCTAGCAATTTGTTCACTATTCTTATCTGCTGGGCTCTTTACCTCTCAAGTCCATAATGAAAAAGCTGGACGCAAACAGAATGTTTTTATGTTACACTATATTTTAAATGGTCCTGGTGAGTTTCTCCTTACTTTCTAATTTAAATTCTGTTTATATCTACATGTCTTTTATTGTGTGCTTCCATAAAGTAGACATTAATGGATTTAAATACAGTAACTCCCCACTTATGCAGACGATCCAGCTTGTCAGAAGTTTGACAAAGACCTCAGAAAAGCCAGAAATATCTACCCCTACACCCTGCGTTAAGGCTTTTAAGGAAGTATTTGAAACTTTATTGACTTTTTAAATTTGCAATTCTTTTAGTTTAGTTTTCTAATTTTTCAGCCTCTGATATATTAGTAGAAGCAAACCAGAAAAGATCAGAAGCTACATGAGGCAGGTAAAGCATGAACAGAAGTGATGGCTGACAGCCTCTTACCACACAGTCCAAAAAACGTGGTATATAATGATCATCCTGGATCATAATATTAATGATCCTTGGAATTTTCTGGTTAAGTAGTGCATTTTAGAACGATTGTTCTCAAATGTGGTTAAGTTTAAGTAGTTGTAAAATTGAGTTCTGTGTGACTGTTATTATTTGTGTGTGGATGTGTTTGCATATTGGCAATGTCTTATCAAAGCAGGCAGCATTCACAAAGAGTCTTTGAAAAGGTGAAGAAAATCACAAGAAGGATAAAAATAGAACATATATTTTGAAAAGAGGAAATATCATAACATAGTTTTTTAGTGACTTGAAAGGGATGAATAGTGAGTTGCCTATGGCTGGAATAAGCAAGAGGGTGACCAGAAGTCTGACTCTATCTTCTTTCTTTTCAAACTTTAATTATTGTTAAAGTATTTCCCTTCCCTACAGACTAAAGGGCTCTACACAGGCTTTCACTAGGTTATTTATATATTGCTATAATTAAAAAGCCTGTGATATGGTTTGGTTAGAAAAATAAAGGAAGAGTATGCTCAGTATGCAAGAAGGTAAAAGGAAGTCACCAATACATGCAAAAAATCTATCATAAGCCAAGTATTATGCTATGTATTTTTTTACATCTCATTTCATCTAATTTTCACAACAGTCATAAATCACCACCATTGTTGTTATTCTTATCTCACATAAGAAAACTAAGAATCAGAGAAATTAATTACCTTACCAACAGACATACAGCAATTCAGTGCCAAGGCCAAATGTAATACTCAGATATGCCTGGCTCCATACCTATGTGTTTTTTTATCACACCATATTACGAGCTTGGGAGAAAGAATTCTGCTGAAGGAGGAGTATACAAAAGTAAAATATGGTTTCTCATAACAAACTGTACCTACTGCAAAATAATAGTGGTTTCAGATCCTGAACAAGTTATTACAAATGAATGAATGAATGAATGTTGAGTAAAAATTATGTGTTGGTGATAATAATAACACATGCTATTTTTTATGTTTTTCAGCTAATCCCTTTGCCTTCTTTCATCAAGTCCTCCCTCCTCCATTTCCTTGGACAGCAGCCAGTCTGTTCCATGTGTTCATGCCTCTGTCTCTATTTTCTTTGTCAGTTTATTTTATTTATTAGATTCTACATATGAATGAAATCATATAGTATTTGTCTTTCTCTGACTGGCATATTTCACTTAGCATAATAATCTCCAGGTCCATCCATGTCATCACAAAAGGTACGATTTCATTTTTCTTTCTTTTTTTTTGTGGCTACTATTAGCTTACCATTTATTATATTGTAGGCAACATATTTTATATACACTGTTACTTAAGAACGATTATTCATATACAGAGTGAGACGAAAGTAGGTTTAGAGTTGTTCATATGAAAAAATAATATAATAATTAAGAAATAATACAAGAATAAACTGTGTTTCACATACTTAACAAACGTAAACCTACTTTTACCCTACCCTATATTAAAAATGAGGAAACTGTGGCCAAGAGGTTCTAAAAATTTTGGCAACCATGACATAATTTTAAGTGGTGAAGCTAGATGAACTAGTCTGTGCTTTCCCCCACTTTGGTATGGTGCCTCTCCAATAATCCAAACAGGATTAATTATAGTAGAAGTAAAGAGAAAGTTGCATGAGAATAGAAAATGAGTGCTGAATAATGTTAGAAGATAACAACAGATTTCTTATCACTATATATAATCACCTGTATGTGTCAACATCTATCTTTAAAAATATAAGCACCATAGTGTTTCATGATGCCCCAACAATGATATAATTGCTATAAGAAGGCAGTAATTTTAAAAAAGTCTCTACTGTACACAAATGTCTGCTATTATAATTTTTGTAATGACTTGGAATTTTCAGCTTTCTATTTCACCAAAATACAATGAGACCTTGGAGCAGTTTGTAACCTAGCCAAGATTATTAGCAATGAAAATAAAAACTACTACAAAATCTGTTTAAGATTTTCAAATGATGTGGTTGAGTGAAAGACTGGACTAGCTACTTAGAGATTAGTCTGGTATTGAGTCTTTCACTAATTCAGCATATGGCTTTGTATGTGTCATTTATAAAATCAGAGCCCCCTCACATGTTACAATGATGGTTCTAGCATTATACATTTTACTAGTCTGAAAGGACTGTAGACTAGGATCAAAAGATTCACACTTGAGCCTTGTTGCTTCACAATCGTGAAAACATTGATCAACTCAGATCCTTTGAGTTTTATTTTTTCATCTATGAAGTTTTGCTATCTGGTTGGCCTACTTAATAGAAATGTGTTGAGCATTAAAATGAAATAATAAACTGAAAGTACACTAAATTCTATAAAATGCTGTAAGTCATAAAGAATCCACACAAACGTCTTGCACATTGTAGACATATCAAATATTTATGGAATGGATAGCAGACAAGGGACCAGTATTGAATAAGGTTTAAGAGTGTAGCCCCTGAGTCTGACTGCCTGGGTCTAAACACTGACTTCACAACTTAGCAGGTGATAAATTTGAATCAGTTACTTAACCTCTCTGTGCCTCTCTTCTCAGGTATAAAACAGGAAAGGTAGTATCTGCCTTTTGAATAGCTGTTAAGGACTATATAAAACACTCCATGGAAGGAGCATGACACTGTATTCAGCACATGTAGGTACACTATTTAATAGCAAAAGTTATTAAAGATACTCTCTTCCTGAGGTTTGAATGGAACCAATAAAAAGAAGGAAGACATTTAGGAGCCCTCCTAAGAATCTCCTGCTTTTCAAGAGCTTGTGAGTATGTAGATGGAGGATAGTTAATTTATATGGGCACAAACTGTTTGAATTCACTTGTTCCATCCCTAGTATTTCTGAAAGGATAAGGAAACTGAACACTATCAGGGAGATTATCCAAGAACATAGCAAACCACTGACTTCTTTCCCATTGCTCTATTTTTCTAAAACTCAAAGTAATACTGAAAGTCAAGGAAATCATGAAAAGCAGGGGGGCTAAAAAATAGGGTAGAATACAACAGTTATTTTACAGATTGTATTTATGATATATAGCATAATTGGACAGTTAAACACATGGAGATGATGTTTTTTTCTCTGCTGAGAACATCCTTTCCTTTTTTTCCTACCTAATGAACATCAGAACTTCCAACATCCATGATCCCTATGCCCTACTATAGCTGTATTTTATAAAATATTAAAATTATCTGTTTATCTGTGGATGAAGTCTTTCTACAATATAAGTTCCTCAAAGACAAGAACCATACTCATCTTTATATCCCTGAGAGATTCTTAGCATACATTAGAAATTCAATAAATGTTTATTAGACTAAATTGTTCTTCTACTTGATTATACTAATATACCTTAAATTTTTTTAAATATTTTATTTATTTATTTATTTCCAGAGAGGGAAGGGAGGGAGAAAGAGAGAGAGAGAGAGAGGAACATCAATGTGTGGTTGCCGGGGGCCATGGCTTGAAACCCAGGCATGTGCCCTGACTGGGAATTGAACCTACGATGCTTTGGTTCACAGCCCGCGCTCAATCCACCGAGCTACGCCAGCCAGGTAATATATCTTAAATTTTAAATAACTTTTGAAAGAAATTCAAAATCTAATCTATAATTTTCTTGATCAAATTTATTACTCATAACATTTTATTTAGCATTTCTATTGACATGCAACAAACATCTGCTAACCTTCGGAGTAAAAAATGTACATTCAATGTATAAAATACTCTACAAAAGCTCTGAATTTCCTACCAATTTTTATAAACCAGTGATCTAAGATGTTGATCTAGATGCATAACACATCTTAGGAGGACTAGCTTTTGTTGGTTAACTTTCAGTGAGGCTCTCTGATAGATGCCCATGTCTTTTCTAACTGCCTGCTATTCCGATTGTCCTGAAGCTAAGTTCCTTAAGGCATAAAACTGGAGTTATTTATTAACTAATTATATTCATTGCTCAGAATAGGCTCTTTTTACTAAAAAGGAAAAGGATATATATCTCTGGTTTGATTACAGTGAACTATAAAACAGCTATTTCTGTTTTTCCATTTTTTTTTAATTAACTCTTTGGTTCGACCAAGGAAACTTTCTACAATGGGAGGGAAAACCTTTACCTGCTGAACCCTCTTTTCCAGCAATTTGTGCAAGGCTCCCCTAAGATCACCTACTGCTTGGCTACTTCCAAGGATGATTGGCAATTTCATCACATGTAACCACACAGAATGCATACTCATTTATATTTTATACAAATCAGAAAAACAAAATATCAAGCTATACAACAAAAAATAAACAGTTTATAATTCATTTGCACTGTAAACATATGGTATTAGGACTGAATTTTGGAAAAAAATATTTTTCTTCACTTTACATTGCCTTTTACTAATATTATATTATTGACTAAAATTTCACTTGAAAAAATGTACATTACTCTGTCTCAACTCTCATATGGCACAAATTAAGAATAAAAAAAAGTAGTATGTTTTCCTCCTTGACATTTGTATAAGATAAACATGAAGCAATGATACACATTTGGTTAATTACATATGCAATATTCTTGAATGTATGATGCTTATGTGAGAATATATTCTTGGCTATAAAGGAATACATTTAAACTTAAAATATAAAAGTATCATATATTCAAATGAAATGAACATTTGCAAGAAAAGATTAGAGATTGCAAGAAGTTAGAATTAAACAATCTGGGTAAGGTATAAATATAAATATAAAGTATAGAATTATATTTATCCTTGGTTGAATAGGATAATGACAAATCTGGGTGCAAAAACCCCTCTTCAACCAAAGCATTATGGGTGCCTGTGAATCTACTTAAATATTCTTGCATTCATACTCTTGTGCATACTTAAGCCACTGATGGTTATACAAAATAGGACACACATTCTCTTGCTAAATAATACAATAGTGATTTCATTAAATTTGTCATTATTGAAAATTGTACTGTAGAAAATCCACCAGTCAATCACTTTCAGAACCATTCAATTTTCTCGTGTCCATCTAGAATGAAAGGCTTGCTGCACAGCTGTGTGGAAGACTGTGTAATGACTTTAAATCTAGGACATAGACTCTTTTTGCATGTCCAATCAATTTGTTAGAAATCTGGTCCTGTGCTAATAGGGCTGTGTGCATTAAAATTCATTCTTTGAAAATTGTATCTGAACTGGATGCTGCATACAGCCTTTGAACTCTACCAACTTGATTTTGCCTTTAATTCACTTTTCAGAAGAGGTTATTTTTTTTTCTTTGAGAAGGAGACTATTGTTTTCAAGGGCATAAATTGAAGGCTAGAAAGTGTTCACATACTGGTGTGATGAATTCCTAAGTTAGTATGTGTTGATTGTAAAGTAGCCAGATTCAAATACTTAAAGCATATTGCCCCAATTTCTATGGAAGTCCATGCAGTCTTGAAACAATGCCTTCTTACTAATTTTAGAATTACGACTACATGCAATAAGCTCTGATACCAATACCACTTCAATGAAAGAAGTGCTTGAAATAAGACTACCAGACAAAGCATAAAAAGAAAATAAATGAGGGCACATACAGGGGAATCAGAAAATTTTGGTCACAAAAGAAAAGCAGGATGATGCAGTTCTCTAGTTTATATACTCAGCTAAAGAAATCTTTTTTTCTTCACTTTTCTCCATTAGCAAATTCATTGAAAACTCGAAGTCTAAACTAATTTGTGTCAACTGTCATCTAATATTATAACTTTCTTGGTTTGTAATTTATGTTATAATTACACACTCTTTTTTAGATGTCATAATAATAATCATATATGATTGCAACATCCCAAATTCTGCATATAATCATATCACTCTACCTTGTTTTCATAACACCATGAAACCATTTAAACTATAAACCAGTGTTTGGCATGAACCTGTTCAAATCATAACAGTGAATGAGGCATAAAAATGTCATAACATGATCACCATACCTCATGAAACAAATACTATAATTGTCACATCCTGATTATTCAAGCTAGTGAAGAGGCTAAAATATTTCATACAACTATACTGGTAACATAGAAATCCCCTCTGACTGAGTTCAACCAAAGCCAGTTTCACCAGACTTTCAGAGGAAGGTTGCTGTGCTAAAGGAGTGACCTTTCTTTCTTGGTCTCTAAAAGAGATATGAAATGTGGTCGTCAGTTATGTGACCAAGAGATAACTTTGGTTATCAGTTAAGTGGCTAAAGATTGAACTACCAGACATCAAGCAAAAGAAGGCAGTAAAGTGTTATAGCTATAAAGTCCTTGAAAGCAGGAGCTGCATTTTATTATCTTATCTTTCTGCTCAACATATCATTGTGCACATTTTTTTGAGTTGAATTTATTTATTGTATTATGTAACTGATCACCCTGTTCAGAGCAGAATTTCCTCAAATCAAAGCTACAGTATTGGTATGCTCATTCTTTCAATCATTGCGTGAAAAGGTAGGATCACTGTTTACCATACCATCTGAACCCTTTGAATACTTTGGAAAATAAAACAGGATATAAATAAATGCCTAAAGAAATGAAATTATGAAGTTAAATGTGCTTCTCATACTATTAGCTCATTTCTCTCTAGAATTCATACTTCTTTGTGTAATAGAAACCTAGACTGTAGGTGATGCTCACAGAATAAGAAAATGAGAGACACATTATGAGGCATGTTTGGACATAAATCAGGGTTGAGAAGTGAAAAGAAATTGCAGAGAGAGAGAGAGATCTTGACAAGCTAAATTTTCTGACTCCTCTCTTCAGCGTGTGTAGATGTTTCCCATGATTCTCTCTTCCTTTCTCTAATTCTCACAGGCATTTACACGAGCCGGCCTTTAGGAACAATCAGGAGGAAGAGAGCTCCTGAAGACTCACTCAGTGCTGTTCCCTTCAGCTCACCTCCATGAAAGTTACCAGGTGCCCCCTGAGATGGAGGGGTCAAGCACAGCAGGAGCAGGTGGAGAGGAACCTGTGTTCCCCTGCTCGCTGCACCCAGAGGAGCTGTGGTGCACGTTACCTAGTATAACATAAATTAACAAACTAATTTTCTAAATTATATATTTTCTAGTATGGATTATAATAAAAAATGTAAATACTCTATCACTGAGTTTCTGTTACTTTCCTCCAAGGCAATAACAAACTATCTTAACAACTGGCATAATCCCACTCTACATTTTCTTTCCTGTTTATTATTTTTTTCCCATTGGTTTATATCTCTAACCTAAAACCATTTCTTAGATGGATAGATGTAACACTGTTTCCTCAGGAAAGAAATAGGTGAATAAATTTTAAAAACTAAAAATAATCACTTCATAGTATCTCAAATTAAAATTATGATTTAGGACTTCATTTTTATATGTATTCTTATATTTGAAAATAATTATACTTTTAAAATTCTTTCATTATAAAGTTATTCAATATCTACTATGTCTTGCCTCCTCCTAAAATATTGAACTCTTAAAAGCGGGGTCCACTTCTTATTAGCTTTGATTATTTTATCTCTATCTTACTTCTAAATACATGTTTGATAGGAGCTGACTTATGTTTCATTGTACTTATTTATGTTCTGATCAGCATGTAGAAACTTGGGACCATTTTTTAGAATATTAAAAATTACTGAGCATTATATTGCTAACTCTTATAGTAAGCTTTAAAACATTTTTTAAAATTTTCCCAAGAAACTATAAATACCTCCTCAGCAAATGAGTGATTTATTTTAGATAGAAAAAGAAAGGCTATTTAAAAAGAAGATTCAGGAGAGAATCCCCAAATACTAACAACACATCAAAATGAATTTTGCAACTGAAAATAGAAAAAAATGACTTAGGTTTTTGGTTTAAATTGAGTCTTGAATGAATTGGGAAATTTAGCAAATGATGGTTTTAAAATTTGCTATAATAATATAATCTCATAAATCTTTAACTTAATACTTTTGTGTATCTGCTTCTTTTCCTTCTGTTCTCATGTGAAGTGTTTTTAGACCTTACACTAAAAACTGAAGTGTTATATGTGCTGAAGTGTTGTTAATAACAATTTTTTTAATCAGTCATCAGTTCTCCAGAAGCTAACTTGGTAACCTAGATTGTATCACCAATAAAGTTGTTAGTACATTCCAACTGACATCAGTTAGACTGGAGGTATATTTTAAACAGATAACACTGCCAATAACACAAAAAATAAGGTACTTCATAATCGAGAAGAAGAGACTTATGAAAAGAAAGTCACAAGTATATGTTTACTTATTGTATTTATTTCATATACTACTTTGACTAAATTGTGTATCCATTATTGTCAGATCTGCTTAAAATGACATTTCAATTTGAAATTGAAATGCAAAGGGTGGGCTGTAGAAGCTTTGAATTAGGATGTGAGTGGCACTCAAATGCAAATACATGAAAACACACAATTCCCGCAGGCCTTGCTGTTTAAGCCTTATCAAGTTACAGTGAAATAAACAGGTGTAACCACACCAGAGAAAACAATAGCCTTGTTGGTTGGCCATGAGAGATGCTTCCTGTGTGTATGGAAAAGCTGAAATATTACCATTTCAAGGATCCCTGCCTTTTTCTTCTAAGAGAACTCTGCCGCCTGCACAGTTTCTTGAGGGACACTTCGAAAGATATTTTTCACTTACCTGAAAGAAAGGACAATGAAAAAAGCACTAAACATCATTTCATGGTGAATTTCTTTTTCCATTCTTAACTTAAAAAAAAAACTTGCATTATATAATAGACATGTTTCTATAATGTTGTATACACATTGAAGTTTTATAAATCAAGTCCTACTTATCCCTTGTCCCGACATTACAGCATTAAATTATTTTTTGAAAATTTGATAGTTCGTTGGTTGCCATCCCAGATAAAATCATCTACATGTCTTGTATAAACCAGTTTCTTGTACTAAAGAAAGCAATGTCTCAATATCATGTAGAGAAAGGTGGACATTACCCGGTGTCATCCTGTATTTAATAACAATCATTTAATCGGTTTTTCTTTCATTTCTTCAAGAAGAATATATTGACCTTACTGTGTGCCAAGCACTTTGTTAGGCCTGAAAGGGATCAAGACATACTCACCTTAACGATCCTACACTGCATCTAATTCTTACAGGCAAGCTGTGTACCTGTCAAACAGGGCTAGACTCAGAAGTCCCCTTTCCCTCAGCCCCAGGCATATACAAAAGTCTAACACAGAAAAGCTTTATCTTTCTTTGGCTCACAGTTTTGTGCTCAGTTTTCAACATCAGTGCAAAGTCAGGTTTTCCAGCCAGAGAAAACATGGTCCAGGACAGAACAGGGTAACTCGGGGATATAGCAGTAAACAGCATTTTAGCGCTCAGACGAGTCATCAGAAAGGACTTGTACCACCTAAGTAACAGATGTCCATACCCAGCTCCTAGCAGTCCCCCAGCATCAGTGCTACTACTGATAGCATTGTCCTCAGGCACCTTTCATGGTGTAGCTTGACATTTCATAGGTCCTATGCTTAACTGAACTTTGACTCTTTCTTCCTCTATATGAGAACATTCATCTCTGTCTATTGTTGACCTCTAATTACCAGCCAGTTCTTATGCCTTTTAGGCTACAAACCAGATGAGCCAAACAGGGCAGTCCCAGTTCCTAGCCTAGAGTTAAAAAAAAAAATCACTTTCTGCTTTAGATGAAAGCTGCATTGGTTTCCTTGGGGATTTACACTCTGGCATTTCCTATCAGCCGTTGTATGTTGCTGATTTATATTGTATCTTAACATCCGCAGTGCACATTGGAAGTTCTTGGCTTTTATCCCACCCAATCTGAGTACAAGGAATAAGTTCCTTTCAGTGGGCATTTGACAAATGAAGCTGTTATCAACATACAATAGAAGTTACTAGAGCTATCAGAGAAAGTTGTGAGAGGGCCCCTGCCTCATAGCTCCTGCATGTAGCTTCTGTTTTGGTAGAGCCAATGCACCTTCGTAAATGAAAATGATTAGGTGGGAACTGCTGAATGAGGTGACTGCTAGGATGACTGTATTGTGTTCAGAATGGCCACAAGGACAACAAGGAATAGCTTCCATTTGTTCTTAGGGTCTACTTGATTTGGGTGGAAGGTATGTGACCTCAGTGAGGTGTTTCATAGAGTTTATTTGACTCATTTGATTTTACAGTGAGTAAATAATTTTTAAAAGGCAAGTCCCGAAATGTATCAAATAAAAAGATTCCTTTGTAACACTCCCTGGTTATTAAATGAATGGGTATGTCTTAAGAAAACTCTAAAACACTATAAAATATAAAGTATTTTTCTACACTTTATTTCACTTGTCCTCATGTAGCCAAGAGCCAATGGTAATTTCAATAAATCTCTATATAAAATAGGTGTGCATGTGTATACGATGTATTAGTATTAAAACAGGAGTACACTGTATTATAAATTTTCACACTCATACTTGTGAGAAAGAAAAATGAGGTGCTGAATGCTTATTTGGATACTCATGCATTTGAATATTGGCTTTTCTTAGTAAAAAATCTGGAGATTAAGTAAAGCAATCTATGATTCATACTCTGTGATATGCAAGCCTATTCTACCATAATTGTATTTCTTACCCAAATACTAACCATCTAATGCATAGTGACTACAGGCTACTATATTTCAATTTAGTCTGTAAAGGGGTTACAGTGAAGCAAGGAAAATAATAATAATGACACCTGATAACGACTTTCACATTTGCAAAGCTGCAAGTTCACCTGGGGCCAGTAATAGTTTTACAAAAGGGCAGGCAGAAGCTACTGAAGGTGATTTTGATCAAGTCAAAGGAGAAGCAATTGGATATCCTAAAGGCAGTATTGTCGGGTGTTTAGATGGATGTCACTGGAGTAAGAATTTCTGGGTTGGAAAAGTTACTCAAACTACCTAAACCTCAATTTCTAGTACCAATCACTGTACCTACATTGTGATACTGCCTTGGCCATGCCTGCTCACTGGAACCCAGTACATGTTACCTATTATTTTTTTCTCTTGCATAATCTCAGCTGCATGGTCTATGTTTTGTTGTGGAAAAAATAGAAAAGGAAGAGGAGACTACATATACAAAAGTTTTACTTTATGGCTAGGCACAAAATAAGCTGATGGTCCACCTTTTTGGCAGCGGCTTAGGGAACTTGCTGGGGAAGGGAGGCGATCCTGAGATATGGGAGTAACCATGATGCTGTACAGTTGCGCGGCCTTTACTACTCCTCAGGGGTTTCACAGGCACGCTCTCGCTGGTTCCAATGGTCGGCTTGGAAAAGCGAGGACATGCAGGAAAGTAAGGGTAGGAGCTCCTGTAGAATCTCTTAGTTCACAGGGCAGGGACAGCCTTCTGAGTCTCAACACTGCTGGGAAGGATTATTAGTACAATTTGGAACACAGCACCTTGGCTAGAAAGTAAACTGAACAACTTTTTTTTTTTTTTTTCAGGTTGTCACTGTAATGAAATTATAACATTTCAGTAGTGTTGCAGTGCCAAGATTATTTTTTTCATTGAAACGAGAAAGAAATGTTAAGAGAAAGTGTGACCACATTGCAGGCCAGCCTTGTTTCCAGAACCTGGGGCAAGAATACAAATAGAGTGCTATAAGTTTTAACAATATTTTACCATTATAAATCAAGGTAATAAACTGATAATAAAATATATTTTACCTTCCCACCTTGATAATATATCTTCATAACGACCCTGTAGGACCAGGTTAAAATTTTAAATTCTAAGGCCACTTGGAATTCTATACCAGAACATAGAGTCACAAAGAGAACGGGCTCCAACTTAACCCCAAACCTGACCCCTGGACTTCCTTCCGCTTCCTCTGAGCCCTGGCTCAGTCAGCACTGTGAGGAGACTTACATCCATGTGGACAACCTCAAGCTGCACAAATAAGTTTAATCTGTACCTCATGCAAACAGCTGCAATCGTGGCCACCTCTTTGGACCAGATATGTGCACATTAGTGGTATAGTTTGACCTTGAAAGAACAGACCCAAGGAAGCATTTCTTCCAGACCCTGGAAGCAGACTCAGGGCCTCTTGGGTTGAGAATTTTGTAATCCTCTGAACCCGCATTACAAACTAGAGAGGGTGAGATAGGCCCCGAGTGAGCATAGCTCTTTGACTGCCAAAGATTCCTTATTCCTTGAAGAAAGGTGTAGCTGGTAGGGGGATGATCTCTGCAGGGGTGTCCAACCTTTTGGCATCTCTGGGCAACACTGGAAGAAGAAGAGTAGTCTTGGGCCACAAATTAAATACACAAATACATTAAATATGCAAAAGAAATCTCCTAATATTTTAAGTAAATTTATGGTTTTGCATTGGGCCACATTCAAAGCCATCCTGGGTCACATGCAGCCCACAGGCTGCAGGTTGGACACCCTGCAAGCATGGGACTCATGGAGGGATCTTTTGTACTGAGGGCTAAGAGTCATACTGCTCCATGGGGTTTTGAGTAACACCCACAGGGGAGAAGAAAATAAGATTTTCTAAAAATAACTGAGGTCATTATTGCCTTTCAAATGTATATTGAACATAAACCCTAAAAGACTCACTCATTCTAATTGCATTCCTACTGCCTCTCTCATTTTGTCATTGTTTTTTTTTTTTTTTTTTTTGCCCCCTTCTGATATTGTAATTCTCACTCTGTTTTCAATAGGTATTTACCACGTGGGGAGAGACCATAATGAGGCAGCTGCTTAATAGTTGCAGCTAAACAAGAACAAGATGATTTAATCCAAAAAGTCTTCTCCATGGAACCCTTGAAAGAGGAAGAAGAATGTACCAAAATTAAAATTTGGCCAGGCATTGAAACTAGCCCTGTTACTTTCTCAGATGTGTTATGGGATCCTCAGCTGTTGTCCATGGTCAAGCTTTGGGTTTTAGGTTTCTTCTGAAGGAACTTTAAGAACCCAAAACTACAATGTAAGAAGCAAACAGTTCAGTGCTGATACATAAACACTTTCCCTACAATGATGCTTCTTACAGGAGAGGTCTCACTGGAAGTTCCACATAAATCAAAATCATAAATAAATAATATTATGTAAGTCCTAAATGGATCTAGTGGTCTAAGGTAGATTAGTCAAAGCTTCAGGTATTCTAAAATCAGATTTGTTTGATTTTCTACAGGCTCAATTTTTTGCTTCATGATAATGAAACAAAAGCTTCTCTAAAAATAAACAAAAACGAATCACTACTACCTTGGGTAAATGCCATTCACATTTCCTGAAAAGGACATCTTGTAAATTTAATGTAATGAAAACAACTGGGAAGTTCTAAACTCAGCTAACTAATCATTAACTATCCAAAGAGTCCATTGCTTGTTAGATGCAATTCTTAGACCTGAATTTAAAAAAAAAGAAGGTATTTTAAACTTTATTTTCCTTTTATTTTGTTTTATTTTTTATTGTTGTTCTGCTACTGTAAGCCCTGCCCACCCTGCCGTACTCTGACAGTTAATCCCCACCTTGTTGTCCGTGCCCATAGGTTATTTATGTTTGTTCTTTAACTAGACCCTTCCCATTTTTTCCTCCCTTAGCCCCCCACCTGTTGAAGTATAAGTGAATTTTTAAATCAAATAAAGTCTATAGATATGATATCAAAAGGAAGAGTTTGTCTGACCTATATTATTTAGAAGAATGGACAATATTGCCTACATGAATATTGTTAAAATGATAATAAAGCTGTAGCAATTCAACTCTCTGCAAGCATCTACATTGGTAGATGGAAGGAAGGAAGGAAGGAAAGGAGAAAGGAATGAAGGAGATTAGTATACTTAAATACTTTAAGAGACTACATAATAAGAATAGTTTTATACTTAAGTGTCACTACATTATTTAAAAATATTTCACCACCTATTCCATTTGATCCATAACAACCATCTTCAATACTGTGTCCAGGAAACATACTCATCCCTCATCTGTCTTAGTTTTTTGTTTCATTTCTAAACCACAAATGGAGAATCACTTCACTGATAAAGGAAGAAATACGCAGAACAAGGCTTGACTCTTGTTTCCCACTAAGATTCATTTTCTCTAATAGCAGCCTATACAATTTACATGTAGAGGTAAGTATTTTGTATGCATTAAATTACATTTCTTCACCTGGAAATGTTTCCATACATTTTTCTCCAAAAATTAAAAGATGAGATTCAGGGAAAGAATAATTTGGCCAGTTATAAAAGCAAACTAGGCTCAGGACACTTCTTTATCCTTTCATTTTATCTGTGTTACTATCATTTTCATCTTTCTTCTCAAGTTTCTCTAATTGACTTAACAGCATCAATGCTCTGTTCTTATTTATTTATTTATTTATTTATATCCATTAAGTTCTCCCAAAGGATCAGATGACAAACTCCTTATCTTTGACTGCTGTATTATACATGTTTCTAGTTCTAGTTCTTTAATTCTCTGGGACAAACTAAAACATGCACAAAAGTTAGTGTTGAAATTTAAATGACACTGATATTTAGTAAAACTTTTGTCATGCTTCTGCTTGTATATCACACCAACTAACATTATTTATGAGGTCTGTCTAGAAGGTATCCAGCCATGTAATATGAAAAATACAGACATTTATTGAAGAAGATACAAGATATAAGAAACATTGTACATAGGATAATGATGCCCCAGTCCTGTTCAAAGTAGGCACCTTGGGATCTCACACAGTTCTCTCAATTTCCATCAGCTGCCCCATCATATTTTCCTGAGTCTTATCAATGGTCTGCATTTTTTTTCCCTTTCAAAGATGATTTTAGTTTTAGGAAAAGCCAGAAGTCACCAAGCACCAAGTCTGGGCTGGAGGGGGATTGAGTCACCTGAGTGATTGGATATTTTGCCAAAAATGCATGATGCATGAGTACGTACATTGTCATGACAAAGCTGTCAATCACCAGTTGCCCAAAGTTGCAGCCTTCTGAATCATCTGAATAGTTTTCACTGAGGAATGTTCAAGCTTAACCCAAAATTTGATGCAGGTTCAGTGCTAAATTTGCTCTGTCACTTTGAATGCATGACCACACAGTACACATGCTCACTCAATGGCATCTACTGCACCCACTGACTAGTACAGTGAAGTCATCATTGTTTACACTTGTGCATTCCAGTCTGCTCTCCTTGGTTGCCAAGTTACATCGATGTTGTGTAAACTGTTCTCATTATATTAATAATGGCTGGAATTTTTTCCAGGCAGATCGAATATATCCAGATTTATTTAATTCTTCTGAGTGTTTTTCTAAATTTCATTATCCTTCCCTCATTGAATTCACACAAAACTATTTAGTTTGCTTTCTTTGACACCCGCCCTCATAGTGACAATTGATTTTGTTTCTATTCTTTTCCTGTCATCACTGAAAACACTCCTACTCTACAGATGAAGCTAAAAAAATGTAAGAAACTTTACAAAATTCATACAGCTAGTGAAAAAGCAGAGCTAGGAATTAATTCAGTTGCCTGATGGGAATAACCTGTCTCTTGACCACTCCACAATTCTGCCTCTAGGAAACATCCTCACTCTTTGCCATCTGCCTTCTAACTTTTTTCTTCATTCCATCTACAAACCACAAATGGGGAAAAGGCAATGAAGCATAAAGTAGCAGAAGGAAAAGGGACTTATGAATATTTTCTTCAATGTTACAGCAATTGGTATGTGTGTAATAGAGGGAAGGCAATTCATGTGCTTGTCCCTGGTGTTCTCCACCAGTGAGTCTGATTTTGCACATGACACAGATCAAGCCTTATAATCAAGGTCTTTTCTCACACCTTCATGTATCTATTATCTAGAAACTGTCCCAAGTTTAATTTCACTGAAATGATATTCTGATCACATCCAGATTTTATAGGCAACTAACCTGGCTTCATTTGCTGCCATCCTGAGAGGCGAAGGTGCTGTGTGAGTTGCCCCAATAGCAGCTACATCATCTTCACAGCTACTGTGCTTCAGAGTTTGCTTCCTTTAATCCCACTAACATTCCTTCCCCTTCTCTTTACAGCAGGATGGAGGAGTAAATTACATTATATTCCTCTGCTCCATAAACTATGCCAATTTCTTTGGAAACAATATTAAATATGGTAATTCTCCCTCTCTCTTTCTTAATCCATTACATTCTCTAAGCTTAATAAAGCTGAACTTTGAAAGAAAAGAGCTGCAAAGGCTTCTGGGTCATGTCACCACATTAATTCAATGGTTCTAATCTGTAGAAATCAAAAAGTAGCTATTAGCATGGGGAATCTCTGGAAAGAAAGCATGGTACACCTTCTCCTGAGTCTTCCCGTCTGCCTGCAGTCTACTTCAGCTGAGCTCTTTCTTTCTTGATTGGTGACCTTGACCTTATAGTCAAGCAAGCTCTGCACCTCTCTCACCTTAAAAAGTAATTGGCTGGATTGGACTTTACCTTTTGAACTCTGCCCAGAACACAATAAAAAGAGAAATCTAGTCTGAAATTGGGTACTTCTCTGGGAGGAGTGCTCACCAAATGCTCTGAGAGAATTATTGGGACCATACTTTGCAAAAGGAGCAGGGAGGGAGCAGTTCTCCCACCTACAGGAAGAATCTATAAAGCAGTAAACACCACTGATGACAAAGAACTGAGTAATAGTGCTGCCATTTTAGCTCTCTTACCCACCCTGCTGCTGAGCTTTCCTACGTATACGCTTTTGTTAACGAGTCAGAGCTCTTGCACCTGTTCCAGGTGGCATCCATGCTCTCAGTCCAGGATCCTCTAGGAGCTATCAAGAATCACAGAGCAGAGGCCCTACAAAGCAGTGAGTCTTTCTCTCTAGGAAGTCTGCTCTCACTCCCTGCATCACCCAAAAAGAAAGGAGAGTTGGCCATGTGGAGCAGCTTCCCTGTCCCTCTGGAGGTGGAGCTGACCTTGTTGTTTACGAGAAGGGCTGCAGTGAAACACTGGCCCCCATATATTCTCTTTAGACCCTTAACTGTGTTTTCACTTACAGCACTGTTTAAATAGGTCTGGAAGAAAGTATTTTATATAATTTAAAATCTACGGTAATGGTCATAGAGAACCATTTTTATTTTAGAAATGGCAATCTTATATATTCTGATTGGAATTAGGTAAAAATAAATAATCCTAATGTGTCTCATATTCAGACATACAGCCCAGGTTAAAATTTGTCCAATTAGAGAAAAAAATAAAAAGAGAAACTATACACAGCTGATACTTTACTTTGACATAGCCTCTCAATTTTTTGAGAGATATAAGTGTGTTTAATCCATCTACATTCTCCCACATATATTCTGGCAAAATCACTGCATTATGATAGCAGAGATGCATTAATTATCTAAATGTTGCTTAATACTACAGCACTCAAGTACTTTATGCAATGTGGAGGGACAGAGGAGGTTTTGCATATTGTTAGTTCATGTGTGTCATTAGTAGATTGAGAGTAGTGGAAGACAAATGTGGTTGAGGTGTTAAGTCTCAAAACACCTGCGTCTATGTTCGTTATAATACTGATCACTGTGGTAGCTTTATCCCATGGTGGGCTTTTTTGTTTATTTGTTTTTGGTTTGTTTTCTTCATTTGTTTAACATTTCTGAATCTAGAAAATGAGCTAGTTTGCTGTGGGTAACTATATCATTCAGCATAAAATAGAGTTATAGTAAGAGTAGGAAAGAGGATTATGAGTGTGCTAGGAGTAGAAACTAATAGAAGGCTGGATTTATGTGGAGTTTTGTTGAAAAGAAAGCTAGCATAAAACCAGAGAACAGCACAACTGTCAGCTGTTAAATACAGTTCAGCACAGTGAAGGTAAAAACCACCTCTGGGGCAGCTCAAGAATAATGCAGGCTGCCAGAATACTCCCAGAATGAATTGCCCTGTCCACTCCCTCTGGTTCCCACACCACTGCTCCACAGAGGACCCTCTTCCTCTCTCTCAGAGGGATTACTGTATCTAGTCCGCCCCTCTCTCATCTAGTCTTGAGAGGTTTCATACTTGCCCTGGTGACATCAGCCTAATAATTAATGCCAGCTCCTCATTTACAAGTGCTGTGTAGAGCCCATTAATTTCACAATAAATGGAAACTCTTTCATGTGACATTCCAGGCCTTTCCTAATCAGGCTCCACCCCTCCTGGTAGCCTCCTGGGGCCCCCATGCACTCAGTGCTCATTGCAGCCATGGAAGACCACTGCAGAGTGTACTGACTTTCTCACCTTCACTTCCCCCTTCACAAAGAGTTTTCTTTCCATAATGCTCTGTGATCTCTTTTTTAAGCCTGTTGAAAATTTGCCCATTCTGACAGTTTCTGTTCAAATGTTCCTCAGCCTGTGAGGTTGTTCCTGGTGCTTCTCTCCTGACCCAGTCTCCATCACAGGCAAAGGATTTGCTCCCCACCCTATACTCCCAGAGTATCTTGTTTACATTTTCCCACAACGTCCCACTCTGCCTTGTTACCCCCTTAATGTGTAGGAGCTCATCTTCCTCCATTAGATGGCGATGTCCTGAAGGGAAATGAAGACAGTTAAATGATTTTGGACTCCCAGAATAGTACCTTGTCCTCCCAGGTGCTGAATTAATGTTTGTAGACTCAAAGACTTCATTTAATTCCATTCAAAGAAACAATCAGTGACTCCATTCTACCTATTCAGCAGTGCTCCATGAATAACAGTATGAATCACCTTAACCAATATATTATGCTACATCTGTTTGGAGCTTTAGAATTCCCCCATGTAATGGTAGAATACAAGAGAGAAAGAAACATGCTGAAATGTCAGTGCCCCAAAGGCAGAGCTTTGATGGCATGGGAAGTCGCTTGGGGATGTCTCCTGTTGTATTTCAACAGGAACAGGAGCAGTAGGCTTTGGTAAGGAAGAGAAAGCTAAAACATCTCTAATTTTCCCATTCCTAAAGCTTCCCTTGTTTGGCAGCATTTCTGGCTGTGTGGGAAGACCTTGGGGACATCTCTCTCCACTGCTGCCAGGTACCTGCTTTCACTGTGCCTGATGTCGCTTCCCCTCAGACTCCCTCCATCCCATCTGCCTGCCCTGCTACATGAGGATGAATTGACATTACATGCAAAAATAGCAGAGGTTAGATGTGAGGCTCAGGTGCTTTAATAACTGAGCACATTCAGCTCAGTCCCTTTGGGGGGAAATAAAGCCAATAAAGATATTGACAAGGGGGACTGATGTCATCTTTGTAAGGTACTCATAAAGGATCTCTAAAAACAATCCCCACAGTAACATTTGCCTTTTCATTCTCTACCTTGAATACCCTCTTCTGACCAAGACTGCTTTCCTTTCACCCACAGATTGCTTTGGAATGCAATAACAACAGTGGATTCAAAGAGTAAACAAGGGAGACAGAGAGGAGATAAAATCTTGGCTCTTCCACACACAGGGATTTGAGTCCAGCATTCAGCTGAATTGCTTAGGCACTGAGAATCTACTTTCAGATGGCTAGGGGGAGCCCAAACACAGTTGACTGCTCTCAGGTAAACAATTCATTAAAAAAATCAGATTTTCTGTCCCAAATCTTGAGAGTGTCCTAAAATATCCCCTTTCATCGGCTGAGAGAAGATGGTAGAGTCTCTGACTGGAGGATGGAAAGCGGATGCAGCAGAATCCCCAAGAGGCATTCTAGAGGTTTTCATGGTGTCTGCCTGTCTATATGGTCCAAGATGTTCTTCCTTGCAGTTGTACCTGGTCACAGCAAGAGTAATCAGGAAGGTCAATTCATGGCTAGAAACACTGGAAAATTTAGGATGGGGGTATTTTATTCCCCCCTAACTCACTTGTTTTCCCCACCGACCTCACTTGTTCTATTTTTAATTTGATGCCTTTTAATTTGATAACACTTTTTTCTCAATTTGGAATTATAATTGTTCTTATACCAAAAAAAAATATATGTGTGGAGTGCATTTATGCTATTTAGAGAAGAATGAGTTTGTAACATGTAAAGTAATACCAATATCCCTAAAATAAGTTGGCAAGAGTCATATTCTAATTTACCAACAGGCTGTTTGCATATTGATTGTTTGGAAGTCTATTTCCCTCCCTTACAAATACAAAATTTCCTTGTGGTACTCAATAATTGCCAAAATACACAATATGCTTGATTCTTAATGCACAATGTACTTGATCCTAATCTGAGAAGTAAAAGAATATAGAGGAATTTTCTTCATTAACTGAGACAAATGTTAACAAGCTAACATTTAATTTGACTGATCATAGCTCCTTCCTTTAAAGTAAGGCTAATAATCATACCTAATTCTCTGGGTTATTTTGAGGCTTAAATGAGAAAGTAGTTATGAAATACTTAACACATTGCTTGGTAAATGTAAGTGTCTAATATTCTACTATCCACAATATGACATAATGTTTAGGGTAAAATAAGTATTAAAAAATTTTGTTGAAAAAAATAAAAAATGCATGAATGAGCAAAGGAAATTTCACATTCAATAATGTCTTCAGGGGAAATATCCAGGATCACATTTTCCTATCTTCTCCCACTCCATGTACTTTTGCTAACTTGGGTGGGGGAGTCACTCCTCTCCCTTCCTTACTCCTTGTATGGTAATGAGGACGTCTCTGACTCTACTCCATTTAGGCAGCTTGTGGGTGGAAATGGGAGGATAACATTGCAGGGGTCTCTATGGTTCTGGCGTAGGGTAGAATAAATAAGACAAATACTAGTTTTGAGCCTCAGAAATTATACAATAGAAGAAAGAGAGAGATTCTGGACATAGGAATAGCCTTCAGGACTCTAGAGAGAAGGAAAGCATATGTCTAGGAGGAAGAAAAATCATACGTGCAATAACCCAAAAGCCAAGAGTTTTGGAAACACAGAGAAGGACTGATGGTATAGATAAGGGGAGAAGAATTTTCGTGAGATGGGGTCTGCAGAGATGGGAGCAGCTACAGGATGAGATATGTCAGTGCAGCAAACAAAGGTTAAGAAAAGAGGGTTGAGGAAGAAAATCTCCACATGGTCAGGACTAGGAACTAATTGTTCCACATCAGAGGCAGGATAAATGGCAAGGCAGAAACCAGAGCCACCTGCTTGTAGAGTTGGTCCAAGTGTATTACATTGCTAATTCCCAAGGGATGAAGAGGAGTTGGTGACATCTCTTCAGGCAGGAGATGTTAAAAGGACACCAGGTCAAGGATAAAGCTGGGGGACAGGTTACACCACAAGCAAATGAAGAACAGGGGAAAACAGAGTCCCAGTTGGAAGATCACATCATCGGCAAAGTTCAGTGAGATAGGCAACTCAACCACAAAACTGGAGGGAACTTCCCTTTCACTCTAATTGCCTTGGCCTACCCCACTCACTCCCTCTTTGGGACTTGGAATATCAGGCCAAATGTTTTCTGTCTGGCCCACAGAGCTGGAAGGGAATCTTCCTTCACTCCCTTGCTGCCGTACTCACCAAATGTCCAAGGACAGGTTTCATCTCACTTTGGGGGATCATATTATTCCTCAGTCCTGTGAATTAGGCTTCCCAGAAGACTTTCCCTCAAGTTGTCTTCTTCCACAAATGCATATTTTCTTGAAATAAAAACTAGAATTCAGCTTGAAGCTGAATGGTCTGGTGGTCTCCGGGTCAGTGTCTATGACAAGGTATGAAGGCTTTGTGGCTGGGCCCACCCATTGTCAAGACAAAGGGCTCCCCTAGACAGGGATATTAGCTCAGTGAAAATTTCCCAGTTAGTAAGAGTTTGAATTTCTGAACATAACAATTGTGGGTCTGATAATTTAATGTATCATGTAGAAAAATGCTATTTGCACTTTTGTACTTAAATTATAGAAGGTGACTGGACAATCTTTGCTTATAAGAAAGAAAAAAATGAATCCCTGAAGCCAGTTCACATGTATTTGTAAGTAAAGTCTGTTTCACTTTGATATTTTCATGAGATAGTATGCGTACTGATGACCAAAACACCACCTGCGCGAAGGCGGTGATGGGCACTCACACTCTAGTGTGTGACTCAATTTGTCATCTTAAAACAAAACAGCAACAAATCTTAGAAACACACCCACTGTGTATTATTTAAAAGAGCTGAATGAGAATTACTGAGATAGGTGATTTCTCCAAGGGAGGTTACTAGCTCCAGAACTACATGCTTAGTATTCCGAAGATTTTTCCAAGATATAGAAATATTCAGTTCACTGAACACCTCACTGTGTCTGAGCTATTCTGTTTATAAAATGAAAACTATTCAAACTCACAAAGATGCTGAGGGAATTAATGAAATTCCGAAGACAAGACAAAATGCATACATGGATACATGTTTGTGATTATAAATATAATTATGTATATATGTACATATATACACATATACATAGTAATTAACACATGCAATTAACATAGGGTTTTTTTTTTCACTTATTAGGTAAATAAAATTCATTTGTACCTGGAAATGACACTAACTGACCTGGGTATTAGTTTGACATCTCACAGCTGTGTGACCTTGGTGAATCCACTGACCTTTTCTGAACCTCAGTCCCTGTGATGCCCTTATATGAACATTCATTTGAAAACACTGTGTAAACAGCAAAGCAATTCATAAATGCATGTTTTTCTGGAACCTAAATGATACAAGAGCATAAATACATACAGTTAAAGACATTAAGCCACAGGGGGATTTCTTTGCAGCACACAAATACCTAAATTTAGATTCCAAAATTTAGAACATAGAGGTATTCCAAGTAAGTGGTGTAGGGCCTTATGTAGCAAATAAGAACATGGATTATATATGTTAGAAAAATGTTAAGTATTTCCTCTTTTCATTCAAGAACAATCAAGGGCTTAAATTCTTTTAAATTCAGACGGGAAAAAAGAGATAGTGGAAAGAAAAGCCTACCAATAATGCATGTTCTCATGTTAATACATTTTCCAGGAAAAAAAAAAACTAGAGCAGGCAGCATGGATGATGTTTAATGTGGATTAGAGACACCAATATTGGGGTTTTAATTTTCTTCTTTTAGTAGAGTTCCCAGACTCTTCCACATGCCCATCATGGTCCTGAAAACATCTGTCACCTTTCTCCTCCTTTTCTTTATATCTCCCTTCCTTTTGGCACTAGCTCTTTCCCCTACTTTTGCAAAGTGTAAAAACTTATTATTAGTACACTCATGAAGCCCTGTAGTTTCTGGAGTAACATACCCATTTGACGCCTGTGTAGCCTCTCCAACAATCCCAATAATCCTAAAAGGCGCAAAGAATTTAGGAGCTTTACTTAAGGTGACATAGCTGGTGACAGAAGCAGTACTGACATTCAGACCTGTTTGGTTTAGTGACTATAAATCTTCCCAAATAGCTGAAAAGGAGAGTTCTAGGGGCATGGAGCTTGACATGGGGCAGGAAGACGTGAAGGGGAGAAGCCAAACAAGTATGTGCATACATGCAATATTTTTTCCCATGAGTTCCTAATATCAATGTGGATCACTCAGAAATGCACATACAGCTGTATTTTATTTATTCTCTCACCTCCCTGAAACTGTCAATAAAATTTTGTTGCATATGTGTAGATACATTTTTTTCGGGAGTTTTCATTAAATTTTCAAATGGGTTTATAACGTAAATATAGATAAGAACCACAAAGCTATTTGAAGGTAATAGTGATAAAATTTCTAGAATGTATTCATTGTGTAGGTGTTAACACTAGGCTATTTCTCATACATCATTTGATTTCATGATGATCACAATTTTGATGGACACAAATGAAGGCTATTATCACTGAGTATAACTTGATGGTACATCTTAAAGTTTGGCTTGTCTCAACATGACATAAAAGGAAATGGAATTACTCTGAAGAAGGGACTGGTGTGAGATTTAATTTATAATGGATGTTTCACTTCAAATTAATATATTATATACTACGTTCAACATAAATGTGTCAATGCAGTTACACAGTAATAAAATACATCTTCATAGGACTGCTTGGGGAAAAATTGTTTCAAAAGAATTAAAATGAACGATTATTTTAGTCAGCTTTGCTTGGCACAGCCCCATGTACATGTACACATACAATGTTCTCCAATTTGGAGTTGACCACATTATACACAGTTCAGTGATGTCCTCTAATATAGTATACCCAAATAATTCCTCTTTCTATATTTATACACAGAGACAAAGAGATTCACATGCTATTCTTACCATGTCAATGTAGTGAGGTATAAAAAGCCTCTAGGATTTACAATGGTACAGAATTAGCTGACCACATTTTAAAAAAGGAAACTCTGGAGGTAGAATTCTCATGTGGAGGTAAGATGAACTGGAACTTGCCAGACTCCTCGCCCTTTTACCATAGGAAGATCAGGCCTGCTCAGCCCAAAGAGCGAGAAAGGAAATTAAGAGCTCTACATCCTTCAGTTCTGTAAATAAAAAATAAACCCCTCATCAAATCATTTTCACATTTGAAATGGAGGTTCAGGTGAAAATAGTAGAAACTAGATTTAGACGTGAAAGAGGCAGTGGAAACAACAGCCTCATCACACTGATGGCATGCTGAAGAAAGAAACTGAGAAGAGTTTATAGGACAGAACAAAAACAAAAACATCATATCAGTCAGTTCATTCATTAATTCCCTCAGCAACAACAAAAATGTATATGGCCCACTCCAAGACAGATCTCCATGTGAAATGAAAACCTATATTTGCATAGAAACCTTTACTGTATGTTTATAGCAGTTTTATCTATAACCACCCCAAACTGGAAACTCCCCCAAATGTCCTTCTATTGTGGAATAAACAAACTGCAGTACATCCTTATGAGAGAACACTAATAGAAACAAACAAAATATTGATACATGCTACAACATGGATGGATGTCAAATGCACTGGGCAAACTGAAACAAGCCACACTTAAAGGACACATGCTGTGTGATTCCATTTACATGAAATTCTGGCAAAAGCAAACCATGAGCAAAAAGGGCAGATCAGTCATTGTTGGGGTAAAGGCTGAGAAGGGTTTAACTACAAAGGGTTCGCACTGTGTGTGTGTGTGGCGGGGACGGTAACGGAACCACTCTCTACCTTGATTGCAGTGCTGCTTTCCAACTCCACCTTTGTCAAAACATGTAGAACTGTACACCAAGAGGAGTGGGTTCACTGCATACATATTGAAAAATAAATTTGAAAAAAATGGCAATAAAAATATTCCAAGGCCAAAAGCAATTTTATTTGAGATCTTTCATATCTTGGACTCTGTGAGTTCAGAGATAGAAAAGCAAACAAAGCAAACAAAATTCAAAAATCTTTTTCCTTGACCTTAAAAATCACAATCTAATGAGCAAGACAAGCTTGTCAGGGAAAGCAGGGAAAGCTTTAGTAGCTATAGAAGAGGTATGCACACACTAAAGTATGAGAAAAATCCTTTATTACTGAAATAGATGTTTCTTTCCAGATCAGTTTTGCCTAAAATGTATCCCCATAGCTGTAAATTTTGCTGCTAAAACAACTCCAGCTCCCCATAAGTGAAAGGGGCTGCATCCGGGGTTCCCTTAGACTTTCCAATCTGAAGTACAGTGTAAGGCTGATGAGTATTGTGGCCCCTCCCCTCTCTTCTGCCCATCACCTCAACTGCTCTTTTTCAGTGAAATGCAGCCTCTACCCTGTCATCCCTCCACCCCTTTTCCTGCAGCTGTGCTGATTTCACCGCGGAAAAGACGTTCTCTTACAAAGAGCTTGTGGTTTGGGGGGTGTCAGTAGGATACTAGGTAAAATGAACGGCTTCCAGACACCAGAGAAGGGGCAAGACATATTTCTTCCTCTCTGATGGATATATAGAATTGATAGTTTAAAAAAATAGCTAAACTGCACTTCGTGTGGGCTTTTATTTTTTATTTTTTTCTTTTCCATTTTCCTCATCCCCCAGGAGCCAACTGAGCAGCTCCCTCCCTGCCTTATCTCACTGACTACAGTAATGAGCTCCAGGGGGACCTTGCTACTGCCTTTGAAGTAACACGTTTCTCTGAATACACTTTGAAATTCCTCTTCTACATTGTTTGTTTCTTGTTGGCTCTGAAGATCTCCTTGTAAGGGGGTCTGACAGCTGCTGGGGGGAGGGGCAGTCCAGTATGATAGTTCTGGAATGTGTAAATTGAACAACAACAATGAAAATACAAACAAAACAAAATAAGAAAGGAAGAAGGGTGGGGGTGGGGGAACCCTTCCAAACCACTGCCAGAGCAGGAATATAAGCCCTTGGGTGGAAGTTGCTGAAGCATCCTGCAGGCCTCAGGCAAAGGAAGACAGCCAAGGACAGATGCAGCTGGGACTCCTGAAGGCTGTCAGAGAGGAAATGGCCTGCTGAAGACAGGCTCTTCTGGGAAGAGCTGGGAGACAGGCTCAGGGGAGGGGCAGAAAGGCACATGGGCTGTGCCCTCCTCTCCTTGGGACTTTAAATGCACAAAGGTTCTGCTTCTGGAGCAGTTCAGCAGTCCTTCACAGCAAGAGGAAGGATACACAGCACATCCATTTTAATATTTAAACCATGTACATGGGCAAAACCTAAAGCATTTTTCGTAGATTCAGGAAAGGTAAGGGGAATTAGATTTAGCATTGGGGAAGCATGAAGGAAGAATAATAAGAAATGCCGAAAGAAACCTGGTCGAGACCCTTGATTTAGCCATCCACTTGCTCTGAGGATGAAAGAATTAAGTTTCAGTCCACAGAGAACTAATCAGACATTATTTCCAACTGAGTGGATTGCAACTTGATGATGTGCAATAGTGGCAATATAGACAAAGCCAGAGTGAACTAGTCCTTGAAACATGAAGAGGGCAATCCTCCATCCAGAAGCCCAGAGTAACAAAGTCCACTTGATATTATTGGGTTTTGTTTTAATGAAAATATTTGTCTCAGTAAACCATCATATTTGGGAATGTGGGCCAGAGGACAAAGACCCCCAGGGAAACTTGTGTTGCTCTAGCAGAACAGCAGAGGCAGAGTGAAACATGCCCAGTTGTAAAGACACTAAAAGCTTTCAGAGTGTTCTCACATCTGCTTCTCTGGGCTCCTTTTGAACATTTGCCTGCAGTTTTTAAATCACAACTCAGACTGCTATCTGAATATGAACTTATAATCTCCTTGACTCCTTTGCCTTACAAACTTACTGAAATTTTAGTCATCTTTGTTTGACTCCTATGACTTTTCTCTGCTTTTGACCAAGTCTGTCTCCAAGTCATGTTCATTTCCCTTTCACTGTGATATATTTTATCTTAGTCTTTACCTTCGTCTCTGGCTGTCACGTCAAGTCTCTATTGACACCTAGTTAAACTCTAAAAGCACCCCTTTAAACAGCATTTTTCTCTCTTACCTAATCTTCCTTCTCCCTAAACTTCAGCTGAATTTTCTTATATCACTGCTTTAGTGTCTAATCACAGATCAAAAACCCTAAATGTCCTTTATTTTAATGAAATAAAGACAGCATTCCTCAATTCAGAATTAGAGGCACATGCAGAAAAAAGCACTTGACAAAATTCAACATCTATTTGTGGTAAAACTCTCAACATGTGGATACAGAAGGAACCTATCTCAACATAATAAAAAGGCAATATATGACAAACTCACAGCTGACATCATACTTAACAGTGAAAAGCTGAAAACTTCTTTAAGATCAGGGACAAGACAAGAATGCCCACTCTTATCACTCTTATTTAACATAGTATTGGAAGCCCTGGCCATAGCAATCAGACAAGAAAAAGAAATAAAAGACATTCAAACAGGAAAGAAAAAAGTAAAACAGTCACTGTTTGCAGATGACATAACACTATACATATGAAACCTAGAGATTCCATAAAAAAATACTAGAACTAATAAATAAATTCAGTAAGTTGCAGGATACAGCATTAATATTTAGAAATGTGTTATATTTCTATATAAAAATAACAAACTACCAGAAACAGAAATTAAGAAAAAAACTCCTATTTACAATTGCATCACAAAAATAACATAAAATACTTAGGAGTAAATAAATGAAGAAAGTAAAAGAATTGTACTCTGAAAATTATAAGACATTGAAGAAAGAAATTAAATAAGATACAAATAAAAAGGATATTTTGGGCTTAGAGATTAGAAGAATTAATATTATTAAAATGTCCATAACCCAAAGCAACCTACAAAGTCTACACAATCCCTATTAAAGTGCCAATGACATTTCACAGAACAAGAACAAATGATTCTAAGATTTATATGGAACAACAAAAGAACCAAAAAAAAAACCCAAAAAACAAAGAACTCTTGAGAAAGTAGAACAAAGTTGAAGCTATAACATTTCCTGAATTCATACTATACTATAAAGCTAGTAATCAAAACAATTGGTATTGACACAAAGACAGACACAGAGATCAATGGAAGAGAATAAAGAGAGCCCAGAAATAACCCCACACTTATATAGTCAATTACTCAACCACAAAGGAGGTAAGAACATATAATGGGGACAAGAAAGTCTCTTCAATAAATGGTCTTGGGAATACTGGACCAATACATGCAAAAAATTAAATAAACTAGACCATTTCTTATACCATGCACTAAAATAAACTCCAAATGTATTAAAGACTTAAATGTAAGACCCGAAACCACAAAAATCCTAGAAGAAAACATAGCAGTAAGCTCTTTGACAGCAGGCTTAGCAATACTATGTCTCTTGAGGCAAAGACAATAGAAGAAAAGAAAACTTGAAAAATGGGCAGAGGATTTGAATAGACATTTGTCTAATGAAGACATACAAATGGTCAACAGATACATAAAAAGATGACGATATGTCTAATCATCAGGGAAATGAAAATCAAAACCACAATGGGATACCATCTCACACCTGTTAGATGACTATTATCAAAAAGTGTTGGTGGGGATGTGCACTGATTGTCTGATTGTGAATTAGCAGAGCCACTAGGAAAATAGTATGGAAATTCCTCAAAAATAAAAAATAGAGTGGCTGTAAGACCCAGTAATTCTACTTCTGGTATTTGTCACATGAAAATTAAAACAATAATTTGAAAAGATATATGTTCACTGCTTTGAACATGGAATATATCACTGCCATATTTTTTTCAAATTTATTTTCCAATATGCATGCAGTGAATCTGTTACCATTTGTGTTTAGCTAGATACTGAGAAAGGGAGCAAAAGAGACTAGACATTGAGCTTAATAAACTGGGAAGCAAGGGTCTGTTTGCTTCACAAGGAAGCTACAGCTTTTCTCATTCCTGGGGATCATAGCGTTGTTCCACCAAGGGGATTAACAGCACTTCCTTCCCTCCTTCAGTACCAGATTGTTAGAGGGGTACAGGGGGAGGTGCTGGGCCATAGAGGCTTGCCAGCTTAACTAGGGGGGAGGCCCATCCAAAGCCTGTGAAAGTTTGAGAAGTTGATTGGTCATTTTGAGAAAGCACCTGCTCTGTCTCAAACCTAACTCCTGACTATGTCCCCAGGGAAACAAAGAATCTCTCTCTCTCTGCTGCTTGTGACTTTCACTTGCACAGTGCACTCAACTGTTCTCTCCATGGCCACATGGCCTCCAGGAGGTAGCATGAACACCAAAGCAAGGCACAGCATGGGACTATAGCCAGAAACTCATGCTAAACTAGCCAGATGCTAGACTCGACTGTACTTCAATATGGAGCATAAACTCTGGGCAGTGGCTTTCAACTTGGCCCTACTGAAGACAGGATTGGACTTTTTCCATGACAAAATGGATGGAGATGGGACATTTGGAGATCAGAAAGGGAACCCCTTTAACTGCATGGATATCATCAATACACCATACCGCAGAGCCTCAAAATTTTTGCAGGTCTCAATTTTTTTTTCCTTTAGACATTGCAAGAACCCCACTTCCATGGATAAGAAATCTAATCCTTTGGTGTATAGGTATGTGTTTTGACAAATGCAGAATTGGATAATACAGCTACAACCCAGATACAAAATAGTTCCATTATGTTCTTCACACACACACACACACACACACACACACACACACACACTTGTGCTAATCTTTTATAGTTAAACCCTGCTTACCTTTTACCCTAACAATGACTAATCTGTTCTTTGTCTCTATAGTTTGCCTTTGCAGGAATGTTATATAAACAGAAACACACAGTATGTGGCCTTTGAGTCTGGTTCACACAATGCATTTACCATTCATCCATGTTGTAGCATGTATCAGTATTTTATTTTTAGAATACTTAGGATAGTAAGGCACCTCTGGAACTTTACAAATATTATATACCAAACTTACAGTAAGTAAGTTTCCTATTAATGGGTGCTCCTTTATAGATCTGGAAATAGGACAAAGATGCCCATTATCACTGTTGTCAGTGAGGTGCCAGACAAAGCAAAAGCCCAGGGAAGAGAAATAAGAGGCACCAACATTAAAAGAACTTCAGTAAAAGTACAATTATTTGCAGATGGTATGGTCATTTATGTAAGAAAATCATCAGATCTGTCATATAAGCTTCTTAAATACTTATGAGTAAGAACAACATGCACGGATAGCATTACTCTATTTTGCACAAATCAATACAGTCACTTATCTAATATTGGCAATAACCAACTTGAAGATATAATAGAAGTTAACTGTCATTCATCAAACTATAAAGTATCTAGAAATAATGTTGGTCAAAAATACACCAAATCTTTTCTTTGGAAAGACTTTTGACCAAGTCTTCACAGAGAAACTTTTAAAATTACAAATTTTAAAAGAATAAAGTATAAAAGTAGATTTAAATAAATAATGATTGTTACCTTGTTGATGGATAGCATTGTAAAGATGTGTTATCCAAAGCTTAATCTAGAAATTAAATATAATTCCTAATAAAAATACCAACAGGATCAGCAGAATTATTTTAAAGAAATTCAACAAATTAATTCTAAGATGTATACCCCCAAATTAAAAAGTATACATCACTAAATCCACTTCAAAAAAGTAGATCATAAAAAACCTTACAAGCATTAAGACACATTATAAATCTATAGTAATAAAAACAGCATACAGTTGCAACAAAAATAAATAAATGAAATGAAACAGAGTAAAGAGTGTATAAATAGATCTATGCATACAAAAATAGATACAATATATACATGACAGAATAGTAATACAAATCTGTAATGGAGTATTTACATAAAAGATATTTTGGGGAAATAGGATCTTACATGGAGAACAATAAAGGTGCAGCACTACCTTATTCAAAAATAAATTCCAAAGAGATTTATAATCTACATATAAAAAGTAAAAAATAATGCTAATAAATTGAAATTGAAAAAATATATGTTTTACCTTGGGGGTGAGCACATAATTTTTAAACAAGACTCAGAAAACATGGGATAAAGCCAATATTATAATAAAGTAATTACTGACTTTTACTATACTGGAAATTATTTAAATTCACAGTAGGTTACTATTGATAAACATGAAAGGTGACAGACACACTGTGAGAGGATATTTATAATTCTAAAAGGGGTAATTTTAAGAACATTAAGAAAGTTCTTTAAATTAACTAGACGAAGGCAAAAATAATAGAAAATGGACAGAGAATTAAAAAATAAAGGTCATAGAAAGAAAAAACAATATTCATAGGAAAAATACAATTATCATAAAAATATAAATCAGAAAAATACAAATTAAAACTATCTTGAGATATCAAGTTATACTTACTGACTGGCAAAAAAAATAAAATTAAATTTAAAAAAAGGTTGGAAAATAGCAAATGTTGGCAAGACTATAAAAAATAAAATGTTTAGCCCTGCTTGGTGTGGCTCAGGGGACTGAGCACCAGTCTGTGAACCAGTGGGTCACCAGTTCAATTCCCAGTTAGGGTACCTGTCTGGGTTGTGGACCAAGTCCCCAGTGAGGGGAGTAAGAGAGACAATCACTCATTGGTGTTTCTCTTCCTCTCTTATTCCTTCCCTCCCCCCTTTCTAAAAATATGTAAATAAAAGCTTAAAAATAAAGAAATGGAATGTTTACTGGCTGGAATATATAAAATAGTTGAGCCAAACAAAGCAATCTGGCATGATTTACTCCAATCATGCATGTGTTGAATGCAGGAAACTGTAGTCGCACTACTACATGGATACTTCAGGACAGCAGTCTTCAAGGTACTTCTGGGGGTTAGAAAAACTATTCAAAGAGATATGCAAGCACAAATAATTTTAAGTGAATTAGTAATCTGATCTTCAAATTTCTTGTATTCTTAAATCAATCTACTGGTTTTCTTCCTTCCCTCTACCTCTTGGATTATTGTTCTCCCACTCTAAAAAGGAAGGCATGGCCTACCTCCCACCCATCCAGAGCCTTACTATGGGTACATTGTGCCTGGATTTAAAAACCCAAATCCCTGATTCAAACAAAGTGACAATGTGAAATCTGCAGGGTGATGTGCAATATTAAAAGCAGGGTGATTTGGTTAATGGTGTGATAATCTGAATTAAAATATATCAAAGACCAAGGAGGAAGAGTGAAGACATAGCTCTTTTTATGACCTCAACTCTTCCTCCCTTGACTGTTGTCAAAGAGTACATGGGCTTTAAGGAAGAGTCCTATTGCATAGCAAAGCTAATGAAGTGTTGCTCAAAGATACATTATTTCGTCCTGGTAAATACAGTCCTCAGAGACTCTACACCTTGCTACCTGTTTTAGGGTTACAACATTTAATATCTGTCCATTGAGGATGGCAGCCAAGGAGGTGAAAGTTGAGTCCACTTGCTCTTGCTCCCAACTCAGATTCTTGACCACGTTCTAATGAATAACCTGAACAATCAATGGAATCTTAGCTGATATGAAGTTCTGAAGCCAAGGAGTACAGAAGATGCTTCACAATGGGCAGTAAGGAGATTTTGTAAGTTGGAGAGGAGATATCCTGTGCGTGGTGCCTGCATCAGCAGAGGAGAGACTAACCAGAACTTGTAGCTTTGTGGCTACCTCCCCTCCCAGGGCAGGGGACCCCAGTCCCAAGCAGGAGTGACGTGAGAGGATATACAGAGTCAAGGAGATACAGGCTACACTGCAAGCAGCATATCCATAGCTGCAGTGCCAAACGCCAACCAGGAGAGTGCAGAGAGAGGTGGGGGACTCTATCTCCTCAAATGGTTAGGGGTTGCACCTGGGTCAGGCAGAGGCAGGTTGTGGCCAGCCATAACTGTGAGAGATTTTTGGCTTTTTGGAGAGTTGGTATATGTGGAGAACTGGACAATTATTCTGTACTGCAGTGGGTGTGCCACAAATAGACTTTTTAAAAGGGGAGCTAAAGTGTACTTGGCTAAGAGCCCCCTACCCCCCATCTTCCACCTACCATGTATAGCTACCTTGCCAGCAAAAGGACAAGACTGAAAGCTCAATTTGCTCCCACTGAATACAGCTGAGGAGGGAAATCAAAAAGTTGCACAGCAAAGCGATTTCTGGGCCCCATCCCAGCGTGGCTAGCAAGCTGGGGTCTATGTAAAACAGAGAGTTCAAGACTGTCTACTACAAGGGCATTGGCTGGTAATTAGATGGACAAGAGTTGTGAGCCTGAAATTATTTACATACAGGCAGAATCCCCATCCCCAGCAGAGGTCAAACTTCTGGGAAGGAAAGGACATACCCAGCACATGCCTCCTATAGAATTGCAAGCACTATCACATCAAATGGGGAAATTCTGCAAAACAGGCACTATGGGCTCAAGAACTCACTGCAGGGTACATATTTGCAGGAGAAAGACAGGAAGAAAAATGCCAAAAGGGCTCATTTTTAACTTTCCTCAGGGAGATGAAATACACTGGTTCCTAGGGCCCTATTCCACTGAGGCCTGCAAGGAAGGGAGATCAGAAATCAGTGCAACCAGAGAGAATCAGGGCCCCACCCAGCCTCAGCTGACACAGAGAGCTGCCATCAGCACAAAGTAGAAAAGAATGACCTTCTATTGGCCCCTTTGCTGAAACAGACAGCTAGTTCATCTGAAACTATACAATATTGGAAATAAGCTGGGACAGACCTAGACAGTGGTGTAGGAGGAAGGCAATGTACCCACAATTTTCCCTGAAGACTGAACAGTGCCTCCCACGGAAGACCCAGGGGTCCTACCTTCCTGATCACAATCTAAGCCCCCTCTAGAGGCAGGTGAAGTTGGCACATGCGATGCTGCCAGAAGTTGATGACACCCCCACCCCAGACCCTGAGCTGATAAAAAGCCACAGGCAGGTCCATAAGGAGAAGACAGATGGCAATCACAGTCTGTTGAGATGAATTTCACCTCATTCTTCAGAATTTGTGCTATTTTCTTCTCTCACGTAGCCTTTTAACATTTTTGTTCTTTTTCTTCAATTGTATTCCAACTAATTCACTATTTTCATGTTTTATTTTTTACTTTTTAAATATATTTTTATGTTCACTTTATTTTATCTTTATTTCAAATCTCACATTGTTCCCTTGTCTTATTCCATTTTGGCTTCTTCCATCCCTTTCTTTTTTTAAAAATTTTATTGCCCCTGTTCTATTCCTTGTTCCTACCCCTTGCTCTTGCTATTTCTTCCCACTCTATCCTCTCAAAATCATTTGTCTTTCCTTTATTCAGCTCACATTCTTTTTCCCTTTCTTCTAATATTCTTATTTTCTTTCCACCTTTCTTTAATTATTTCTTTTTTGGCATAGGCATTGTGGTTATTGCTATTTTTCTTCAATTTTATTGCTATTTGTTAACTTTTTTTTAAATTTCAAATCTCATAGGTTACTCTTCCTCTGTCTTACTCTATTTTGCCTTCCTCCTGCTCTTGATTATCGAGTTTGGGATTTCATTTTTTTCTTTTCTTAACCTGGGTTCTATTCCCTACTCTTATTATTCCTCCCCCCATCCTCTCAAAATCATTTTTCTTTACTGTAGACATCTCTTTTCTCTTTCTTATAATATTCTTATTCTCTTTCAACATTTATTAATCTTTGCTCATTTCTCATTGTTATTGACCCTACTGTGTTTTTTCTTCAATTATGTTTCTATTGATTCACTATTTTATTTATTTTACTTAAAACTTCATATTATATTCTTTCTTTTTCTTACTTCATTTTGTCATTTCCTTTCCACTTTTCCTGTTTTAAATTTGATTGTCTCCCTTTCTTTGCTTTGTGTCTGTTCCTTACTCTTATTGTATCTCTTCCCTCTCAAAATAACTTTTCTTTTCTTTAGTCATCTCATATTCTTCTTTTCTGTCTTATAATATTCTTAATTCCTTTCCACCTTTATTAACTTTTGATCCACCTTTATTAACTTGCTGTTGATATTGCTGATGTGGTGGGGGTTATTTTTGCTGGCATGAGTTCAGTTTTCTGGGTGCATTTTCTTTGTTCTGCCAGTACCTGTACAAGAACCGGTGGGGGGTTGTGACTCAGACAGATAGCCAGATGGGAGAACCCACCAACAAATGAGCCATCAATAATCAAAGCTCAAGTATAAAAAGAGAGTTCACATAAAACTGAATAAAGGGTATCTTTTGAGTATCCATCTCAGGAGATTAAAGAGACTGTACCACTGAGTCCCATAGAACTTTTACCTCAGAAGCCCATCCCACAAAGACAAGGAGTCAATGAAGGTCAATCTGAGATGCAGAAACAAACAAAAACAGTCACCTAAATTGGGAGACAAAGAAACAACCCCCAAATGAAAGGAAAGGAGAACTCCCCAGAAAGAGAGCTAAATGAAATTGAGGCAAGCAATCTATCAGACATAGAGTTCAAAATAATGGTTATAAGGATGCTCAAGGAACTCAGTGAGAACTACTAAGAACTTAATGGGTGCTACAAAAAACTTAGTGGGTACTACATCAGGATGCAAAAAGACATAGAAGCCATAAATAAGAACCAGGAAGAAATGAAGAATACAATATCTGAAGTAAAGAATACACTAGAAGTAATTAAAAGCAGGCTAGATGAAGCAGAGGACCGAATCAGTGAGCTGGAATACAAGATAGAAAAAACATCCAGTAAAACAAGAAAATGAAAAAATGCTTACAGAAAATGAAGATCATTTAAGGAAGCTTCAGGACAATGTGATACATAAAAATATTCACACCATAGGAATACCAGAAGGAGACAAAAAAGTAGCAAGGGATACCTGTTTGAAAAAATAATGTCAAAAATCTTCCCCAAAGAGGCCCACTCCAGGACACATCATAATTAAAATAGCAAAATTTAAAGACAAAGAGAGAATCAAAGGTAGCAAGAGATAAACAGCTAGCAAAATACAAGGGAGCTCCGATAAGGCTATCAGCTGATTTCTCAACAGAAACACTAAAAGCCAAAAGGGAATGGTACCAAATATTCCAAGTAATGAAAAGCAAGGACCTGCAACCAAGACTAGTTTATTTAGCAAGGCTTTCATTTAAAATGGAAAGTAACATAAAGAGCTTCCCAATCCAAAGAAGGCTAAAAAAGTGCATCTCCACCAAGCAAGCAATACAAAGAATGATAAAGGAACTGCTTTAAGAAGAAGAAGAAAGAGAGAGAGAGAGGAACACAAATGGGAAAAAATAGGAATGAACAAGTACCTATCAATTAAAACTTTAAATGTAAATAGATTAAATGTTCCAATCAAAATACATAGGGTAGCTGAGTGGATAAGAAAATGTGATCCATATATATGCTGTTTACAAGAGATCCACCTCAGAACAAAAGATCTACATAAGCTGAAAGTGAAGGGATAGAAAAAAATGTTCCAAGCAAATGGACATAAAAAAAAAGGTGGGATAGCAATACTTACCTCAGACAAAATAGACTTCAAAACCAAGTCCATAACAACAAAAAACAAAAGTCACGGCATAATACTTCATGGAGTTGTCTAACAAGATGATATATCCCTTGCAAACATATAGACACCCAATATAGGAGCACCTAAACACATAAGGAAAACTTGGAGGACATTAAGAAAGAGATTGACAGCAAAAGTAACCATAGAGGATTTCTACCTCCACTGCCAACAATGGATAGCTTTTCCAAACAAAGAACCAAGGAGGATATTGTGGCATTGAACAACACTCTAGATCAAGTGGAATTAATGATATTTCCAGAAAATTTCATCCCCCAAAAGCAAGTATACATTATTATCAAATGCACATGGATCATTTTCAAAGACAGGCCACATGGTAGGACATAAAAAAAAGCCTTAACAAATTCAAGAAAATTGAAATCATATGAAACATCTTGGATCACAATGGCTTGAAAGTAGAAACCAACCAATCTCGGAAAAAAACTCAAAAACATTCAAATACATGGAGACTGAATAACATATTATTAAACAGTGAATGAGTTAAGAATAAGATCAATAAAGATAAAAAAATAACTGGAAACAAATAAAAATGAACATAAAACAACCCAAAATCTATGGGACACAGTGCAGGCTGCCCTGAGCAGGAAGTTCATAGCAATACAGGCCTACTTAAAAAAGATAGTAAAATCTCAAATAAGCAACCCAACCCTACCTCTACAAGAACTACAGGAACAACAACAAATGAAGCCCAGAGCAATTACACAGAAGGAAATAATAAAGAGTATAGCAGAATTAAATGACATAGAGATTAAAAAAAAATAATCCAAAGAATCAATGACTCCAGGAACTGGTTCATTGACCAGATAAATAAAATGGACAAACCTGTAAGCAGACTCATCAAGGAAAAAAGAGAGAGGACCCAAATAAATAAAATAAGAAATGAAAGAGAACAACTGATACCACAGAAATACAAAGGATTGTAAGAAATTACTGGGAACCATTATATGCCAAGTAAGTAGATAATCTAGGTGAAATGGACATATTTCTGAAAACATACAATCTCCCAAAACTGAATCAAGAAGAAGCAGAAAACGTGAACAAAGTATTTACAGCCAGCAAAATTTAAGCAGTGATCAAATAATTCCTGGCACACAAAAGTGCAGTACTGGATGGCTTCACAAGTGAATTTTACCAAACATTCAAAGTTAAACTAACACCTATTTTTCTCAAACTATTCCAAAAATTTCAAGAAGAGGGAAGGTTCCCAAACTCTTTTTATGAGGCCAGTATTATCCTAGTTCCAAAAACCAGGTAAAGACACAACAAAGAAAAAAAATTACAGGCTAATATCTCTGATGAACATAGATGCTAACTAAAATCCTCAACAAAATACTGGCAATCTGGATCCAGCAATACATTAAATAGATCATATAACACAATCAAGTGGGATTAATTATACAGATGCAAGGATGCTATAACATTCACAAATCAATACCTGTAATATATCACATAAACAAAAATGAAAGACAAAAATTACATGATCATATCAACTGATGCAGAAAAAGCATTTGATAAAACCCAGCAACCATTTATGATAAAAACACTCAGCAAAGTGGTAATAGAAGGACCATACTTCAATAAATGCCACATATGAGAAACCTACTGTCAGCATCATACTCAGTGGGCAAAACTAAAAGTATTTCTCTTAAGATCAGGAACAATACAATGGTGCTCACTTTTACCACTCCTATTCCAAATAGAACTGGAAGTTCTAGGCACAGAAATTAGATGAAAGAAGAAAGGGGAGGGGAGAGGAAAAGGCATCCAAATTGGAAAGGAGAAAATATGACAGTCATTATTTGCAGATGACATGATAATGTACAAAGAAAATCCTACAGTCTCCACCAAAAAACTACTTGACCTAATAAGTGAATTTGGCAAAGTAGCAGGATAAAAAGTCAATATTCAGAAATTGATGGCATTCTTGTATATCAACAATGAATTATCAGAAAGAGAAACTAAGAAAAAAATCTCATTTGCTATAGCAACAAGAAAAATACTTAGAAATAAACTGAACTAAGGATATACAAACCTGTACTTGTAAAACTATAGAAACAGTGAATAAAAAATTGAGGAAGATACCAATAAATGGAAGCATAGACTGTATTCATGGATTGAAAGAATTGACATTATTAAAACATCCATACTACCTAAAGTAATCTACAGATTCAATGCAAGTCCTATTAAAATATTGATGGCATATTTCACAGATCTAGAAAAAATATTCTAAAAATTTATATGGAACCAAAAAAGACTCTCAGTAGCCTCAGCAACCTTAAGAAAGAAGAACAAAGTTGGAAAAACCACAATACCTGATATCAAACTGTATTACAAGGGCACTATAATCAAGACAGTCTGGTACTGACATAAGAATAGGCACATAGATCAATGGAACAGAGTAGAGAGCCAAGAAATACACCGATGTCAATACGGTCAGTTAATATTTGACAATGGAAGTGTGAGCATACAATGGAATAAAAACAGTCTTTTCAATAAATGATGTTGGGAGAACTGGACTAGTATGTGCAAAAAAATGAAACCAGACTACCAATTTATACCATACAAGAATAAACTCAAAATGGATAAACAACTTAAATATAAGTCATGACACCATAAAGTCCCAGTGGAAAACATACACAGTAAAATTTCAGATATCCCACATAGTGATATTTTTGCTGATATATCTCCTAGGACAAGGGAAATAAAGGAAAAAATAAACAAATGGGACTACATCAAATTAAAAACTTTCTGCATAGCTAAAGAAACAATTATTGAAATGAAAAGGGAGTTGTCTGTATAGGAGAACATATTTGCCAATGATGTATCAGATAAGGGTTTACTCTACAAAATATACAAAGAGTTTATACAAAACCACCAGGAAGACCAACCAAACATTTGAAAAAATGGGCAAAGGACCTGAATAGACACCTCTCTAAGGAGAACATACTTATGGCCCATAAACATATGAAAAAATACCCATAGACATATGAAAAGATGCTCAACATCACTAGCCATCAGAGAGATGCAAATTAAAACCACAATGAGATATCACCTCACACCAGTCACAATGGCTATCATTACTAAATCAATGAGCAACAAGTGCTGAGGAAGTTGGAGAAACAAGTGGAAAAAAGGGAACCTTAGTGCACTGCTGGTGGGAATGCAGCCTGGTGCAGCCACTGTGGAAAACAGTATGGAATTTCCTCAAAAAATTAAAAGTGGGATTCCCTTTTGACCCCATAATTCCACTGCTGGGATTATACCCTAAGAATCCTGAAGCACCAATTCAGAAGAATTAGGTGCCCCTATGTTCATAGCAGCACAATTTACAATAGCCAAGTGCTAGAAAGAACTCAAATGCACATCAGTAAATGAGTGCATTAAAAAACTGTGATGTATTTACACAATGGAATACTATGCAGCAGAAAGAAAGAAGGAAGTCCTACCTTTTGCGACAGCATGGATGGAACTGGAGAGTATTATGGTAAGTAAACTAAGCCAGTAGGTGAAAAACAAATACCATATGACCTCACTTATAATGGGAATCTAATCAACAAAATAAATTAATGAGAAAAATAGAACCAGAGACATGGAAACATGGAACAGATTGATAACTGCAGGAGGGGAGGAAGTACAGGGGTAATGGTGGAAGGAAGGGGAAAGAACATGTGTGAATGATGCATGGACCCTGACAGCAGAGAACGGATTGACTGGGAGAGAGGCGTGGGCTGGGTGGAGGGGACAAAGAGAAAAAATCAAGAAAACTATAATAGAATAAACAATAAAAAATAAAGTAGAAAAACAAGTAAATAAAATCTGTAGAAAACATACTGGGCTATATTAATCTGTTATGAAAGCCTTCCTCTCTACCTTTATATTATTCTGTTATGAGAAATGACTAGAAAAATATTTTTTAATTTTCCTTTCTAGTTCTCTGCCTTTGTTGCATATTTTGCATGATTTCAAGAAAAAGGAAGAAAAAGTTCCATCTTTTCTTCTCATTAATTAACATTACATCCTTATGTTTAAAATCTTTCATAAGAGATGTTTATGTTTTGAACATTTATTTAGATCCTTAGCAGAAACACATTTTTCACCTTTTGTGTAAAGTTTATATAGTACACTAAAGTATTTAAGATAGAACATAAGATTGCAAAAAAGAAAGAAAAACTTTACATTTTAATTTATATACAATTTTTATTGCAGAGAGTTTGGATAAAAAATCAGTTACTTTCAAACAACAATGTATTTTATTAGAATAAAATTATGTGAGGAATATGAATGAAAAGATGTTCAAGGAATAAAAGAATGAGCATAAAATTGTCGACAGTTACACTTTCAGTTTAGGTATTTTTACCATTTTTTAGAACTACGATGAATATCAAAACTCTTCTGGGTTTAGACTATTAACAAAAACAACAAAATACCCTGGTCTTTTGGAAAAAAGATGTGACTCCATATCTAGAGCAGGGCAAGGATGAGCCTTGCCAAGCATAAATGAAAAACAGCATCAAAGGCTAATAGGGTAATCTCAAAGTACACACAAAAAATAGCTTAAAGATGCTTTGTCGCCAAAAAATGGGAAAATATGAGCATAAAAATTATTGCATTATATTGAAACACATATAAAAGTACAGAATTCACAATGATTTTTTAAAAAATCCTCATTCATAACCCTTGGAGGTTGCTAGGGCAACGTCTCATTATTCTGAAAACTGATTAAGGTAAAAGATCAAGCATTTGTCTTGCCTTTCCTATAGGGTTGTTTTTCAGACTAACAAAATAGTTGATAAGGAAAAGGTCTTCGTTATAGAAAACCACAGATAATAAATTCAAGAAGAATAATGGAATTAAAAATAGACAGAATTATACAATTTTTTAACCTTAATGAAATACTGAATATAATAATCATAGACAGTTGCTACAACTATATGACAGGACCATGGTGAGTTTTAAATGGATGGATCAGTTTTCCAACACATGAACCCATTTATGAATGTTAGTATTATAGTAAGACGACCTGCTATTATGTGCCTCTCAATGTGGTACACTAAAAAAAAATCACCCATAAAGTATTCTTTTTAAACATTTTTATTGAATTTATTCGGGTGACATTGGCTAATAAAATTATATGTTTCAAGTGTACAATTCTATAATATATCATCTGTATATTATATTGTGTGTTCACACCCCAAAGTAGTCTCCCCTGTACCTCCATGTACCTCTCCTTTTACCCTCTTCTACCCCCCTAACCTTCTCCCCCTCTGGTAATTAGTGTCTGTTGTCTGTGTCTATGAGGCTTTCTTTTTTTCTTAATCTCTAGTTTTTTCTCCACCCCTGTGACAGCTGTATTCTTGAAGAAAAAAATTAAAGAAGATAAAGAAGACACACACACAATTCTTAACTTCATTAATACACTAGATCTAACTTTCAGGGAAGAAAGGAAAAACATGCTAAACAGTAACATGAAGATGTAATAGTAAAGACTCATTAGTCATATCCAGATTACAGGAATTTATATAAGAAAAAAGATGCAGTTTCTTCAACAAGTAAATGGATTAAACTAATAAATAAATAAATAAATAAATAAATAAATAAATAAATAAAATTCAGAAGGAAGAAAGAAAGAAAGATATTTAAAGAAGAAAATGTTACATATTTTAAAAGGAACTCAAAGGAATGAAACCATAGGCAGTTTCTGAGCCTTGTTTGGATCCTGATTAAAATAAACCAACAAAACACAATTATTAAACAAGTAGAGGATGTTAAGCACATACTGAGCATTGGATACTATTAAGAAATTATTGTAAATGTGCCAGTTGTGATATAACAGCATTGTGCTTCTGGTGTCAGATATACATTTAAAAATATCTGTGACTGATATGTTTGTGATTTGCTTTAAACTACTCCAACAAAGAGAAAAAAATGGAAATTGCACTACATACAATTATTTAAATTTAAAATAAAACAAATTTTAGTGTACAATTAACAATGTGCAATTGCTGTTGCAATTACCATTTTTCCAAAAAAATTTTGGTGGTACATGTGCACAAAAGTTTGAAAACTCGAACTAGAGAAATTATTTTCCAGTTACTGACCATTCTTCCCACCTGAATCAGTGTCTCAAAGACAGAGTTTTAAGAAAATAATCCACTTACTCTCTTAGCCTCTCTTTCATTGGTGGTTAGTCATGTGACCCAATATTGACCTGTAAAATGGAGAGCTGATATTGCTGGGCATTCTGTGAAATATTTTCTTCCATAATAAAAGGAGATAGAGCGACCCTGTTGCCCCAGACTCCTACACCCCTGCCAATATGACTTCTGTATAGCGCCATACAGGGCCATGATGCCAGAAACTGCTGCAGCCATCCTGTGACAAAGGAGAGAGACATTGAGGATGACAGAGAAAGCTGGAGGTTGCGCTCTGTAGAAGCAAAACTAAGTGTTTGGGGCTCAATACCTATAAAAAAACATTGGAGGAAGTCAGATTGGGCAGAGGAAGAAACAAAACTCTAATGCAGGCCCAATAGTCACAGCTAAAATGAAGGAAGCTCTTGAACAAAGGATTTTCAAGCAGAGGGCTGTATGTGTGGGTCTGTGGGCCATAACTTTAAACCCTAGCCTCAACCTTACTCAGTCACTAAAGGCAAGTTTCCCTGGGAAGAGGTGCCAGGAGTGAGGGCTCCCTGTAGCTGAGGCTGACATGCAAGCTGACCCTGAAGCTGACAGCTGAAAGCATGCTACCCAGTGGGGCTGCTATTACCTCCTTGAAGGGACACTTTCCCTAACATCTACCTGAGAACCCAAGTCCTTGATGTTGTTGAATCTCTAGACAAATCCTGGGACACCTATTTCTGATGTTGGCCAGTCAAGAGAGATGAGATAAGGGTAGGAGTAGTTTGTGCTTAAGAGTGGCAGGTTTATCCTGACTGGAGCTTGTTGTGAAGGATAGGTGTGTTCAGATATGGGAGTAATAGGCAAACAAGTTTTGAATTCCAAAGGACCCTCCCTATATTACTTGCTAAGTGGTTAAGTTTTCATTCTAAGTTGTTAAGATCAGTGGGAGTCAATTGAAGAGTTTTAACCAGTAGAGTCAGATCAGATTTTCAATTTTGATAATCACTTTGCTTACTGTAGATTTCAATAATCCAATGCTGGGGGCAGGTGGAAGAGGCAAGAGATAGGATAGCATTCACTGAATACAGAAGCTAACAATGGAAATTAGTAAATGTAGCCTGAGCCATGTGTTTGTTTTACACAGTATCTGACCAAGGGTACAGACATAATAGGTAATTTTTGTCAGAAGAGAAATACTAGGAGCTGGTGGTCAACATGGAACACTGCATAGTTGAAAAAGGAAGCATAGTTCAGTGGGTTATTGAGACAGGTGATAATCAGAATGACTGTTTATTTGATATATTTCTTCCAAAATTCTGGAAAAATTGTGTGTGAAATAAACGCATCTATGCACATGGGAAATTTATAGTAAGGCTTGATATGAGCTGGGCTCAAGTTTAAACCAGCTTTGATGTTTGCAAGGAGCTTACTCTGAGACAACTTGCTTATTTCTCTAACCGTCAATACCTACTTTAGAGGTCTGTTGGAGAATTAAGTGAGAAAAAGTGATGTGAAGTGTCTAATAAATAATAAATCCTAAAGATATGGAAGCTATTCTTTTTTTTTTCTATAGAAAAGTTGCTTTTCATTTAGGATGGCATCTATTTTTTTAACTATATTTTATTGATCACGCCATTACAGATGCCCATTTTTTTCTCCCTATTCCCCTCTACCCTACACCCTTCCTCCCACCAGCATTCCCCACCCCCTCTTAGTTCATGTCCATGGGTCGTACATGTAAGTTCTTTGGCTTCTCCATTTCCTATACTATTCTTAACTTCCCCCTGTTTATTTTGTATCTACCATTTATAGGAAGCTATTCCTATAAATTGTCTCATCCAAGACTTATGAAAATACAGTTAAAAATAAATAATCAAATTAACTCTATAAGAAGGAGAAATTTATTAACATTTAAGAGCATAGCAAGAGGAAAAAAAAAGACTTAGGACTAGTAATGCATACATAAATGCCCCATTACTTATGAAGAAAGGGTGACATACACATGAACCTTCCAGATATGTTCTAAGAAATGATGGTGTTTACCAGGGCCATACAGATTTAATATACTAATAGTATTATTCAATAGTGTCCAATTAAATCCTATTACCTCTTTATTTTTACACCAGACCTCTTTGTTTCCATTACAAATATGCATTCTAGAAAATTTGTTTGTTAAGGATCACTTAAGTTTAAAGTGAGGCTATTTATTTACAAACTTCAAGCTGTCTACAAAATTGATAAGATGGGAAAGTAATTTACTGGGCTACAAACAAGATAAATACAGGTAGGTCCCTGATATAACTAGTGGAGATATGTTACTACTATTGACCAGAAGGAATGAACTGTGCATTCTTTTTACTGCCTCCCTATGTCAGTCTATAGTAAGAGCTCCAAGAATGTGCATTCTGGGATCATGTATTGTCCATGCTATTGTATATTTGATTGATATTTTAGACCAAAGTACAGAAAAAGGAGCAATCACATTTGTACAGGACACAAGATGTGGGAGAAACCATCACACAGGATTCAAAAAGATTATGACAGGCTGAAAAATGGGTGCAAAATAACAAGATGTGATTAAGTATGGATTCTTATAAAATCCTGCTTTAAGACTTATGGCATGAGGAAACTTGACTTAATACATTTTTTTGTGGGGGGGGGAATAAGGCTGATTTTGCTGACTATACAAAAAAGGGAAATAATAATACTGTATTATACTATATACTATATTTTAGTACTGCTGAAAAAAACTTACTGTCTCTTGGAATACATTTATATAGTAATTCACTAACCCCATCAAAATGTTATCTATTGTACGTATGACATTGTGCCACTCTCTGTGAGAAATTCAAAGACTATAAAGGGCTTAAAGTTTACTAGGTCAAGAGGTAAAATGGTCCCACGTACCCTTCATATAATTACTGAGGATAAGGATAAGGCATAGCTATGGTTATAGGGTAGCAACAGATTAAAAAAAATACAGCTAATACTAATAGCATTTGTAATTTATTAAGATCATAGAATGAGAAGATAGTTTTCTTTAATTTTGAGGTTTTAGGCTTATTACGAAATACGGCTGCTCAGGGAATTCCAGTTTAGTGGATGAGTTAATCATATACTCACATATTCATACACACATGCATTCCAGCACAGAGAAGTCATAGTTAAAAATTCAGACTTACCTCTGACCAAAGTGAAGAGGGAGGCTGCTTCACCTTTTATCAATGTGAATAAAAATCCCCAAGGAAATTCTATTTACAAGTCTCAGATCCTCAGACATTCTAGCCTCTCTGATTGCCCCAGCTCATTTTTTTCTCTTTCGTTGATCGCCAGTTCTTATGTAACAAAGTTGATTTCTGAATTGAATTTCATTTTGAGATTTCATCAATTTATCTGGTAATTTACTTGATTATTTGACAAGACAAAGGCCTAAGAAATTTAGATAATATCCTTATCCTGCAGTGTAATTTTTGTTGTTGCTTTGTTTTGTTTTGAGGTGACAACCCTGTAGTCAGCCGAGTTTTTTGGCAGCTCTATTGTCATCTTGGCTAGATACACTTCATCGATCCTGTTGTCTTGGACCTTGCTTTCAGGCTACACAATACATATGCAAATTCAGTGTGCCATCACTCTGTATACCATTCTCTCTTTTCCTTTCAATTTTTGTCTACTTAGACCTACTGATAGCAAAGTTCCATTGTCATGCTTTACTTATAAAATTGTGCAACTGTCCCTACAACCACTTGCATATTATCCTTTAGCAATTGTAAATAATAATGACCAACATATCGGTTTACATAGTGGTTATGCTTATCACAGACCTGGAAGTTTTCAAGTACTTTACATAGAAAAACACTTAATCCATCAAATAAACCTATAATGTATTCACTATTGCCATACAGCATTATCTCCAAATGCTATTAAGATGGTCTATGTTATATTCTGTTACACAGATCCTTAAATGACAGAGCTTTTTATTGGAAAAACTAAGAGAAAGATCATTTTTTACTAAGGGCAATGTATAGGCTTCCTGGAGAAGATGTCATATGATTTGATGGATGTCAACAATTTTCCATAAGAGGAAAAAAAAGGTAAAGAGAAAGAGAAAGTGAAATGCACATTCCAAATACAGATAAGTATGAATAAGACACCAAAGTAAGGAAATGCAAGGTGTGTTAGGAAGATATCCAGACAGCAGGCTGGAAATCAATCACAAAGGCTTTCAATGCTATGTTGAAAACTTTGGGCTTTAATCTGTACAAAAATAGATCATTTCAGAAATAAAATACTTTCTCCCCTCATATGTAAAATAAACAGTGAAAAACAAATATACTCTAAGGATCACCACCACAAAGCAAATTATATGTACCCTTCCTGGAGGAGTCTAGGCCTGGCAAAATTTCCTTAGTAAATGCTAAAATCTAAAGATCTAAAAATCTTTCGACCTTCAAGCTGCTTCACTGATGAATGACTCCTGAGCAGTATGACAGCACGACTCAGCCAACCCAAGCACACCTCATTCACTTTTCAATGTACTGAATGCCCAAAACCACAGCTATCATCCATATTTCTGGTAACTGGTTATACAAAGTCTATATGAACTTATGTTTCTGAGGTTAGACTATATGAAAAGACTATTTTACAGTCAGGCCAGAACTTGTACTTCCATGTGAGTGTTACACTTTGCAAACAGTAACTTGTACTTGACTGGTGATGTTCTTGTCAAAACCCTGCAGAGAATGACTTTCAAAGCCAGGTTACAAGTCATGTAAGACAGTTAACTTATTTTATCCATGTATTTTGTTGCTGAGGTCAAATGGAATTACAATTGGAATTACCTGCTTAACCTTCTTAGTTCCAAATGGCTTTTGTCTGCTTGGAAAAATAAAATTCATACTCAGAATATGGAGATTCACTATCTGCACAGGAATAACAGCTACCATTAACCAGCAATTAATGTGTTTTGGGAACTAAGGTGATAGGTGATAAGTTATATGCTCTGTTGCATGTCTTAAACCATGAGATAACTTTGATTTAGGTGGGCTAAATATCAATTAAAAAGTTACAAGTAAGACATAATGGAGCAGAGGAAAAACACTCTACAACATGGAATGTAGAGTATTTAAAATGAATGTTTATGTAGCACACTGGGTAAAATTTGATGACATGGGTAAATATGTTTGGATTTAAAATCCTGACCCAACAAATGATATCTGATTCTGGGCTGGTTGTTTGTAACCTCCCTAGTTGCCACATCTTTAAAATTATGGTATTTCTTTTGTACTATATACTATGGATACTTAACAAAATATTTGGTACTGGCCTTGGCTGTTGGGCTTAGGAAGCTTTGGCTGGGAGGCTCCATATGACCCCCATCCTTTAGGAGTCCAGACTAGGCTTCCTTACATGACAGGTCTGGAAAGAAATCCAAGAAGGAGGAAACAAGATTCAAGATCCCTTGGTGCCTAGGACCAGAACTACCCCAACATCATTTCACCACATTCTTTTTCTTTTATTGTTGGCACTATCACAGATGTCCTTCATTTGCCCGCACTTTGATCCCCATCACCCAGCCCCACCCACCTTTACCACATTGTTCTCTGTGTCCACGAGTTACACATTTTTGTATATATTTATATATGTTGTTTGGCTAATCTCTTCTAGTACCCCCTTCACTCCCCTCTTACAGCTGTCAGTCTGTTTCATGTATCCATGCCTTTGGTATTATTTTATTCATTAGATTCCACATATGAGGGAGATCATATGGTATTTGCCTTTCTCTGACTGGCTTATTTTGTTTAGCATAAGAATCTCCAGGTCTTTTAGTCAGAGCATCTCGCAAGTTCTTCATACATTCAAGGGGTAAGGAAGTAGACTCGACTTCCTGATGGGAAGAGTAATAGTTACATGGTTAAGGAACATGTGTACAGAAAGAAATGAGCTTTCTTTTTAAAAATATATAATATACTCCAGTAATGTTAGAGAGTTGGGACCTTAGGATAAAGAGAATCTACTTCTGAAAGACTTTAAGAGAGAAATAACAAGATGATCAAATTCCCTTTAAAATGATTACCCTGTCTAAAGTGTGGAGAACAGATGGAGAGAGAAAAGTCTACGTGCAGACAATCCATTTGAGGTTCAGTTACAGTAACCCATTTCTGAGACAGCGGTGGCCTGACAGACAGTGGCAGTGGGGCAGATGGAAGCAGACGAACTGGAGGAGCTCTTATGAGATACGGAATCGTGGCCTGGCAAATACGACTGACTCTGGGAATAATAAGTCTTATTAGTTTGTCATCTTGCTCATCACCTGAGTTGATGAATCTACAGCCAAACTGAATAAATCCAAGGTGCTGCCAGCCATGGGTTTTAAAGGAGTATGAAAGAAACAAATTAAAGTTTGCTGAAAATGGAAAAACTCAGCTGCTGGTGACACTTATTATTGTTCATGTGTCCAGTGATACTGCGTAATGAAAGAAAATCTATTAAGAATTATTTGATAGCATCCTTTTACAATGCCATTTCCAATTCGACTTTAATTTACATTTTATAAATTATGCAATATTTTAGAAAGTAAGTAAAAATCTTTTAGTATTCTAAAGTGCAACACTATATTTTTGGCAGCTTAAAAGTTTTGAACATAGAATTTCACATTTTCTGATTCAGTAATAAGCTTTCCAAAAGGTGAGACCTGTGGAAATGTTGAAATGAGTTATTCTATCTCCTTTTCAATTTTTTAAAAGCAATTTCCACACTAAGTACTGTTCACATACAAACCATAATGGGGATGTCTAACATGCCTGCAGTAAATGCTTAAAGTAAGTTAACATTTAATCAGGAATGTTTGTTTTAATCCTCATAGAGATATTAAAGGTAAACAATCCAATGGCAATTGAAATGGACTCTATTTGTAAGAAATGTGTACTTTAAGTCTGGGAAAGAGGAAGAGGTCCCTTGTAAATACCTCATTAAAGTACACTGCAACTCAGTAGTAGAACTTCTCCAAACAAGATTGACACAAGCCTTTTGGATTTATATAGGCCCGATGTGGGCCACTGTCACATGAATGGAGGAATTTAATTACATAGCAGCTGACTCTTCCCAAGAAGCACTGAACTTATTGTTTTGATGCATTGAAGCCACTGTGTCGAATCAAATTAGCACAGTCAATCTTTATATAATTGGCACTGTAAAATACCAGGTGCTAAGCAGACGGTGGGCCCTGATCAGTTAGGAGTAGTCTTCTGCACAAACAGAGCTGGTCTGCAGCCTTGGTTCTGTGAGACTTCAGTGGATTTATGATGATCTCCAGAAAGGCAAAGATAGACTCCATTCACAATATTATTTGATTCTCTTAAAATATTGCTTTAAAAAATGATACCAAGTATGAAATAATAAAGTAGTGCATCTTTTAACACCTTGCTCTCAATGGCAAACATGTCTCCTTAAATACTGAGAATGGGGGTAGGGAGAGTTATGAATTACATATAAAAGTTTCATTTCATCCAATTGTACTTTATGTGGACTCAGAATAGAGAGAGGGAGAGAAGTAACATTTGTATGTGTCAAGATAATATGCCAATACATAGGAACATCTTTCTTACTCTAATAGTTGAAAGCAACTGCATGAATGAGGTGAGGAGAGATTTTAAAATAACTATTTAAAAGAAACCATTAAGTCATTATGAAAAATAAGAGAGCAGTTTTTATCCCATGGCATATGTTAGTCATGACAAGGGATGACATGATAAAAGACAGCTAATGGAACAGAAGAGGGAAGATAAAGATGCAATAGTAATAGGCTAGAGACAAAAAAGTTTTTTTTCAAAGCAACTTTTCAAGGGCTTATAGACCTTTGGTAGGGCTGTATTGCACTTGCCCATTGAAGTGCTATGGTTGGGTAACATCCACAAGGCCAACCAGACAGAACCCATTCACAATGAACCGATGGGTAAAAGGGGACACAAATCTGGTTTCTTGTTTTACCTCAAATGTGTTAATGAGTCATTGGGACATAAGGCCTGATTTTCCTCTTGACATAATAGTCTTTGTATGATGTTCAAAGACAGAGTTAGAGTTTAAGGGCAGTATCAAAACAGACAACATGATAATAATTTTAAAGGTGGTAGATGAGGAAGGAATAGCCAAGCCAATCTGATGTTAGCTCATCTTTTCATTTATGCTCTTCTCTCCTTGTGAACTTTTCAGGCAGTCAGCCTTGTCACAGACATTTCATACAACTTCAAAATGCAGCTTATGGGTGGGGGAGGGGAGCCTGTTCTCTAAGACTCCTTTATCCCCCTTCCTCTGTCAACAGTATGTGGTCTGCATCCCATCATAAAAGGAAGTTATATTTAATGAGAAAGAGGGAAGAAGACAGGGATGAAGCAGGAATCACAGTGGCACAAAAACAAAAAAGAAAATTTCTTTGCTCAATATTAATTGCAAGTGTCTGCCAATTACCTTTTAAAGACCTTTGTATGTGTCCTATGACTTTCATCTTTTTCATGTGATAGTCTACAAGGTCTGTCTGGAAAAAGTCCAGCCATTGTTAACATAATGAGAATGCTTTGCATGACATTGATGTAACCTGGCAGCCAAGGAGAGTGGACTGGAATGCACATGCATGAACAATGACAACTTTCTCGTACTAGTCAGTGGGGGCAGCAGATGCCATTGAGTGAGCATGTGTACTGTGTGGCCATCACATTCAAAATGACTGAGCAAGTAGAGCAACAAATCTGCATCAAGTTTTGCCTTAAGCTTGAACATTCCTCCTTGGAAACTATTCAGATGATTCAGAAGGCTGCAGCTATTGACAACTGATGATTGGTGACTTCATCAATAAGCCGGCTCATGCATCATGTCTGATGCAGAGATTTTTGGTGAAACATCAAATCACCCAGGTTACTTAGCCCCCCTATAACCCAGATATGGTGCCCTGCAACTTCTGGCTTTTCACAAAACTAAAATTTTTAACTTCCAGCTCTACTGTAAGGAATCCCATAACCTAGACTGTAGTTAAGAACACTTGACAAGATTATGTAAGAAACTATTTGACTATCAACAAGTGTGTCTTCATTTAAGATTTTCAATACAAAGAGGAAAACCACTCATCAGAGACAGATGTGAACTTTGAATTTTCAGAAAATTTTAGGCTGTAGTTTCTAACCCTTGCTTCTTCCTCCTTAATACCCTTTAGCCTGATATATATCCTTTCTGAAGGTTTTCTCAGTCCTACAGGCAAGAACCACGAAATCTGTGGATAAGTTATTGGTTTGAAAAAAGAAGGAATCATTTCTGGGTAGAGAGCAAAGGGAAGGAGTCTGTATAGGTGACTGCCAAATAAGAGATACTGAAATATGCCCAGAACTTGGGAGCAAAGGAGTAATTACCAGGGGACAGTTAACACCACAAAAACATGGGATTACTGCAAATAATCATAACAACACTTGAGTGAGCTAGAAAGTAACAATAGTATTTTGGAGTTGAGAAGAATTATAGAGTTGCCTGTTGTCATTTTATAGTTGAGCTTCACAGCTGGAAATGAATGTTAAAAATGCCAAAATCTCATCTTTCGATGGATTTATCATAAAACTAATAAAACTTAAGTTTCTCCTTTGCACAGACCCTGGTGAGTGCTGGGGGTTGTGTGATATTATCAAGTGAGTGAAGAGGGGAAGGGAGGCAAAGTAGCAAACAGGAGGTATTTTTTTGAGTTTTTGGGGAAAATGCCTAAAAAGATTATAGCAATAAGAGATGTGGATCTCCAAGCTTTATATATTTCTTGGTTATTTGATTGCAAGTTCAAGATAAATACTCCATTTCAAAAATAATTTTGTATTATTTAGAGCATCCCACAATTTTATAAGCTTCCAGGACTCAGAAAATCTGAATCACGCCTGCATGTTTCATAGTTGATCAGCCTTGCATGTTTTAATTGATTTAAAATGGTTCATTTTTGGTGACTGCTTCAAATGTTTTAGGTTTATCCATTTCAATGAAAGAACTATATTTGTTAAGACACAGAAATATATGGCTATAGGGGTAAAAAAAAGTGTTGCTGTTAATAATATGGTCATACTTCCTTATCACCACCTGGTGGCAATATTCCTAAAATACAGAATAAAATGATTTCACCTGCTTCAAGCATTTAAACAATGGGGGGGAGTGGCTTGCACATATGGAACAGTAATAACTTGTGCTTTACTAGTTTGTATTGTGATAGTCCTCTACTAAAGCAATCATGAATTTGATAGAGTAGAATCCTGTTTTGTATTTGTTTTTGTTTTTACTTTTCAGGAATAAATCTGGCCTTTTTATTGGATGTCTAGATGCCTTTAACAGAGGTTAAGTTCTAGGCAACCAGAAAAACTATCCTGGATGCTTGTCAATTACCCACAACTTGAGGAAGGGAGGAAGCGATGGCCTGTGTTCCTCAGGCTGAGCACACTCTTCAATACTTCTGCTATTAGAGAAAACATGCGAAATACCAAATTTTACCATTTATTGTACTATTGCTAAGATGATAAGGCTTTCTTTATCAATTGAAATATTTAGAATAAAATTTAAACTTGGATATATTAAGAAGCTTGCTAATCCTACACCTTATGAAAAATTAGATACTATCATTTGCGAAAAATATATCGCAAGCCTTGGTCAGTGTGATGCTGATTTCTGTGTTCTGTTTTGTGGTAGGTTGGACACCTTTGTGAGGCTTTAACATGGATCCACTAGACTTTCTTGAGCAAAAAAAGAAACTCACAGATTCTCTGTGTACTAAACAGACCGTTGGCAATAGCTAAACAGCTGTTGGCTGTATGATACATATTTGGCTAAAAACAAACCCATCTGTATTTAATGCATTATTGCCAAAGTGTAGCAACATGCTGTTTCCAGTCTGAAAACATTGGTACCCTCATGTGAGATGATCAAATTGAAAATCACACAACATGGCTCCTGCAAGTCTTGGCTATGCAAGCGGAAAGCCTAGGAGTGTGCCAGAGGATGGCAGAATTAGTTCCCAGAGGCTTCAGTTTTCAAGGCAGGGAGGATGGCAGTGGATAGGCACCAACTAGATAGTCCTTTCCCTTGGTAGATACTTTATTTTATTGTACTTTCCAAAAGAGTTCCTTAGTGTATATTACTTCCTATAAATGTATGACGCAATCTTTTACTGATTAAAAAAGTAATGCAATTTTAATAGTAGAATAATTGGAAAATACAAGAAAAAGATGAAAAAAAATACCCTTTATCCAACCACAGAGTTCACTTGGCCATTTTTTAATAAAGTTATTATTTAATGCTTCAGGTTCTTAACATGATCTAATCAGTTCATTTATTGGGATTCATTGTGCTTGGGTGACAAAAAAATAGAGAGAGGTCAGGCTACTTTCTAAGGTTACTTTTAAGTGTACAAGCAAGAATTTGAACTCAGGTTTGTTCTATTTAGAGGTGAGAGCTGGGGCTTCTCACCACTGGAGCACACCACCTCTCACTATAAAAATAATACCATTCCGAAACATCCCAGAGGTCAATGGCCAACAGAGAACAGTTTTTATAATATTTTAGACCATATGGGATTTTAAAACCTAGATAATGTAATAACTACAACTGAAAGCAACAGCTTAGTTTGGTAATGAGTAAAATATTCCTGAATGTACTAAACCATATGTGTAAACAATTAGATTTGGGATCTCCCAGTATCTATCATTTAAGGGAAAAAAAAAGTGTTAGCTAATGAATTTTTTATGTTGATTAGCATAATGGAATGTTCCTCTAAATACCAGCACTTATTTTATTTGATAAAACACTCAACAATTTGAGGGAATTTTTGTAGTTTTTTTTCATGATTTGAATAATTCATAGTTTTTTCTCATAATAGGCAAATGTTCAAATCAACCTCACAGAAATCTTCACCTGGACAGCTCTAACTAATTGAGCAGTTTTCTCTGCCTACTGCTAGCACTCGCTTCCGCAGTAAACAGTCAACAGCTGGGGCAGTAACGGAATTCTCAGTGCAGCTACTGAGAGCCCCATATTTCACAGCTGAGACTGTAAAATACTTTTTTAGAAAAGAAAGCCTTTACAAAAATCTTCTTTGTTGGAGTGCAGACCCAAGAAACTGTTGCTTTAAAGAAATATATTTTTGCACTAATAATTAAGTTCATAGAACTGTAAAATACAAATGTAGATAATTTATAAAGTGACTGGTTTTACAATGTCACAACTACATCAGAACAACCAAGATATATCTGGAGTATGATATAAACTAACAATGAATTATTTGTAAAGTGTTATTTCCCCTGACTTCTCAGATAAAAGAAAGAAGGAATGGCAACATCATCTATGGAAATGTTCAACTAAATGCTGTAAAAATGCATGATAGAGAGAATATATTAGTCCCAACACACTAGTGCATCCTTGAATATATACTTTTAAACATTTTGACAAAATGCCACTTCCCTGGGAAGACATTTTAAATAATTCAAATCAACTATAAAAAAGTTCGATGAGTCTTTTGTTTAATTCAAGTTTCTCTCTTGCTCCCAGCTGATGTGGTTTTGCTTATTTTTAGAAGAGATATTTAGAAGAAATACTGTAGGGAGCTCTCAGACCTACTACTAAGTAAGATTTGAGGACAATTGCAAAAAACTGGGCAAAACACACGTTCATATTAGAGCAGAATTTGTGTACTCAGACGAGAAGAGGAACAGAGAAAAATTGTGAAAGAGGCAATTGAAAGAGACCAAGTGAAGCACGGCGAGTTTAGAAAAAGAGAATTGAAAGACCGAACACTTAGAAAAGTGGACACAACCAGGGGAAGAGAGAACTGGAGAGAGGTGTTCATGCTCCAGAGAAACAAACAAGGGGAGAATGAGGTGCAATTCTAGGTCTACAAAACTATCATGTGAAAGAGTTGTTTTTGACCCTCCTGTGGTAACACTGCAGAAAGAAGATGGTTGTTGAGTCACACTGAACACATACTAATTCTGCAACCGTGGCCAATAATCTCAGAAATGTTGCTTCAAAGATAAAATAGAAATTTTAATCCTTAAACTATATGAACTAGCATATGTAACAATGTCTAATATACTTAATGCCTTTTAGATTAATAAATATTTGATTACTGATAATTTAGGCTTCACTTAACAGATTAAGCCCTGTCCTTCAGAAAGGTTCAAGGGTTTTGGCTTGGAAACTTGCTCATTTTGTGTGTTTTAAATGTGTAGAGAGCACAGTCCCAGCCTATTGTCAGTTCTCAGTTGTTGTTATCAATACTATCCAGCACTTAAATTCATCTTGTCATTGTCTGAAGAGAATTAAGGCAGGTTTGCTGTGAAAATATATCCTCCTTTAGAACACAAAGAAGTTAGTTTGCAAAAGTCAGGGTGGCCCATAAATACCCCATAATAGATTTCAAAGGTATATTAATACTGTCTTGGAGAGATACAGTCTAACTAGCAATTAAGATAAACTGAAATAGACATGATCATCGGTCTAGTGAACAGCACTGTCCACTAGAAATGTAATGGGAACTAACCTGGTGATATTACATTTTTTAGTAGCAATGTTTTTAATAAGTAAAGGAGAATTGGGTTATATTAATTTGATAATTTGTTTTATTTAAGCAAATATACCTAAAATATTATTGTAACACATAATCAATTAAAAATGACTGAGATATTCTACTCTTTAAAAAATATTTTTGTACTAATCCTTCAAACTATGGTGTGCATTTTAGAGTTATAGCACACCTTAATTTGGACTCTCATCATTTTAAAGGCTGAATACCTACCCGTGTCAGTGTAGATATAGAAGTAGATCTAAGCAGAGAAATACTATGAAGAACCAGTGTAGACATTAAGCTTTTCCCCCCTTAGTAAGATAACCAGAGAAGCAAACCCTCCGAACTTAAAAACCTCTCCTTCATCAAATATTTACTCTAGCCTGGAGTATTGTATGGCTTGGTTTTACTGAGAAGAAATCAAAGTCACAAAGTATAAAATTTCTTACCTTCTTCTTCTCAAAATATCTCTGTAACCGTATTCTCCTCACAACTTCTGAATAGCCAAGGGCTTTATCAATTCTCTCCTTCCTCAGTTCTGTCTCAGAGGAGAAGTGTTTTTCTTTATTCTAAGATTGAAAGCCCCTACTACTTTCCTTTCCCTGCTTTTCACATTGACTCCTTCCATCAAACACTGTCTTACAGGATTTCACCTCCTACAATGTGAGGTATATAGGATTTTCTTAGTGCCCCTTTCTTAAAAAAAAAAAAAAGGCTGTACAAAGACAATCCCAAAAGCAGTTTTAGATTCACAGCAAAAGTGAGAGTAGGGTACAGAGATTTCCTATAATCCCCTACCCCAACCTATGCTCAGCTATCAACATCAACATCCCACACCAAAATGGCACATTTGTGACAACTGATAATCTGACACTGACATGTCATTATCATCCAAAGACTTATGTTGTATGGAATTTGACAAGCAAGAAACCACCATAAGAAAAGTAGTTTCATGGCTCCTGAAATCCTCCATGTTCTACCTATTCATCTCTTCCACCCTCTTTTGCCTGTGGCAACCACTGATCTTAAAAAGTCTCCATGGTTTTGCTTTTTCCAGAATTTAATATAGTTGAAGTCATATAGTATGTATGTAGGCTTTTCAGTTTGGCTTCTTTCACTTTGTAATATGCATCTATATTTCTTCATGTCTTTCCATGGCTTGATAGCTCATTCCTTTTAATGCTGAATAATAAATACTTCATTGTCTGGCTGTACTCCAATTTATTTATCCATTTACCTACTGAAGAACATCCTGTTTGCTTTCAAGTGTAAAAAAAAAATAATGTAAACGGAGCCACTTTGAAATGGACTTGGAGCTGCCAACTACCTTGCTCGTCTTATGCCTCAAACCTTTGGAATGTTAAAATAGGGTAAAATAAACTTTGTACTGGGCCTAAAGCAACACTGTATCTCAAAGAACTATTTGCAAAGATGTTACCAAACAGAAAGTGGGGTCCTGCTGCCCACTGCCACTGCCACCCTCTAGGCAGAACTTTGGAGGCAAGGGTTTGGTGATAAAGGAAAGGAGTCTTTATTTAAAAGCTACACAAGTTTGAAATAACAGCTTTCCACTAGCATTAGTCACTGAAGTCTATCAATTAAGTCTAAACTCTTTAACCCTTTAGTTATAGCTTTAATCACTTAAGCCTATCAATTAAGGCTAAATGCTAACTCTTTGGTTGCAGCTTTAATCCCTTAAACCTATCAATTATAGCTAAACTCTTTAACATCTGAGTTCTATCATTTCCCCTGTTAGTTTTTAATTATCTTATTTCTATAGGCTTCCTTTACCAACTAAAACAACGTAAGACATAAAAGCTAGTACACAATTTTGGGAGAATGGTAGGCTTCTGCCTCAAAGCTGGTCCCCTCTAGAACATCCAAAGAACAACACTGTCACCCTCTGCCAGGCCAACCTGATCCTAGGCTGTGCCCAGAGTTCCTTCCCATCCACAATACTATCCATTAGGATACACAGGCAGGCGCAGTGTGATCATGCAGGTATTAAGGAAGAGAGCCCCAGAGCCAATCTCTACCCTCCTTTTATTTGAAGTCTTCTGGCCCATAATTCCATATGCTCTGGAGGTGTTCAGCTTCTCAGCCAAACCCAGGCTAAACTGTTTACCGTTGCCTCAGGAACCTCTACCTATGGCCCTTCAGTACTCCCCAGTGTACTGATTAGATCTCTTGATATCAAAGATAACAAAGAAGCAAATATTATGCCTGCCAAAATGGTGACTCCCTGACTGAAAATTTAAAAACAAATTTAAAAAAGGAAAACATTCTTTAGAATTAGTATCACTCTGTTAGCTCATCTGTAGGAGTAGAAATGACTTCCTTCAACTGATGTAATTGTTCCTCTTCCCTTATTCATCAATGTTCCTTGCCTTTGTCTCCTAATCAGAACACTATTGTTTTTGATCTCAAATAAATGTTTGTTGCCTCTCACTTTGGCTTCTATTCTGTGAAAGGGGCCACATATTCACCTGACAAGCTCAAGAGAAGCCTACGAAGCAGCCTTACAAACTCAGAGATCTAAAGAAACCACAAAGGATAGTCTAAAATTAAAACTTATTAACTAAAAGCTGTTCCTGGTGGGTAGTCATGTCCTACGCCAGTATTTTTCTCTAACAAAGGTCAATTTTGACCTTAACTAAGCCTGCGTATTGTCTTTTTGCATCTAAGATAACATACCTTTGGAATGTCAAGGTAACTTCCCACATTCCCACCCCCTTGGGCACAAGCTGAGACCACAAATGCCTTCTTTGTTACTGTTATCATGTAAATTGTTGACTATTAACTATGCCTTGCCCACCTATGTAAAAGAAGTTGTGTCTGTCATTATATGTTTTATCCAATCCCAGAAGTTTTCCCTCATTGTGCCTTCTCCAGCCTCCTTAGTCCATCAATAGCCTTCATGTAACACCTTTACGACTCCTCCTTTGATTCTAATGTATAAAATAAGGTGAAAACTTTGATTCTTTGGAGTATTTCTCAATCTGTTGAGATTTTGCTTTCTGGCAATTGTTGTCAGTTTGGCTCAAATGAACTCACTAAAATTTCTCTACAGGTTTGGAAGTTTCTTACATTGACAATTTTTAGGTTAACACAAACTTGGGGAAGCATAAATATAGCTGCTATAATATTGGCATAAAAGTTTTTGTGTAGACATAAGTTTTTAACTCATTTGAGTCAATGCAAAGGAGCAAAAGTATTGAATTGTATGATAAGAGTATGTTTAATTTTTTAAAGAAATTTCCAAATTGTCTTCCAAAATGGCTGTACCATTTGCATTTCCACCAGTGATGAATGAGAGTTAATTTTGCTCCACGTCTTTGACAGCATTTTGGTTTCTTTCTTTCTTTCTTCCTCTCTCTCTCTCTCTCTCTCTCTCTCTCTTTCTTCTTCTTTTGCCATTCTAATAGGTTTGTAGTGGTTTCTCGTTGTTTTAATCTGAAATTCCCTAATGGCATATATTATTGAGCATCTTTTCAAATTATTTGACTTATTTGTCACTAGTATATGTTCTTTGGTGAAGTGTGTGTTCAGAGGTTGTTTGGTTTCTTATTGTTGAGTTTTAAGAATTCTTTGTCTCCTTTGGATAACAGCCCTTTATCAGATACAGGCACACCTCACTGCATTGCACTTTGCTTTATTGCTTTTCACAGATATCAATAGCCATTGAACTGTTTACAGTATTTATTCATTGTCATGCACAAAGGCATAGTTTAAGGTGATACATGAGTTCAAGTTTAGGGAAAAGTCTGTCACCCCATATTGATATTTGTCCTTCCTCTTTGGATGTCTTTTAAGTTGGTGCAGACTTTAAAGAGTATTTTTCTAACTGGTCTGCTTAATCTGCTTTAATTAATTATTCAGCTACTTAGTATAGTTCCCAGGAATAGTTTAGATTATCTTCAGGGATTAATTTAGGCCTTGTTCCTGACAGAAACACCACAAAGATTCAAGGCTAGCATTGCTAGTATTTATTTTACTTATCAAGGACATACAGAGCACAACTATGTGTGTGGCACTTTGTATACACATGGGTTTTTACAAAATAGATACTATTGTCTTAATTCCCTTTTAATAGGTGGAATAACTGAGGCGCACGGAAACTAAGAAACATAAAAAAGCCATACAGTTAAGAAAGCACCTAAGACTGAATGAAAACTCAAGCAGTCTGGCCTCAGAACCTAGGCCTTTAACTACTAGGTTACAGAGTTTCTTTAGGGGTGGGATAAGTAAATACACATTTAGGAAACCTCAATTTTCTTGAATTGGCCTTTTTGTCATCTTATTTGTTGATGCCTAAAATTCCAGGTCAGAGCCTAATCCCTTTAGTGAAACACAATGCTCTCTTTTCAAATGCAAATATAACCTTATCTGTCCTTTTTACCTTAGTACAAATTGATTTAGCAAGACATTTTGTGACAACAGATTTTGATGATGGGAGTGTCCAAGGAGACAGATTATTAAGTAGGGGCTTTTGGAACAGAGAAGAGGTTGGAGGGGAAGGGAGACTGAAGTGGTGTCTCTCATCTCAGGCTTGTCAGGATTGGCTGTGTAGATTGAGGGGAAGTATTTCATTCTGCTTTAGTGTACTGGAGATTTCAATATTTTCATCTAAGTAAGAAGGTCAAAACAGACCTAAATTTGCTGTAGAACAGAAAAAACAGACCATTTCAACCTAAGGGAAAAATCCTGTAGGATTTTGTGGCATCATTACAAGGTAATCTTTGAATTTATATGTTCACTAAGCATCACCTTCAAAATGAATAATAGTAAATAAATGGTATAACATTATTTCTAAAAACTAATAAATTCTAAAATATACTTTTATTTAGAAATAAATTCATGGTATTTTTGTCATTATAGATTTTCTCAAGCAATTTAGAATTAGATGGGCGAAGAGGTTGCATCTTTATTTTTTAAGATTTTATTTATTTTATTTTTAGAGAGAGGAGAATGGGGGGAGAAAAAGAGGGAAAGAAATGTGTTGATGTGGGAGAGAAACACTGATTGGTTGCCTCTCACACGTACCCCAACTGGGGACCACACCTGCAACCCAGGCATGTGGCCTTTTACCTTGCAGTTCAACATCCAATCAACTGAGCTTAATTGGTCAGGAAAGAGGCTGTATCTTTAAAAATCATGTTTGAAATATGAAGCATGGGTATATAAAATAAATCTGGCATCAAGTGGAACAAGTCTGGTATTCTTTTATTTGTCTTATTTACTTACATAAATGATGATGCTAAACTCAGGAGAGCATCTGTTCATTGGCAACACATTTGGAGCTCACAGATAGAAACTGTACCTAGGAAACGAAGGGCAGGGGTCTCTGGATCAGCACCCTAAGTAGTGCACACAGCCAAGTGGACATGCGTATGTGTATTGTTGAGTTGTACTACTACACATAGCAACACAAACTTTCTTGCACTCTTACATTTGCCTCTTTAATCGGAAATTAAAACATTTGTAATGCCTAACAAATCAAACTGTGGTTTTCTGAGAATTATATCTAGATAAAGTAACAAGATCAATGAAGACACTTTCATTGAAATACCCATTGGGCCATAGACATCAGCAGCATTTGGGATCCAATCAGGCTGTTAAACCACAAACCAGAGAGTCTGTGATTTGCATGAGTAATTAGAAATGATTAATAGAATGCCTTGCTTAATTAAACTTATCTCATAAGGGCACCTCTTAAAAATGCATAAGAGGTTGACAATTCAGAACCATTCTCAATATGTTGGGTATAATAGTTTTGCCTCTAATGAAGGATTTTTTGATGATTTAAAATAGACATGATATAACGGCACAAACCATACTGTCTTAGAAATTTAAGATGTGTGTGAAATTTAAGAATTCTATAGAAGAGAATATAAAACAAAAAAATTATGTTTCAGGGAATATTATAACTAAGAAAGGAATGTACGTTGTTTTGGTGAGGCTAGCTGCTCATTAAGATGACTTTAATATATGAAAAGAAATATTTAAGAAAAATATTACTGTTTTAGTCAGTTTGGGGTTCTATAACAGAATAGCATAGGCTAGTGGCTTCAAGAAATGTTTATTTCCCACCCATCTAGATACGTAGCATCTAGTATGGGGTTGGCAGATCGAGTGTCTAGTAACAGACCTCCTCCTGATTTTTAGGTGGCTGCCTTCTAAGTGTAACCTTCCACTGCACAGAGAGGGAGATCTGGTATTTCTTCCTCTTTTCATAAGGGTATTAATCTCTTAACTGAGGTTCTATCCTCAGGACCTTACCTAAACCAATTACCTCCTTGACACCCACCTCTAAATACCACCACATTAAAGAATTATGACTTCAGCATATGATTGAGGGGGGAGGGGTACAACCATTCAATTCATTGCTAATCAGTTAAACGTTTATTTAGTTCTTAGTTGAACAGTTTGGATGAAGCTCGGGACAAAATCTGTTAAGTACCTGCTTGGGTACCCAGTGATATGGTGGAAATTACCATAAATACAAACAGAACAAAGGTTATGGTCAAACTTAAAGGGCATGTAATACAATAAGAAAAATACTTTTGTAAACTGCAAACTTACATGTCAACTAACTTAGCGATGATTTTTGTAGTCAGGGAAGACGAGCTCAGAGCAAAAATATGAGGTAAAAGGCACTGGAAGACAATCTGATTACAAACACTCTGCTAATTGTTAAGAGGCCCTATATTTTGCCTGTATTTCTTATATTTACTGGCAACATTCTTTCTTGTCTTTCAGAGCAATCACTTCTTTATTCTACTGTTTTTTGGAAATCCTCTCTTCTTCCCTACTTTTTGAATTAGGGAAGGTAATTAAAAACAGTTGAAGTTAACAGTAAACTATGGTACATTTACACAATGGAATACAATGCAGTAGAAAGAAAAAAGGAGTTCCTACCCTTCATGACAATATGGATGGAACTGGAAAGTATGCTAAGTGAAGTAAGCCAAGCAGTGAAAGTCAAATAGCTTATGATCTTGCCTATAAGTAGAACCTAGTTAACAAAACAAACTGGCAAGCAAAGTATAGCCAGAGACATTGAAATCTACATCAAACTGACAGTAACCAGAGGGGAGGGGAGAGGGAAAGAAGGGAAAGGGACATAAATGAACATTAATGAGGGACCCATGGATGGAGCCAAGGGGGGTAGGATTGAGGGAGGGAGGTGGGCATGGGTAGGGCAAGGGAAAGTGGTGGTGGGAAAATGGAGATAACTATATTTGAATACCAATAAAAAAAGAAAAAAATTACCTTCCCTACTTCTTAACTGGGTAAATGCCTCATAATTCCAGATATTTTTGATGGTCCCAATAGTTACTAGAATACAAAATACATATTTAATCTTCTATATATAAAACCAGTTTTAAGTAAAAATGACAAATCATTAAAAAATACTTTCCATAACTATTTTTATCATTTTTAAGTATCTTTTATTGATTATGGTATTATAATTGTCCAATTTTTTTCTCTCCTTTATTCCCCTCCACACAGCATCCCCCCTCCCACCAGCATTCCCCCACACTAACATTAGTTCGTGTCCATGGGTTGTACATATAAGTACTTTGGCTTCTACATTTCTTATACCATTTATACTATTCTTAACCTCCCTGTCTATTTTGTACCTACTATTTATGCTTCTTATTCTCTGTACCATTTCCCCCATTCTCCTGCCTTCTCCTTCCTGCTGAGAACTCTCCATGTGATCCCCATTTTGGTGGTTTTGATCTTGTTCTAGTTGTTTGCTTAGTGTGTTTTGTTTGTTGTTTTTGTTCTAAGTTTGGTTGTTGATAGTTGTGAGTTTGTTGTCATATTACTGTTCATATTTTTGATCTCCTTCTTTTACTTAGTTAAGTCCCTTTAACATTTCATAAAATAAGGTCTTGGTGATGATGAACTTCTTCAACCATATCTTATCTGGGAAGCACTTTATCTGCCCTTCCATTCTCAATGATAGCTTCGCTGGATAGAATAATCTTGGATATAGGTCCTTGCCTTTCATGACTTTGAATACTTCTTTCCAGCCCCTTCTTGCCTGCAAGGTTTCTTTTGAGAAATCAGCTGATAGTCTTATGGGAACTCTTTGTAGGTAACTGTCTCCTTTTCTCTTGATGCTTTTAAGATTTTCTCCTTCTCTTTAATCTTGGATAATGCAATTATGATGTGCCTTGGTGTGTACCTCCTTGGGTCCAAGTTTTTTGGGACTCTCTGAGCTTCCTAGCCTTCCTTTGCTGGATTGGAGAAGTTCTTCATTATTTGTTCAAATAAGTTTTCAATTTCTTATTCTTCCTCTTCTCCTTCTGGTACCCCTATAATTCAGATGTTGGAACATTTAAAGCTGTCTCAGAGGTTCCTAAGCCTTTCCTCAGTTTTTTGAATTCTTGTTTCTTTATTCTGTCCTGGTTAAATGTTTATATTTTCCTTCTGTTCCAAATCATTGCTTTGAGTCCTGGTTTCCTTCTCTTTGCTGTTGGTTCCCTGTATATTTTTTCTGTATTTCTCTTTGCATAGCCTTTACTTTTCCCTGTATTTTGCATCTATATTCCACCATTTCTGTGAGTACCCTGATTACCAGTGTTTTGAGCTTTGCATCTGACAGGTTGTCTATCTCCCCGTCACTTAGTTCTTTTTCTAGAGTTCTGATCTGTTTTTTTTTTTTTTTTTCATTCTGGCCACATTTCTTTGTCTTGGCACAGCTGTTACATTGTAAGGGGTGGAGCCTTAGGTATTCACCAGAGCAGGCAACCCACTTTGCTATGTTGTGACACAGTCTGGATGAATGTTTCTCCTTTAACTCCTTGGGTGTTAGACTTCCATACAGTTCAATTTTCTTGCAGTCCTGGTTGTTTTTGCTTTTAAATAGTTGTTTTCCTTCTTTTGTGTGTTGGAGGAGGCAAAGTATATGTAACTATGCCTGCATCTTGGCTGGAAGTCCCATTTCAAAAAATTTTCAATTACAATCGGCATACATTATTATATTAGTTTCAGGTACATACCTCAGTAATTACACATTACATAACTTACTAAGTGATTGTACTTCTTAATCCCTTCACATTTTGAACCCATCCCCTCAACATTCTTCTCACCTGGCAACCACCAAAACGTGCTCTGTATCTATAAGTCTGTTTCTGTTCTGCTTGTTGGTTTACTTTGTTTTTTTAGATATGTATTTGTTGCCATTTTATTCTTTATGATTTTTTTCCCTTCTTTTTAATGGTCTGGGAAACTTGTTATCTATCCTTTGATTCTAAATGATAGTTTAGCTGGGTAGAGGAATTTAGCTGTAGGTCCTTGGTCTTCATCACTTTGAATATCTCTTGCCAGCCTCTTCTTTCCTGCAAAGTTTCTGTTGATAAATTAGCACAGTCTTAGGAGAGCTCCCTTGTAGCTAACTATCTATTTTTCTCTTGCTGATTTCTGATTTTCTCTTTGATTTTAACCTTTTGCATTTTAATTACACTTTGTCTTGGCATAGAATCTTTAGGTTCACCTTGTTTGGGATTCTGTGCTTTCTGGATTTGTATATCTATTTCCTTCTCCAAGTTAGAAAAATTGTCTGTCATTATTTTGAAGTAGGTTTTTAATTTCTCATTCTTTCTCTTCTCCTTTTCACACAACTATAAGGCAAATATTGGTATGCTGAACTTGTTCCAGAGGCTTCTTGTACTATCCTCAATTTTTTAGATTCTGTTTTTCTTCATGTTGTTTTAATTGGGTATTTTTTGCTTCCTTATATTCCAAATCACTGATATGAGTTCATCATATTCTTTCATTTGAGACATGTTTCTTTGTCTTCTCATTTTGGAAGTCTCCCTGTGTACGTTTCTGTGTATTAAATAGAGCTGTTATGTCCCCTGGACTTGGTAGAGTGGAGTAATGTAGTAGGTGTCCTACAGAAGCCTTTGTCTCACTCAGCCACAATCCCTGCTGATTTTTACAGCCAGAAGTTATGGGAACGTTTCTTTCTGGCACTGGAACTCTAGGCTGGGGGCCTTGGTGTAGGGCTGGGACATCTTGCTCCTCATGGTGGACCTCTGTACCTGAGATATCCCTTCTGATTTTTATCCATCACATGTAAGTGTGGGACCAGCCAATTCTGAGTCTCTGCTCCTCCTACCAGTCTTGATGTGGCTTCTTTAATTTTGTAGTTATAGGAGTTCCATTCAGCTCAATTTTGGGTGGTTCTGAATGATGGTTGTTCTGTTGTAATTTTGATGTGGTTGTGGGAGGAGGTAGGCACTGTGTTTACCTACACCATCATCTTCCCCATAACTATTTTTAATAAATGCTTTTTGGTAGATCTATGGGCAGATTGAGGGGAGAACTGGATAAAGGAGCACTGACAGCCACTATAGTCTTCTAAAATAGGAATGATGATATTACTCATTAAATTGTTTGCTTATACATTTAATACAATGGCTGATTGCACACACTGCTCAGATATATTATTCTATACTGTACCTGAATCTGAGGGCTAGAAAAATCTCTTAGCAAACAGTAAATTATTGCTCTAGCATGTGGCAATTTGGAACTCAAGAGTAACCCTAATACAGCTAGTCATCCATGCCCCTAAGTGATGCAACTCAACTGCCTAGTAAAGGTAAATATATTTGTCATATGTAAGGTAGCAGCTTTTACTTCTATTTCAGAAAGGCATGCTACTTCAGAGATTATTTTTGCATAAAAAGAACAGAATAGTCAGTAAAACAAATCATTTGGATAAAAGCAAGGTGTGTATTCAGATCCAAGGTTTATATTGTTAATATAAATAACTAATGTGCTGAGAGTTGTCATTCAAATGAGTTATGAAGTGTGTTTTGAAGAGGAGACATGTACATTCGGTTTAATTAATCCATTTTTGTCATAACTGGTGTCAGTTTGCAGCTCTGAGTCTTCTCTTTCTCTTCTGCCCACGCAAATATGATTTTAAAAATGCACTTGAACTCCATGAATATTAAAAGGCAAGTATACCTTAAATGTATTTATGTAAAGGTATATAAAGGCATAACCCCTGATCTTAAGAAGTTTTAAAATTTTATTTGATGAGATAAAACAGAACACAGTAAATATGAGCAAGAAGGCTGAATATAATGATTATTGGAAGAAGAGACAGTCTAAAAATTGTGGTGTTTTTGTGCATTGTTCTACAGGGTGCATATTCTATAAATATTAATCTCTGTCTACATATATTAAAAATATGCATTTCAAAGTGTAACAGGCTTGCTAGAAGTCTCTAAGGGGTTTATAAACTGCCCAAAGCCTCTGGACATGGCTTTTGGGTTAAGATTCCTTAAGACTATGTCTTTTTCAGTTTTGTATCTCTTATTGTGCTAGTATGTACTAGGGGCCCAATAAACTCTTGCTTAGGGCAGTTGAGATAAGTTGAAAATAGTTGAATGAATTGTTTAGAACTGGCTATTTCTCCACCAACAATGGGCATACTGTAGACTTTGCACATGCTCATAGATATGTGGGGGGAAAGGGAATGGATCAGTGGGCTCAAATGTTGAGGACCTCATTATGGAAGGCTAGAGTATGTTTGTAGAAGAAATAATATAAATTGTGGTTCCGAAGACTCTTTTTAAAAATAGTTTATTTTCACTGTACTTTTTTTTCATTACAAATATTCCCATTTCAAATATTATCTCACCCAACTTTCACAACAAATTGGGGATATAAACATTATTTCATATTATAGGTAAAGGAATTGAGTTCTGTGGAATTATATTATTTACCCAATGTGATAAAATTTAACAGTAAATTATAGCCCACTATTCTGATTCTGCCTAATCACCAGCTAATCACCACCACCAAAGCCATACTTTTACCTTTCAGTGTAACTTGAGGTGGGTTTTTCTGGATGCAGTGGTATATCAGTGGACAATGCCCATGGGTCACTCAGAGAAGAACAATAACTACTATTTATTAACAATATGATAGCAGGCAGTGGGAGGACACAGACCTATAATACTTAATAGTTAAAACTTTCCAGGGGCATACCTGGTGGGAAAGGTCTTCTGGAATTATTCCCAGTGAGTCCATATACATCATATTATAAGGAAAACATAAATGATATGTTCCCTCCACCTTGAGAAGTTTATTCTTTAAACAGGAAAATTTTTATTTTTGTTTTAAATATGTGAAATTGATGTCTTTTCAACCACTTGCTTTCCATGAACTTAGAAAGCTTGCTGAATTGTTTAGCTTTACAAACCTTCTTTGAGAAAAATCTCATTCTTATTGTACAGGGTTGGGGAAAAGTAGATTTATAGTTGTTCATATGGAAAATAATACAATAATTAATAAATAACAATCAATATTAAATTCTGTGTTTTGCATACTCATGACTGTAAATCTACTTTTGCTCCAACCTGTATAGACAGGAAATTGATACATTGTCAAATTAATGACTAGAAAAATTTTAACAACTTACTGGTTGCCCAGGCTTCAAAGACAGATACCCCAATTCTCTCATTTCATAGACCATGGCATGTTGCTCTAAAATCTGTTTCATGCCCCCTGGCTTTTGGGTGGAAAATAAAATGGACCTCAGTGAGCATAGTTTTTCTAATTGATAAAAAGAATTAAAGATAAAGCACACAGAAAAAAAAAAAAGGAAAAATAATCAGCCATAGCTGGGTATGGAATGTTTTGACAAAGTTACCCTGAACCAAACATATGAAACTTAATATTTCATACTTAAATGTTCCATCAAGAGAAAGGGGAATTTCAATACTGATTTTTCCCAAAGTGAACTTCTGCTTCCAAATGAATAATTCTGAAGAAGGCTATGAAGTAAAAGTTTATTTTGCATCTTTTGAAAATAAGAAATTAATACACCTTCAAATGTTGTAACAAAACAATAGGTCCAAGGCCCACATTTTGACTGCAAAAAATGCCATCACCAAATATGAGGCAATTGGCCTTAATTGTCTGTGCTATATTTTCCACCTGAATCAGTGTATTCTTTCTCCCAACAGTCACATAAAAAGAATGAGATGGAGATGATTAGAATAGGAAAAGAAGAAAATTACTACTAGAGGATTCAGGCAATGTTCTATGCCTCACTTTCCCCAATTGTAAACTAGGGCTAATTAATTTTATTTATTAATGAAGTACAATCTAGATAGACAAAATCTTTTTTTTTTTTGACAAATTCCTTTAATACATTTCAGTAAAGTGGTATCTAATTCAGTTAAAAAGTTTTTAAAGAAGGTTTTGTTTTTTCCCTTGTCTCTGATTTCCCAGAACTGGCCTTTGATAAAATGACTGTGAATTTAAAAATAGCCAACCCTAGCAAAGAGATAAAATTACCCTATGTGACCACTGACTACAAAGCCCAGTTGAACACTAACTGGTGGTTCTAACCTCTCCCAGACTTACCTATATAGAGCATCTTACAGTTGATTGAGCAATGGACTCAAATCCAAAGTCCAGCATCCTACTATGGGCTCTTGTACAGAGTTTGTTTGGTTTTAGCAACTAACTTAACCTTTCTAGCTTGACTACTCATTTGGGGCCATGGCTTTTACCTTACCTGCTTCACAGGGTTGCTAAGAGGATCAAATAAAACAATATATGAGAGTGTGGAAAGTTAAAGTGTTAAAATACTTCCAGCCAAGATGGAGGCATAGGTAGATACACTGTACCTCCTTGCACAATCAAAAGAAGGACAACAAATTAAAAAAAAAAAAAGAACTGAGAGAAAATTGAATTGTGTGGAAGTCCAACAACCAGGGAGTTAAAGAAGAAGCATTCACCCAGATTGGTAGGAGGGGCAGAGACAAGCAGCTGGGCAGAAAGGACTCAGGGTAAGGTAGCAGCTGGTGGACTGTGTGAGGCAGCAGCTGGCAGACCAGATGGTCCCACATTTGCATGTGGGTAAACCAGTAGGAAAAACTGCAAGGTGAGTCAGACCACACAACGTAGGGTTCCAGTACAGGGAAATAAAGCCTCAAAACCTCTGACTGAAAAATCCTGTGGGGGTTATGGCAGTGGGAGAAACTCCGTGCCTCACAGGACAGTTTATTGGACAGATCCAGGGGGTAGTAGAGTGTACATAAAACCACCCACCTGAGAACCAGCACCAGAAGGGCCCAGTTTTCTTGTGGGTAGCAGTGGAAGTGACTGCAAGCAGAGAGCTTAACAAGTGGCATGATTCTCTCTCAGACCTCTCCCCAACAAATAGCTACACAATGCAGCAATGTGGGTTGCCCCACCCCAGTGAATACCTACCCCACCCCTTACTATGAAACAAGAGCTCTGAGACAAAAAAAAAAAAAAGCTCAAATGAAAGAACAGATTAAAGGTCCAGAAAAAAATACAATTAAGTGGTGAAGATATAGCCAACCTCTTGGATGCACAGTACTAAACAATGGTAATCAGGCTGCTCACAGAAATGGTAGAGTATGGTTTCAAAATGAAGGAAAAAGTGAAGGCTATGAAAAGTGGGATAAAGGACAGTCTAGAGGGAACCAACAGTGAAGGGAAGGAAACCAGGACTCAAATCAGTGGTTTGGACCAGAAGGAAGAAATAAACATTCAACCAGAACAGAATGAAGAAATAATAATTCAAAAGAATGAGGAGAGGCTTAGGAACCTCTGAGACAACTTTAAATGTTCCAACATCTGAATCATAAGGATACCAGAAGGAGAAAAGGAAGAGTAAGAAATTGAAAACTTATTTGAAAACATAATGAAGGAAACTTTCCTCAATCTGGCAAAGGAAATAGACTTTCAGGAAGTCCAGGAAGCTCAGAGAATTCCAAAAAACTTGGACCCAAGGAAGCATACACCAAGGCACATCATAATTGCATTATCCAAGATTAAAGAGAAGGAGAGAATCTTAAAAGCATCAAGAGAAAAGGAGACAGTTACCTACAGAGGAGTTCCCATAAGACTATCAGCTGATTTCTCAAAAGAAACCTTACAGGCAAGAAGGGGCTGGAAAGAAGTATTCAAAGTCATGAAAGGCAAGGACCTACATCCAAGATTACTCTATCCAATAAAGCTATCATTGAGAATGGAAGGGTAGATAAAGTGCTTCCCAGATAAGGTATGGTTGAAGAAGTTCATCATCACCAAGACCTTATTTTATGAAATGTTAAAGGGACTTAACTAAGTAAAAGAAGGAGATCAAAAATATGAACAGTAATATGACAACAAACTCACAACTATCAACAACCAAACCTAAAACAAGAACAACAGACAAAACAAACTAAGCAAACAACTAGAACAAGAACAGAATCACAGAAATGGCGATCACATGGAGGGTTATCAATGTGGAAGAGGAGGGGCGAATGAGGGAAAAGGTACAGGGTAGCATAAATGGTAGGTACAAAGTAGAGAGAGGGAGGTTAAGAATAGTATAGGAAATGTAGGAGCCAAAGAATTTATATGTATGACCCCTGGACATGAACTGTTGGGGAGAATGAGGATTGGAGGAGGTGTACATGGTGGAGGAGAATAAAGGGGGGGGGGGAATGGGACAATTGTAGTTGCATAATCAGTAAAATATATTTTAAAAAAGAAAATTAAAGTGATATTAAAAACAGACACATTGAACACCTAGTTTATAGGATATTTGACATCATTTTATCTCTGTAAAATTTACCTTCTGCATGGTGAATTCTTCTTTAAAAAATTATTAATTGATTGAATGATTTTTGAGAGAAAGTGAGATATGAATTATGTTTATGAAGTCATTGGGTAATTCTTATACGTACCCTCACAGGAGATCAAACCCACAACTTTGGTGATCAGGATGATGCTCTAACCACCTGAGCTTCCTGGCCAGGGTCCTCCATGGTGACTTCTGAAACTTTTATTTAAAGAAAAGATGGACAGAATAAGACCTATGCCAAGACTGGTGACTTGCTGCACATGTGCATGCCTGTAAAAGATTATTATAGCTATTGCTATGATGTATCTGCATAGCTTTGCCGGTAGAACAAAATGCCTTCAGCTTTATGGTGGTCTCTATCCTGGACCTCTCATCTTCTAGCTTTAGGTGTGACTGAGACCAACACTTCACCCATGTGTTAAAGGCATAAAAGAAATGGAAATGAGAAGTAGGAGAATGTTAAGAGTAGATCTGTCACTGGCTGTGTGGTATAATGTCATTTAAATAAAGGCTAAGGTCATGTATCAAATTTAGTGATAACTGATTCATCCCCTCATCCAAATATTCTAGTCCCCCTTCCAGAGTACTTCAAGCTCTATTATTATTTTTTATTTTTTTTAAGATTTTATTTATTTTTAGAGAGGGGGAAGGGAGGGAGAAAGAGAGGGAAAGAAATATCAATGTGTGGTTTCCTTTTGCACATCTGCAACTGGGGACCTGGCCCGAAACTCAGGCATGTGCCCTGACTGGGAATAAAAACAGCGACCCTTTGGTTTGCAGGCCAGCACTCAATCCACTGAGCCACACAAGCCAGTGCTAAAGCTCTATTTTTTAAATCAATCTATTCTCTCTCTCTCTCTCATCTCAGCACTGTTTAATTTTAATGCTCTAGGTCACAGGTGGCAAACACAAGGCCCATGGGCTGAATCCGGCCCTCCACCTTGTTTCTACCCAGTGGCAGCACCAAGCTCTCACTTAACCGTTAAGGAGTAGTTACATGTACACAGTTCTAAAATTACATTCTGCCCTTTGAAGGCAACTGCAAGGCTGATGTGACCCCCGGTGAAAATAAGTTTGACACCCCTGCTCTAGGTTATTTTTCCAGCAACTAAGTTTCTTATTGTTTTAGAAAGTTGGCTGCAGGGGAGAGGAGAAGAAACTGTGAACATATTTATACCATTACATTTTCAGCTCCATAAGGCAGTTGGAAAAAGCCTGATTATAGAAGACAAGCCCTATTGAAATATACCCACATTTATAGGCATGTGGAGTTGAAATATACTGAACACCAAAGACAATGTGTTTAATTTGGAGATGTGGCATACCACAGAGGTAATGTGGAGGATCGTGGAGCCCAGTAGTGGAAGAGCAGAGAGTCGTGCTATGATTCTTGCTTCCCAAGCCATTGATTCTTCCTCCATGTGTCAGTAATAAGAAGCTGACTAAAATAAACACATGCACGCAGTTGACCTTAACTGCACAGGTTATAAGATATTGTCCAATATTGATTTTTAGAGTTACAAGAAATATGATATGACTGGAATAATTCATGCTACAGACAGTTCATTCTGGTTCATTCTAGAGGCCATTTCTATGCTGTTTTTGGCTCCACTTTTATAAGATCTCAACTTCTATAAACTATAATACCAAAGACAGGCATATATAATAAAAATAATATATACAATTAATACAAGTGTGATTCCATGGAAAAATAGTTTCCCTTCAGGTGATTTTGAATAACATTTTATATTGTTAAGGTTTTACTTTGTTCCTCACTCTTCTCTGCAAGTGAAGTTGTGGCTTCTCATTTATTGGGTCAGTAAGAATCACTAATGAAAATAAACAAACCACCTCATTCAAAAATTATCTTTCCTCATGAATTTTCAGAACTTGAATTTTCTTAATCTCAGCAGTACATAATAGTATGTCTCTGCAATGTACTTTCCTGTCCTGTGACTAAATGTGACATCAATTTGGTCCCTGAGTCATGGTCTCTACTCTGGCTCATTCTAATTAGTCAGCAGCACAATTCCTAGAAGCTCTGCTTCGGTGATTTCTGAGAAGCAGGACAGAAAACAGCCAGGTTCCTATGCAAACTAGAACATGACACTGAATTATTATTTGGCATTAATTTCCCCTTCTTTCCACCTTGTCCTATCTCCATCTGCCAAGAGCATATTTGGAGTTTTTATAGGATAAGATTATAGAGAACTAGGTTTCCTTTAAGATCACTCACAGTCACAGGAGAATTGTGTGCTCTCAAAACACACAAGACAGGGTTTAAATAATTTATCTGGCAAGAGGGTGAGAGAACAATGTGTTGATTTTCAGAGACATGTAGGACTAAAAAGAGGCATCTGCAAACCCAAAGCAGAAAAAGACCTTGGTTGCTCACAGACTGATGGATAGCTCAACCTAGTGCTGCACCTGGCATATAGAAGGTGCTCAATAATTGCTTGATGAATGGAATAACACTGTCTGGAGGTCATAATGGGGGGCAGCAAAAAAGGGCAGGGATCTAGGTTTCAAGGCTAAAAATGGAACTTGCTGTCTTGATGGGAATTCAAGAGGGATAGCTGAAGGTCACATAGCAACTCAGCAACAAACAAGAAGCCACATTCTTTCCCTTAAACTACATTATATTGCCAAGGCATGCCTAATTCACCAAGTTCAGAAATTCTGGAATTCAGAAAGAATAAATTGGTGGTGACTGTCTTGATTTAATGGATAGACAGGTACCTGGGTACTGGGAATTCCAGTGTTTCTGTCATGGCTTAGTAGCTGGCTAGCTACTAGCTAAGTCATTGCACCCCTTCAGGCCTTCAGTTCATTCTGTGAGATGAGTGAGTTGGAGTAAATGGATTCTTGGGATTCTAAAGCCTTAAAATTCTCTTCCACATTAGCCATGGGGAACTTGTGAAGGAGTAGGAGTGCCAGAGATTGTGCTAAACTCTTCCAAAGGCTTCGTAATACTTAATTTTCTTCTTTTTTATTCCTAAACTCAGGATATGTTGATTGATTTTATTTTTTTAGATTTTATTTATTTATTTCTAGAGAAAGGGGAATGGAGGGAGAAAGAGAAGAAGAGAAACATCATTGTGTGGTTGCCTCTTGCGTGCCCCTAATCGGGGACTTGGCCCACAACCCAGGCATGTGCCCAGACTGGGAATCGAACCAGCAACGCTTTGGTTCACAGACCGGCACTCAATCCACTGAGCCACACCAGCCAGGCTTGTTTATTGATTTTAGAGTGAGAGGAAAGGGTAGGGAGGGAGGGAGGGAGGGAGGGACAGAGAGAGAGAGAGAGAGAGAGAGATGTGAGAGAGAAGCACTGATTGGTTGCCTCCCACATGTGCCCTGAATGGGGATTGCACCTGAAACGTAGGTATGTGCCCTGGGTGGGGATTGAACCCACATTTCTTTTTGGTGTACAGTATGATGCTCCAACCAACTAAGCCATACACCCAGGACCATATTACTTAATTCTTATATCGTCCTATCAAATAATATATTATTATCTCCCCCGACACACACTTTTTTAAAATAGGAAATTCAAGGCATATAATGGTTAGAGAACATGTTCAAGGTCACACAGCTAGTAAATGGCAAAGCTGGGAAACTAAATCAGAGCATACTTATTTTGCAAATTTTATAGACAGATTAACAGGAGGCAGCCTTGATCTCATCCTCAAAACAACAATAAAAGAATGATCACCTTAGATTGCATCCTGGTGTTTAAAATAAGACTGTGACATGAATTGTCACGAAATGATTATTTTCTCCTTGTGCAAAATATAAATATGTGGGAACTGTGTCTAAACCTGAATGAAATCTCTGTAGGGCTTTGAAATCATAATTGGGTATATAATGGTATTAAAACTCCATTAACCCTTGCTCACTTCAATCAACAAAACTTTACTGAGGCATCAAATGTGTACTGAAAGGAGAACTCTAGTGAGTTTATCTTAAAGTATTTGCAGCATATACAGGGTGTTCCCTGTATATAAACACATGTAATTTATGTTTATGAAACTAAAATAGGTAAGGAAAGATTTTAACTTGCCTAAACTAAAATAAGACTGAGGGGTATTCAGGATATATGGATATATACATATCCATATGTATATACATACATATATTTACACATATATCAGAATTTATATATTTATACACATATGTGTATACCAGACTATATATGTTTACTATTTGTAAATATATATCTATTTTTAAGATCACAAAAATGACTACATATTGGATAAAAAATGTCAGGAGCAATAAATAAATAATTTTTTTTTAATGTAGTGTATGTGAGGAAATTAATCCTAGACTGTCCAAGAAGAAGACAGGGAAATAATGTCTTTACTGGGTCATTTAATCTCTACTCATTTCCTTGCACATAAACACATACACAGACATTCCACATTTTAATTAAATTTTATTTGTTAGGGCTACCTAATTTCACTGAATAATAATTATTATTAAAACTACACATGTTAAAGCACATACACATCATATACATGCATACTTGTATATATATGTTTATCTATCTATTACCTATCTCTTATATCCACCTATTAAATGGATTTCCTACCACAATAGGATGACTATAAACTAGAAATACTGATTTAAGTACCTTGTGTTTTATAGGCAATCATGAAAATATTATTTAATCTCACACTTTCAACTTTTGAGGAATGTGTCAGACATAGAATTAATAAAAATTATGAATGCTTAGTGCTATAATGGGCACTCTCATTGAACAGACATGACTACCCTGCATTCTGAAGTCTTCAGCTTAGACTGGGAAAGCATTTGCAATGCTGGGGAAATATCTGAGGAAATGCTGACAAACTGCTCAATCACTGTAGAACTCTTGGGTCTTGTCCAACAGTACTCAGTGACCTTCCCACTTTTTTGACAAACACCAAGAATATAATGTCTACTCAATCTTTTAGTTCCTTTTGAGAGTAGAAACCACTGCTGTCTTGAATATGGGCTTCCCCAAAGAGGAAAATATGACTCCACATGGAATTAGAGAATGAAAAGATAGGTATTTTATGGACACAGGATAGCAGAAGCTGTCACATCACTTTGAGGAGTTAAACCCAGTTCCTCGGCCTTGCTAAAAACCTTGCAGGAGCTCAAGCTGTGTTGGGATCAATCACTTTCAGGGGACTAGTTTTGTGTCCTCAACTGTGACAGTCGTCTTTGTTCAGCCTTTTTCCCTTGGCATCCTACATGTCTTAATTGCTACAACATTTCTTATAATAACTCAGAAATGAGGTTTCTTTTTGAAGGTGTTGATTAATTGGTCCTCATTTGAATAAATATTTTACAGCCAGTTAGATAAGCAGTAGCTCTATGCAGTGTATTGCTTTTAGTGTGTCTTTAACTATGCTCCCCACAGCACATACCCACCAAAGGACGGGGGGGAGATTTCATAATATTTTTCATTCTCAGCCATCTGGCTATTGTCTTAATTTCCCATTTCTAATGACAGAAAATAAGTCATTTTTAAACTGAGGAGGAGGACCTAGACTTTCTTACAACACTGACTGAAACAGTTAATTAGCAACACCTCCCAAAGTGCTGAAAAGGGTATCTTTAATGTTATTATTTTCATCTTAAAGTTTATCAAGGCAGTGGCTATGTTCACCAAAGAAAATAGAATACAATCCTTCCTTTTGCTACTATTAACACAAGCCAAAGAAAAGAGCATCAGTGCCAACCAAATAAAAATATGAAGCCATTCTTGCTGTTAAAGCATGGCATACAGTTTCACTATGCAAGTTACAGCTCAGGGTTCCTCTCCTGATTCCTCTACTTTCTTATCTCCTCGGAAAATCATTTGTTCTCTTTAAACTCTACTTTCCTTATTTTTTAAAAAAGTGAAATAAAATAAATTACCCCTCAGAATTGTGAAGATTCAATGAGGAAAATTATGTAAAATGCAACAAAGTCGTTGGAAGTAAGTGCTCAATGTTAATTCCTTTCCCTCAGACTCTTATCATATTTGGGAGTGATGAAAATCTATAATTTTGGTAGAATTTTGTAATGGAAAGAAAAAGGCCCCTGACAAATAATAAAGGTCCTGAATGTCACTCATAATAAATATGACTAAGAACTCAGTGAGACACAGAAGATCATTAGACATAAGAAAATATAAAGTAATAACATGTGGGTAATCTGGTTAAAATTATCACCAGGATTTTAGAGAGGGGGAACTAGAGAAGTTAGTGAGGGAACATTGTGTAATGTTTAAGAATATCAGCCAGGGAACCAGACTGCCAGGTTTTGAATCCAAGTTCTACCACACATTAGAATTAGCTGTGTGATCTCAAACAGTTGTTTTATTTCTCTGTGCCCTACTGTAAAATAGAAATAATATCAGTGGAAAGCCAAAGTGTGGTCTTGAGTGGTATATGTGCTAGTATATGCAAAGTTCTTAGATGAGCATGTAGACTTTGTAAGCACCATTCAATAGTGTTAGGCTCTATGTGCGTGTGCCTGTGCTAGTATAATAAATGACATATAGTTGTCATTTCAGAGTAAGGGTCAGTGACTTCTGAATAAATCAGTTTGCCTTTTTCATAAAGCTCATGGGCTCTTGCAGATGATTCTAAATATAAGGACCTGGGCTTGGGGAATTATACATGACTAATTCAGAAAAGATACAATGCAAAGGATGGACAAAATAAACAGTATTATCCCTTAAGGTGGTGTTTTTCAGAGCACAAAATTTAGGCCACTTGCATCACAATTCCCTGGGGCACCTGTTTAAATTGAAGATTCCCAGATTTTATCCCTAAAATGACCATATACTTGATTACTCAAATCTAGGCATTTTGAAAGTGAAAGAGATTGCTATACATAATCATGACAGGCTAGCAAGCATAAAGTGCACTGCCCTGGGCAAAACTGAACATGGGGTGCCCCCACACATCCCAGATCTATAGTACTTTTGGGATTGAGTCCCAGAAATTTGAATTTTTATTAAGTTTCCAAGTGTAAAGTTTGAGAATGGCCTTAAATTGTGTTGCTTTAACAAAATTTAATTAATTCAGGGACTCTGAGAATTTTATATAATACCCTTATTTCCTGAGAATATTTCTTTGTGATAAGGCATAAAAAAAGGGAAAGAAATAGACCATTTATTGACCAATAACTCCTGCAAAAGCCTTCCCACCCCTTGGTGTGACACTATCTTCTGTTGTCTATGAGAGGGGTTTACAGATCTTTGCCTGTTTTTGAAATTGAGTGCATCCCACATGATTATGGGAAAGCCACAGTCCCCGAACTATGAAACCACCACTTTACCACTACAAGTTGTTTATGATACTAATCCTGGGGAGAAAGAAGGCAGTGAGTAGCTAACTACCCTTAATAACAGGACAACAACAATTAACAGGAATTAACCCATCATGCTCCTCATCCGGCTTACAGCAGTCACCACCATAAATGGAACGTCCCAGTCAGCATCTATCAGTGTCTGGGCTCAGTCTCATGGAGCTCTATGAAATTTGCAATCTGACCTGAACTTCAGTGCCTTTTTAGCTCTCTCACAAAACCTTTGAATTGCCTTCTAAAATAGTCTCTCATAAGCAAAATCCTCTTTACCCCCCACATTTTCTATGAACATGCTCTTCTTTTACTTGCCCTAACTGAAAGGTAAATAATTCTTGAGATCCAGAAGCCCCTGTAGCCCTCTCCAAGAGACTGGGGGAGGTTTCCTTCATGCTCTCCATTGCCACACCAGGCCATTTCTCTTTCCTCTTCTCTCACTAACTTAAGAGCCATTGAAGCCTATCACCATACTACACCATCTACTACTGCTTCTTGTTTGAACCATCCACTAACCAACTGGTCACTTATTCTTTCATCGTGAGTATTTAGAACCCACTCACTGTCTTTGAGTACAGTTGAATTATTTCTCTGTTCATCACATTGGCAGATAATCCATCATCTTAGGCTATCAATTTCTTGGGTTATTTTCCCCACTTTCAGTGATGTTTTCCCCAGTCTCAGACAACCGCTCTCATGGTGTTCAATACACATCATCACCAACTTCAAAATCTTGATGCTCACTTTCTTTTTTCTCCCTTATTCTATTTTCATTTCCTTTTGTACCAAACTTAGATACCATGATTCATCACTATAAGCAACTCCTTGCAAATACCATCAGCTCAAGCTTGGTTTTCCCCCAACATGTCAAAACCCTAGTTGGTAAAATCCAGCCTTTCTCTTGTTCCACTACTGTACATGAGCAGCTTAAACAGGTAAATAAATACACCAAATTCTGATGGCTGGAATGACCCTAAAATTTGACCACACATTTAAATTGGGAATTCAGCACTGCCAGCAAGTCTACACCATTTCTCAAGTCAATTCACTTTTTTCATTTTTAAGAGAAATATGTCACACTTTTTCCTCTCCCTGGAAATATCCAATAAGACCTAACTCTACTTCACTGTCAATTGATGATCTCAATATTTATTTAATTGAGAAAATAAAAGCATTCTGAATGGAATAATCCTCACTTTTATTCCATCAAATCTACTAACCTGCCTGCATTTGGATCAATATACCTTGCCTTTCTTCCTCATAAAATCAATGGACTGTCACCACTCTATCTAAGGCCAAACCCTGCATTTGTGTGCTGGAGGCTGTTTCCTTTCACCTACTAATGGGTTTTGCTTTGTACTCTTTGACCTCTATCTCCTACATCATCAACTTTCTCTTCAATAATACATCATTTTTTATCAGCACATTAACATATAGAAATGTCTTCCATGATATAAAAGTAAATTCCCAATTGACCCAATATTTCCTTCTACCTTCTGTCCCATTTCTATGCTTCTTCTCTCAAAAGAGTTATTTACATATGTTTCCTAAAATTCATCATTTGCCATTCTCTCCTCAACCTATTCCACACAAGACTTTGTCCTGATCATTTCAGGGAAACTACTCTTGTCAACTTAATAGTGATTTCCATCTTGTTAAATCCAATACTCAATTCTTTCTGTCTACTGTATTCTATCTCTTAGAATTTGACACAACACAAATATCATTTTCATTTGGTTTCCATGATATAAGATTGTCCTCATTTCTGTCATACTTCAGTGGCAGCTCCTTCTCTCTGTCCTTTGAGGGATTCTCTTTCTGATTTCTAAATTTGAAAATGCTCCAAAACTCAAACCTCATCTATCTTCTCATTTCCATCCACCACTAACCCCAATGAATTTATTTATTTTATTGTAATATACTTGACACACAACATTGTGCAAATTTAAGGTGTACAACATGTTAATTTGATGTATCTGTGTACTGTAATATAATTACCATTGTAGTGATAATTAGCACCTTTATTATATTATATAATGATACTTTCTTTTTAGTGGTTAGAATCATTAAGTTCTTAAGCATATTATGCTAAGTAAGGCAAGTTAGAGAAAATCAAGTTCTGTATACTTTCTTTTATAAATGAAATCTTAAAACGCAGAACTTGTAAAAACAAAAAAAAAAATGCTAGTTACCAGGAGATTGTGGGAGTGGATAGGACAGATGTTTTTTAAGGTATGAACTTCCAATGAGTAGAAAATAAGCCCTAGAGATCTGGTGCACGTATAGTGACTACAGATAATGATATTTTATTATAGTCATCAAACTTAAGAAACTAGAGCTTAGTAGTCCCAAGTTCACATGAGGATAAGCCAGGAGGAACGACAGGGGAGTGAGACAGACTGTACAGCCCAGGGTCCCAGTATGGGGAAACAAACCTCAAAACCTCTGGCCATAAAAATCCGTGTGAATTGTGGTGGTGGGAGAAACTCCCGGCCTCACAGGAGAGATTGTTGGAGGGATCCACAGGGTCCTAGAAGGTACACAAGCCCACCCACCTGGAAATCAGCATCAGAAGTGCCCAATTCGTTTCAGGGGAAATGGCTGAAAGTGGGTCAAGAGCCAAGAGAGCAGCACTGTGACCTCTCCCCAACATATGCCACCACAACACAGTGAGGCTGGTCTGCCCTACCCTGGGGAATACCTAAGGCACTGCCCCTTACAATGTAACATGGGCACTGAGACAAAAAAAATGTGGCCCAAATGAAAGAACAGATCAAAACTCCAGAAAAAGAACTAAGCAACAAAGAGATAGCCAGTCTATCAGATGCAGAGTTCAAAAGACTGGTAATCAGGATGCTCACAGAAATGAGTGAGTACAGATGAAAAATAGAGAAAAAAATGAAGGCTATACAAAGTGAAATTATATGTGTGTGTGTGTGTGTGTGTGTGTGTATGTATATATGTGTGTGTGCATATATATGTATATATATGGAATCAACAGTGAAATAAAGGAGAGTGGGACTCAAATCAATGATTTGGAGCAGAAGGAAGAAATTCAACAGGAATAGAATGAAGAAATAACAAATCAATAAAAGGAGAAGAGGCTTAGGAACCTCATGGACAACTTTAAATATTCCAATATCCAAATCATAGAGGTGCCAGAAGAAGAAAAAGAGGAAGAACTTGGAAACTTATTTAAACAACTAATAAAGAACTTCCCCAATCCAGCAAAGAAAATAGACTTCTGGGAAGTCTAGGAAGCCCAGAGAGTCCCAAAAAACTTGGACCCAAGGAAGAACATACCAAGGCACATCATAATTACATTACTCAAGATTAAAGAGAAGGAGATAATCTTAAAAGAAGCAAGAAAAAGGAGATAGTTACCTACAAAGGAGTTCCCATAAGACTATCAGCTGATTTCTCAAAAGAAACCTTACAGACAAGAAGGGGCTGGAAAGAAGTATTCAAAGTCATGAAAGGTAAGGATCTACAATCAAGATTACTCTATCCAGCAAAGCCATCATTTAGAATGGAAAGGTAGATAAAGTGCTTCCCAGATAAGATATGCTTAAAGGAGTTCTCCATCACCAAGCCCTTATTTCATGAAATGTTAAAGGGACTTCTCTAACCAAAAGAAGAGCAAAAATATGAACAGTAAAATGACAACAAACTTACAACTATCAACAACTGAACCTAAAACAAAAACAAAACACACTAAGCAAACAACTAGAACAGGAATAGAATCACAGAATGGAGATCACATGGAGAGTTATCACCAGGGAGGGGAAGGAGGGAGAATGAGGGCACAGGTACAGGGAATAAGAAACATAAATGATAGGTACAAAATAGACAGGGGCAGGTTAAGAATAGTATAGGAAATGTAGAAGCTAAAGAACTTATATGTATGACCTATGGACATGAAGTAAGGGGGCGGGGGAAATTCTGGTGGGAGGCAGGATACAAGGTAGGGGTGAATAAAGGGAAGAAAAAAATGGGATGACTGTAATAATGTAATAAAATATACTTAAAAAAAGAAACTAGAGCTTAATGATTATTCCCATCTCTATTTACTTTTTTTTCTGGATTATCTTGTCCCAACCCTTAATTTTAAATTCCAACTATATACATAGTATAATATGTATATAGTTACTGGTAAATTGATATCATATTTAGGGTTTGCTCTAGAATAATATAAAAGAGAAGAAAGTATTGGGTGTATGGATGAAATAAAGTTGGTCATGTGCTGATAATTATTAAAGCTAATTAAGGGGAAGGCTGGATTTATTATACTATGCTATATCAGATATTTTTGAGATTTCCCATAATAATATATCATTTTAAATACTATCTTGAAATATCTCATCTTGTCCTAATACCTTCCACATTCTAGAAACATAGATTCAATTTTCTTTTTTTTTTAAGATTGTATTTACTTATTTATAGACTGAGGGGAAGGGAGTGAGAGGGGGAGAGAATCCTCTATGCATGGTTGCCTCTTGCATGCCCCCAAATGGGGACCTGGACCACAACCTAAGCATGTGCCCTGACTGGGAATCAAACCTTTCGTTCTCCGGCTGGCACTCAATCCACTGGGCCAGGGCCACATATTCAATTTTCTATTCAACATCTCCCCCTTGGATTTCTAAGAGTCAAAAGATTAACATGTACAATATAGAACTTCTCAGGTCAGTTTGCTTCAAATCTAGTCCTTTCTATGTGTCTCCAATTTTGAATTCTTTTCCTCAAACTTGAAAGCCATTATTAATTCATCTTTATTCTTTCACATACTGCAACCTATCAACCAGCAAGCCTTGTTGGTATACCTTTCATATGTGAAATTTTTTTGTCATTTCTCTCCATCTCCACAGCTATGACTCTCACCCAAGCTGCCATCTCCATTCACCTAAACTTTAGGAGTCCCCTAACTCATATCATTTTGCCCATTCTTGTCCCCAAAGAATGTATGATCATAATGTAACACCATGATTTTTAAGTTACTCTATGTCATTTATTCATCTTCCCATTTTTATTTTATTTATTTTTAAATATTTTATTTATTTATTTTTTAGAGGAAGGGAGAGAAATGTCTATGTGAGAAACATTGATCAGTTGCCTCTCCCATGCACCCCAACCAGGTACTGAACCCACAACTCAGGCATGCGCTCTGATCAGGAAATCTAACTGGTACATTTAGCTTTGCAGAAAGATGCCCAATCAATTGAGCCACACCAGTCAGGATGGTTCTTCCCATTTTTAAAGAGACTTAGAGTTTATACCACAGATAACAAGAACCTGTGTGGCCTCTCTTCTGTTTAACTCTCCAAATCCATCTGTTGCAGATGTTCTCATTCAACAACTCCTGCTGAAATGGCCTCTTGTTGTCCTCAGATATGTCAGGCTTATTTGCACCTTACGGTATTTGCACACATTGCTTTTCCTTTCTAGAATGTTCTTCTTCCAGACATTTACATGGCTTAACCTTTATATCCTTGTGTGTAACAAACCTTTCACCTATCAGAATCTTTTCTGCTTTGTCTTTCTAGCATTGATCATTACCTAAAATTATATTCTATCTATATCATTTTTCTTGTTAATTTTCTGCTTCCCTAACTATGACGTAAGTTCCACAAGGACCATCTTTTGCTATTGTGTCTCCAGGGCCTAAAGCAGTGCTGAGATTCTGGTGCTCAGACTAGTGAGCACACACACAGCCACATACACACACAAGACATATAGATGATATAAATGAATGCTAGGCTCTGCTATGTGTTTTCACATAAAACTGACATGTATCGGAGAAGGAAGATGGCCTTGGAGGAGGAGGGAGCAGATTTGGCTTCTCCCTGCACACGGGAGAAAATCCTGGCTGATTTATGGAGTGGAGGAACAAGCAACCAACATACCTCAGCATATGTCAAAATAGGGGAGCAAGGATTGAGGCAGAACAGAAAAACCAGTCGGTGAGAGGAATGCTGCAACACAGTAGGGTCCCAGGGACCGATGTGTGGTCAGGGGGCTGCAGCCCCAAGCCCAGCACCTGCTGCCGGTTTGCCACAGAGTCCTTGGGAGAGAGCCGGGACAACTGCTCCCTCCCCAGCCAAACAGGGTCTGAGTGGCACAAGGAGGAACCTAGTTGCTAGCAAACACACAGGGCTGTGAGAACCCTCAGAGTCTGTGGACACCTGCAGGGTTAGGTCTCTCAACGGGCCCTGATCCCCATGGATCACTGGTCTGGTTGGAGAGTTGGGCTGTGAGAGAAGTAAGGCTGAGGTATGGAGTGGCAGGCTTGAATAGGAGGAATTTCTCAAGAGGAAGGAGTGAAAAGACAGACACTGTTTGGGGAATTCTCCTATAGCAATCCCCACCTCCCTGTCACCCAGCCAGAAGTGATCCTGAGTTTGCACAGAAGGTTGTGCTTGTGTGGAAGACCCTGCGCACCCCCATAGTGCTGGGAAGGGTGAGGTGGTCTGGCCCAGAGCACACGGGCACACCCTCGTGTGCCCGTGGGAGCACATCACTGCACCGCAGTCCACAGCAGGAACCCTGTGGAAAGACCTGATTCCCACACCCAGGGCCCAGGGCCCACCATAGCTCCCCAGTGTGCACCACTGACCGAGTGCAGATCCCAAAGGAAGAAAAGCCAAACCAATCACCCCTCAGCCTGCCACAGCCAGCAAAACCAGAAAAACCAGTTTGGCCACTTTGAAACCAAGAGACGTTTTAATTTTATTCTTTTTTTTTTAACAATTCTTAATTTTTAAATTATTATTATTTTTATTCTCTTTTAACTTCTTTTTCTTCTCTTTCCTGCTTTCTTGATTTATTCCTTCCTCCTTTCTTTCCTCCAATTTTATCTTTTTCCTTCTTTTGTCTGCCTTTTAAATTTTTTTTAAATATCTACAAGTGAGACAAAAACCTGGATCTGTGAAAAGACCAGAGTTGAACCCAAAGAAGGGCCATCACAACAGCTGCAACAGTGAGACAAATTTTACTCTGCTATTACAGAGAACCTGCAAGTTATTGCATATTTGTATTATTATTATTTTTCCATTATTCTTACATCTTTTTTTAAATATTATTTTTGTATTCCTCTTTTTTCTGTATAGTCTGTTTTGCTAGACTGGTTATATTGTATCACCTGACAGGTTTCCCCTGATATCTCTTTCATAGTATATTGCTAATTTACTGTCCTTCACCTCACCTGTGTCCCATTAGCACACTATTCAAGGTTCTATACTTCCTATTCTTGTTATCTAGATCTCATAGATTCTGTCATATGATTGTTGCTCTAATATTATTGTAAATAATTGCTGTTCCATGCAATTGTAAATACTTCACAACACCCTCCCAGATCTTAGCTCACTTCAAAGTTTTCTTAACTCTATTACTGTAGTGGTTAACTCTATTCTCTCACACACTACACCTATTTACTATCCTTTACTCTCACCTTACCTCAGAATCTGACCTTCCACAACCTCACTGCTTTCTAGATCCAACTCACAATCCTTCCTTCCACAAAAAGAGTCTTATCTTCTTTCCATCCTTTCTAAAAATCAGCTAGCTGGGTGGAAGATCACGGTTAACACCATACATAGCCAAAGAGTCTCCTATCTCTTCTCTTCTGGCCACTACTGTAAATATCATAGAATACTCTCTTGCTGTCTTAAACCATTTTGTCCTCCCCCTCCAATGGATCACAAAAAAAGATTAGGTGGAAGTGGTAAACACCAGGATACCCACTGGAAGAGGAAACCCAACAACAAAGGAACCACTAACAGATAACAACAGAAGAAGGTGAAGGAGGGAGTGGAAACCACACAAACCTCAATCCAGGACCTATCTGGAAATACAACTAAACAGTAGAGACAGAACCCAGTACAAACAACTGAACAAGAGCAAGAGAGAATCCTCAAAACCTTATACACACGGAAGAAGCAGCTTCAACACAACCTGCCCTCACCAGCACAACAAAATGTAAGAGGTGGTGGACAGAGTGACCCTCATTTAACCAGCTGATGGGAGAAGGAACCACCAAAGAAAGACCCAACAACAATCAAAACCCAAAGACAAACACAGAGCCAACTTAAATGACAGCCCAAGACCAGTGAGCTTGGGAGATTGAGGAAACTGCACCACTGAAACTCACTGGTATTCTACCACAGAAGTACACACCACAAACCCAGGGAGCTAGAACAGATCATTAAGAAGCTGAGGCTAACAAGAAGAGTCTCACAAACAATGGGAACACAAAAAAACAATCCCCAAATGAAAGGAAAGGAGGAAGCCTCAGAAAGAATGCTAAATGAAATAGAGGCGAGTCAACTATCAGATATTGACTTCAAAGCAATGATTGTCAGGAAGCTCAATGAGCTCACAATGGGCTACCAGAAACTACAGGGAAGCTACAATGAGCTCACTGCAAACTACATCAAAGTGAAAAAGGAAATAGAAACTATCAACAAGGGCCAAGAGGAAATAAAGAATACAATTTCTGAACTGAAGAACACAGTAGAAGGAATCGAAAGCAGGCCTGATGAAGCAGAGGATCAGATCAGTGAGCTAGAGGACAAAGTAGAAGAAAAACACCCAGAAGGAGCAACAAAAGGAAAAGAGGCTCAAAAAGAATGAAGAGGGATTAAGAGAAACGCAAGACAATATGAAACATAATAATATTCGTATAGTAGGGATACCAGAGGGAGAAGAAGAACAGCAAGGGATAGAAAACCTATTTGAAAAAGTAATGATGGAAAACTTCCCTAATTTGAAGAGAGAAAAAGTCACACAAATCCAGGAAACACAGAGAGTTCCAATCAAGAGGAACCTAAAGAGGGTCACTTCAAGACATATTATAATTAAAATGGCAAAATACCAAGACAAAGAGAGAATTTTAAAAGCAGCAAGGGAGAAACTGGAAGTAATATACAAGGGAGCACCAATAAGGTTAGCAGCTGACTTCTCAATGGAAACACTCCAAGCCAGAAGAGAATGGCAAGAAATATTCCAAGTAATGAGAACAAGAGGTATGCAACGTAGGCTACTTTACCCAGCAAGGCACTCAATCAAGATAGAAGGTCAAATAAGAAGCTTCCTAGATAAAAGAAGTCTAAAAGAATACACTTCCACCAAACCAGCTCTGCAAGAGATGCTAAAGGGCCTGCTTTAAGGAAAAGAAGGAAAAGAGAAAGAGAGAGAGAGGGAGGGAGAGAGAGAGGAACACAGGTATGAAAATGGCAATGAATAAGTTCTTATCAGTAATAACCTTAAATGTAAATGAATTAAATGCTCCAATCAAAAGACATAGAATAGCTGAATGGATAAGAAAGCACGACCCACACATATGTTGCCTACAAGAGACCCACCTCAGGACAAAAGATATACACAAACTAAAAGTGAAGGGCTGGAAACAAATTTTCCAAGCAATGGACAGGGAAAAAAAAGCCGGGGTAGCAATACTCATATCAGACAAAATAGGCTTGAAAAAAAAGGGCCATAAAAAGAGACTCAGAAGGTCACTTCATATACTCAAGGGAAGAATCCACCAAGAAGACTTAAACATTGCAAATATATATGCACCCAAGTTAGGAGCACCCAAATACATAAAGAAAATCGTAGAGGACTTCAAGAAAAATACTGACAGCAACACAATTATAGTAGGGGATTTTAACACCTCACTCTCAAAAATGGACAGATCTTCCAAACAAAATATCAACAAAGATATTGTGTCATTGAACAATGCCCTAGATGAAATGGACTTAACTGATATATTTAGAGCCCTTCATCCCAAAGAAGCTAAATACACATTCTTTTCAAACACATAAGGAACATTTTCAAAGATAGACCCCATGATAGGACACAAAGCAAGCCTCAACAAATTCAAGAAAATTGAAATCATACCAAACATTTTCTCTGACCACAAAGGACTGAAACTAGAAACCAACCCCAAGGGAAGAAACCCAAAACACTCAAAATCATGGAGATTGAATAGCATGCTATTAAATAATGAATGGGTCAAGAATGAAATAAAGGAAGAAATCAAAAAAATTCTGGAAACAAATGAAAATGAACTCACAACAACCCAAAACTTATGTGACACAGTCAAGGCAGTCCCGAGAGGGAAGTTCATAGCAATACAGGCATACCTAAAAAAGATAGAAACATTTCAAACAAACAACCTAACCCTACGCCTACAAGAACTTGAGGAACAACAACAAAGACATCCCAGAGCATGCAGAAGGAAGGAAATAACCGATCAGAGCAGAACTAAATGACATAGAGACTAAAAGCACAATTCTAAGGATCAATGAATCCAGGAGCCAGTTCTTTGAAAATATAAACAAAATGGATAAGCCTTTAAGCAGGCTCATCAAGAAAAAAAGAGAAAGGATCCAAATAAACATAATCAGAAATGAAAGAGGAGAGATTACAACTGACACCACAGGAATACAAAGGATTGTAAGAAATTACTATGAAGAACTGTATGCTAGGAAATTTGAAAACCTAGGTGATATGGACAAATTTCTAGAAAAATATAATCTTCCAAAACTCAATAAAAAAGAAGCAGAAAGCTTGAACAGACAAATAACAGCAGATGAAATTGAAGCAGTAATCAAAAAACTCCCAACACACAAAAGTCCAGGTCCGGGTGGTTTCACAGGAGAATTCTACAAAGCATTTAAGGAAGAGCTAACCCCTATCCTCCGCAGATTATTCCAGAAAATCCAGAATGATGGAAGACTCCCAAACTCTTTTTATGAAGCCAGCATCATCCTAATCCCAAAACCAGATAAAGACACAACAAAGAAAGAAAACTTCAGGCCAATATTGCTGATGGACATAGACACTAAAATGCTCAACAAAATATTGGCAAGCCACATTCAACAATACATTAAAAAGATCATACACCATGACCAAGTGGGATTCATCCCAGGGATCCAAGGATGGTTCAATATTCACAAATCAGTAAATGTAATACATCACATAAACAAAAGCAAAGACAAAAATCGCATGATCATATTAATAGATACAGAAAAAGCATTTGATAAGGCACAGCACACATTTATGATAAAAACACTCAGCGAAATGAGAATAGAGGGAACATTCCTCAACATAATAAAGGCTGTATATGAGAGACCTACAGCCAACATCATACTCAATGGGCAAAAACTAAAATCTTTTCCAATAAGATCAAGAACAATACAAGGTTTTCCATTTTTACCACTTTTATTCAATATAGTATTGGAAGTTTTAGCCACAGCGATCAGACAAGAAAAGGAAATAAAAGGCATCCAAATTGGAAAGGAGGAAACAATACTGTCATTGTCTGTAGATGACATGATAGTGTACATAGAAAATCCTATAGACTCTGCCAAAAAACTGCTTGACCTAATAAACAAATTTGGCAAAACAGCATGATACAAAGTCAATATCCAGAAATCAAAGGCATTTTTGTATACCAACAATGAAACATCAGAAGCAGAAATCAAGAAAAAAATCCCATTTGATATAGCAAAAAGAAAAATAAAATACCTAGGAATAAATCTAACCAAGTAAGCAAAAGACCTGTATACAGAAAACAACACAACACTGAAGAAAGAAATCAAGGAAGACACAAACAAATGGAAACATATACCGTGTTCATGGGTTGGAAGAATTAACATCATCAAAATGTCCATACTACCCAAAGTAATTTACAGGTTCAATGAAATACCTATTAATGTACCAATGGCATATTTTACAGACATAGAACAAACATTTCAAAAATTTGTATGGAACCATAAAGGACCCCGAATAGCTGCTGCAATTTTGAGAAAGAAAAGCAAAGTAGGAGGGATCACAATACCTGATACCAAACTGTATTACACGGCCACTGTAATCAAAACAGCCTGGCACTGGCATAAAAACAGGCACATGGACCAATGGAACAGAACAGAGAGCCCAGAAATAAGCCTGAGGCTCTATGGCCAATTAATACTTGACAAAGGGGGCAGCAACATAAAATGGAGTAAAAACAGCCTCTTCAACAAATGGTGCTCGGAGAACTGGACAGCTACGTGCAAAAAAAAAAAAAAAAAAAAAAAAAAAAAAAAAAAAAAAAAAAAAAAAAAAAAAAAAAAAAAAAAGAAAAAGAAAAAGAAAGAAAGAAAGAAAAAAACTCGAGCACCAACTTACACCATACACAAAAATAAATTCAAGGTGGATAAAAGACTTAAATATAAGCCATGTCACCATTAAAGTCCTAGAGGAGAACATAAGCAGGCAAATCTCAGATATTTCACTCAGCAACATTTTTATTGATACATCCCCCAGAGCAAAGGACACAAAGGAAAGAATAAACAAATGGGATCTCATCAAAATAAAAAGCTTCTGCACAGCTAAATAAAACAGTATTAAAATAAAAAGAAAACCAACTGTATGGGAAACCATATTTGCCAATGATACCTCAGACAAGAGTTTAATCTCCAAAATATACAAACAACTTACATGACTCCACTCTAAGAAGACAAGCATCCCAATTAAAAAATGGGCAAAGGACTTAACAGACACTTTTCCAAAAAGGACATACAGAGGATCCAGAGACACATGAAAAGATGCTTAGTATTGCTAGCTATCAGAGAAATGCATATAAAAACCACAATGAGATACCACTTTACACCAGTCAGAATGGTTATCACAAACAAAGCAACAAACAACAAGTGTTGGAGAGGCTATGGAGAAAATAGGACCCTAGTGCACTGTTGGTGGGATTGCAGACTGGTACAACCACCATGGAAAACAGTATGGAATTTTCTCAGAAAACTAAAAATGGATCTGCCTTTTGACCCAGCAATTCTACTGCTGGGATTATATCCTAAGAACCCTGAAACACCAACCCAAAAGAACCTATGCACCCCAATGTTCATAGCAGCACAATTTACAATAGCCAAGTGTTGGAAGCAACCTAGATGCCCATCAGTAAATGAATGGATCAAAAAACTATGGTACATTTACACAATGGACTTCTATGCAGCAGAAAGAAAGAAAGAGCTCCTACCCTTTGTAACAGTATGGATGGAACTGGAGAGCATTATGCTAAGCAAAATAAGCCAGGCGGCGAAAGACAAATACCATACGATCTCACCTTTAACAGGAACCTAAACAACAAAACAAAGAAACAAGCAAAATATAACCAAAGACACTGAAATAGAGAACAGTCTGACAGTGTTCAGAGGGGAAAGGAGAGGGAATTTCAGAAGAAAAGGGGAAGGGTTTACAGGAACAAGTATAAAGGACACATGGATGAAAACTAGGGGCAGGTGGAAATGGGAGGGAGGAGGGGAGGGCTGGGTGAGTGGGTTGGGATGGGAGTAAAAGATAGAAAATTGTACTGCAACAACAATTAAAATATAAAAAACTGATATGTATCTACATGTGAAAGTAGGGACCTACTGCCAGGAAAACAAGCTTTCTCTGTGAACCTGCTTTGATGTAGTTTTAAGCTTATTTAATTCAATAGGCACTGAACACCCCTACAAGGGCAGCCCAGCACCACAGTGAGATATTGGCTTCAGTTTGAACTGTAAATTCTCAAGAAGTAAACCTAGGATTAACAGTCCATTCTGTTTCCCTGACAGTTCTCTTTACCTACAAACCACCCAATCTCTTAATTCCCAAATTACAAAACATGCAGATTGCCACAGGGGACACCAAGCCACCAAGAGACTACTTTCTTAGTAATTCAGTATTAATGAACCATTTACTTTGAGTGATATTTTAAGAGTAGGAATTTCTACTTCTCTGACCAGGCTTTTTCTATAAATGAATTGCAACCCCAGGCACCTTGTAGACAATGGATTTAATCAATCCTCAAACAGAGTTCTCCTTTTAGCCAAGGGTACAGTGAAGTTCATTCGCAATTTGACTATACCAAACAGTTGTGACTTGCCTTTAGATCATCCTGAGCTTTTGTCCCAGTCTTCCAGGCTATATAAATGGAAATTTCTTTCTTTCCTCCTAATAGGTGGCTTTTTACCCTAGTTCATGAGGTCATTGTCATATACATTTAGGCCAAGAGAAAATTCTTAGAACAACATGAATACCTCACGCACTTGATACAGTACACTTATTTGCAGTGAATTTCAATAAGGTCTGTGTTTTCAACATGTGCTTAACAAATACTTTCATTGGGGTTTTTAGTTGCTGACCCTGGCTTGCATGTAATTCATCTAGGAAAAAATCGAAACAAGGAAAATGCTTTGATTTATACAATACAATGGGGAGTGGGGGAGCAGTTCAAAAGCTAATTTCCTACTTTAGTGTCAGAATCCAGTGAATTTATCTGCAGATTATTTCTTCTCCATTTTTCTTTCATTCACACATGTCTGAACTGCTACCTGGGTTTATTTGATACACCGATGAAGTAGTTTATGGGGCCCAACCATCTGTGCCTTTTTCTTCCTCACATGCATAAAACCATAATCCATATACATAAATTCATAATCCATGTGCACTGCTTATGACTCTATTAAGATAATGAATTTTCCAGTGCAATTAAACTATGAATAAAGAGATGATTGCATTATCAGACTGCATCATAAATACTTGGGCCCTCAAAGCTATATAACTGGTGAGAAATTGAGACTAAGTTGTATTTTGAAATAAGGGTGCTCAGCATACTAGCTAGCCATCAGAGAGATGCAAGTTAAAACCACAATGAGATATCACTTCACACGCATCAGAGTGGCCACCATAACCAAATCAACAAACAAGTGCATGTGAGGATATGGAGAACAGGGAACCCTAGTATACTGTTGGTGGGAATGCAAGCAGGTGCAGCCACTGTAGAAGACAGTATGGAATTTCCTACAAAAACTACAAAGCCTTTTGACCTAGTAATTCCACTGCTAGGATTATGCCCTAGGAATCATGAAACACCAATTCAAAAGAATCTATGCACACCAATGTTGATAGCAATGTTATTTACAATACCGAAGTGCTGGAAACAGCCTAAGTGTCCATCAGTAAATGAGTGGATAAAATAACTGTGGTACATTTACACAATGGAATACTACACAACAGAAAGAAAGAAGGAACTCCTACCCTTTGTGACAGCATGGATGGAACTAGAGTATTATGCTAAGTGAAATAAGCCAAGCAGTTAAAAACAAGTATCACATGATCTCACCTATAAGTGGAAACTAATCAACAAAATAAACAAGCAAGCAAAAGAGAACCAGAGACATGGAAATAAATAACAAACTGATAGTGACCAGAGGGGAGGGTGGAGGGAGATAACAGGGAAAGAAAGGGAAGGGTCAAGTCAAGGAATGTGTATGGAGGACTCACGGATGAGGACAATGGGATGGGAGGAGGACTGAATGTGAGAGATGGGGGAGGGGAAGGCAGCGCAGGGAAGAGTAATGGGGGAAAATTGGGGACAACTGTAATTGAACAACAACAACAACAACAACAACAACAACAAAGAAATACCTTAGAGTAAACCTAAAAGAATAGCATAAAGCCACAAACTATTTTCTCTAGCAGGATACAGAGGAGTTTGATATATTTATAAAATATTACTTGCTCTCTGTGCTATTTGAAACAAACAAAAAACTATATACATTCAGATACATATGAATCCCTTGCCACCTGCACATGCTATATGAATTGTCATTATCTAAATCCAGGAATTAAATAGAGTCGCTTAGTGAAAGATGCTTGCAGTGTGGCTTTGTCAACTTTTGAAATGAGACTTTATTATGGGACTAAGGTAGTAAGAACTATTTGTGTTTACAGGATTCCTAGTAGGCATATGCCAAGTTCTATAGAGAAGTAGCAAAGTCATTGAGGGTATTGTTAGCACTAATGGTTAAGTTGCTCTGTGCCATCCTAACCAGTGATGCAAGATCTCTTGGTAAATTGTTTATAATCATCACACAAAGACCACCCTGATCATTTAGTCATCAGCTCTCTGTGAAGGATACTGTGGGTCATATTGTTCCCATCTCCCAGGGCTGTATTTCAGCTCCTCTGAAAGCCAACTGCTATTGATTAGGTCAGTTTAATAAAACCTGGATTTCACAACAGAAAAGAGCACTAAGTTGTATAGTTCAATAGCAATTCAAATATCTCAAATGGTCATAGGATTCTTTTAATTATCTCTAAAATTCTCTGTCACAGCCTTGGTACTTACATAAGAGATCAAGGTGGATAGACACTACCCAGGCACCAGAAGACATAGCATTTTCATAGGGCTTAGTTTAGTGTCTTCCACAGACCAGATATTCAAATACTTATTGGGTAACAATAAATCAATTCATAGAGGTATATTTCAAAAAGCAGGTCCATTTTTATTTTTTTGAGGAAATTCCATACTGTTTTCCACAGTGGCTGCACC